>JARFIW010001248.1:2877500-3477500 GCA_036346225.1 Platerodrilus igneus | reverse complement strand
CTTAAAGGAAGCTCAAAACGTTTACAATACGGTGAGAAGTGTTAAATCGTGGATTTATTAGTGACCCGCAGATTCCTAAAATAGCACGAAATGACGAACGATTTTTTGCAAAATTATGTAGTTTCCTCTTGTTGATACACAGCCGAATAAAATGCCACCCTGGTACCAACCTAACCCACTCTTGTAGCAACTCTGGATGCTCTTCTGTCCAAATTCTAGAGTTACATCACATGATAGAACGTGTTTCAGAATCTTTTTTATTTCTATGTGCCCACAACTGAATTATCTTCATCTTTAAGCTTATGGGTAGCTTAGATCTGATGCGCTGTTTTTTTCAAATTGTCCAAAATCATTTTTCGAATAGTAGTACGAGGAATGCTAAGTTTTATTTCTGTGTATTTGGTTTATAAAAAATATGGGCCCGAATAAATTGATATATTACACGGTTTTAGAGAAGAAGAAACCTTATGAAGATGTATAGACTAACTGGGCACTAAGCTAAGTTCGTCGGTAGGACGTTGTTGTGGGTGACATACGACAAAGTTTATTTGAGCACCACTGTATCTTTTATACAAACTAGAAGAAAATGAGTAAATAAATCCTGCACACTTCCACGAAATCATTGAAACAGATTACGATGTTAAACTGATGCGCACACACTGACACGATGTACATGGAACAGCCCTCTAAAATTAAACACAATAAAAATATACTAAAAATCGGAGATTGCTTTTACGTCTCGTTTAAGCACTATTTGGTCGGCTCGTCAGTTTCAAATCAAGTTAAAATTATTAAATTTCTCTCTGTACTTCTTAACATAACTTTCACTCTAGTTCCATAAAAATATATTTTTGGTGCTGCAGATTACCTCTCTTAACCTTTTTAATGAAAGTCACTAATGGAAAGTTTTTCCTTTTTTTCAAGATTTAACTTAACAAAATTTGTATTTACAAGAAGGGCATAATAAAATCAACATAATTTGATTTTAATGTGCCCTTCTTGTAAATACAAATTTTGTTAAGTTAAATATTCAAAAAAGAATTATTGCGGTTATGTACGTAAATAGGCAATACAGATTATTGATTTTAGTATTCGAATTTGTTTATTGTACAATTTAAAATGTCTTTTTAATAATTTATTACATTGAGATTTTACGAACAGCCATGGGTAGTGTACTAAAGGCATACAGTAAATATATAAATAAGAAAGTAGTACTCATTCAATTAAACGCGAAAATTCAAATTTCAGAATCGTATAAAAATTTTGTAATATCAAACACATCTTTCTGTTATTAGTATTTATAAGATGTTCCATGACAAATTGAACCCTAAGCTTGAAATGACCTGGCATTGTTTTATAAATCACCTCTCAGACATTTAATAAATTAATAGTACAATTATGATTGATCTTACTCTTTTACCAATTCAATTTAATTATTCAAAGAAATCTAGTATCAGGTCTAAATGTAAAAACGCATCACAATATGTTTTATCGGTGAGCAAACAAACCTCCGAAAGAAATAAAAAAAAAAATAATTCGCCGATCTTTCGCCAAAGATAAGGTATTTGAATTTGACATGATAGGACTTAGGCTTTTGTTCTGTTTTTACGCAAATGGTCATCAGTAACACATCTGGAGTGTTCTGCCTGATCAGATCAGAAACCAGTGCTATATGTATATCACCAAGCACATAGAAGAAAATTGTTTCTACATGTTTAATCCAAACATCCGTGTTTCTTTATAATATTTCAGTACCGAAACAGTACAATCCAGATAATGTTTCAACTAATAACAGCACACATTTGCTACAAATATTTGCTACGTACCTAGACGTAGCCGGAAGAAAAGTAAACACCAGGCTAACTACCAACCGCGGAGAGTGGGGGGATTCGCCTACATACCAGACAGAAACAAAAAAACACATCGCCCACGACTATCTGTTAACAATGAAAATAAATTAAAATTTCTTGATTCACAGGTACAAAGAAAAGTATTAAATTTAAGTTATATTTTAAAGAACAAATTTTATAAAGGATCCACGAAGTGCGCATTTCGTAGCTAACAGGTAATAAAAATCATTAAAAAAAGTAAAGCTTAGATTTTGTCAATGGCAAGTGTGTTAAATTAAAGTATTCCATGTAGATTTCCTTAATAGCACGTGTGTTAAATTAAAGTATTAAAGGTAGGTTTTCTCCATAGCAAGTGGGTTAAATTAAAGTATTGAAGGTAGGTCTCCTCCATAGCAAATGTGTTAAATAAAACTATTAAATGTAGACCAAGCTGTAGTAAGAATTAAAGAAAGATAACCAGAATCATTAGCGAAACTAGCTTGTAAACATGGATGGTGAACTGGTTTCACAACATCAACCGCTGATAAATAAGGATCCTCGATGTACGTAAAAGAAACGAGTCACATACCTCTATGCGTCGGGATGCGTATCTTGCAAACCGCTGGGGGTGAGTCAGCATAGCAACGCCATGGTCGTCAGGGTTCTTTCACCCAACCATCGTAATTATAGCAGCCATCCAAAGAAAAAAGGCTGCTGGTCCACGGCAACGAACAGATGGACCTACACAAAGAAAGTACCCATTTGGCCTCCAGCTAAAAAAAGACGCAAGACACCTCTTAGTTGTCGAACAGAAAACGCGCATCGCTTTTCAAATACGGTGACGAATAAATGTAGACAATATTTCGACGTACAAGCTGTAGAATCACATTCAACAATGGTTCAAACAACAAGGAGTCGAACTGCAAATCCTAGCTTATCGAAGCGCGGTAAAACTGGAAAATCCGGCTTTTAGCGGATAATGCGCGACCTTATTTCAACAAGTCGTTACATTGGAACAATAGAGAAAACCATTATACGGCGGTCGTAAGGTTTACCAAGATACGGGTACCTAAAAACATGATATAGCTATTTAATTATAGCATAAATTTGTCGTTTCCAAATAAATGAGTTCAAAATGAAAATTTGTAGCAAGCGTACTTGTAAACAGGATGTTGTCGAAGAATTTAACAGATTACGGGATACCTAAAACAAGGCATAGACTATTTAATCCATTGAATAAATTTTCGTTGTAAAAGCAAAAGGGATTTGAGTTGAGGAATTTATTCGAGAGTGTGTTTATTATTAATTATGTTGAAAATAAACGTAACATATTCGGTATCTGCTAACTATCTTACTCATTAGAAATTTTAGTTCTATATCATCTATAAGTTTTTGTTTCATAGTACTCAGAAATTTCTGCGCGAAATTCAAAAGCAAATAAAATTAATTAATTCACACCATGTATTTTTCACATACCGTTTCTTATCACCTAGGAAAAGTATTAGGCATCTAATATACTTCTGAATCTAATGGACTTCATCCTAAGTACGTAACCAACGCTTTGTTGGCCATACCTCTGCCGGCATCATACTTTACACTAGGAGACTCAAATTACTACGCGTGGATAATTATTGCTCCAGAAAGTAGTACTTAGCATAATTATTTCGAACATATGTTAAATAGCATGACCTTTTCTTTCAATATTATCTACTAAGCAGCATCAATAATAAAAATAATTATGTTATTTATAGTAAGGACACATTTCCTTTTCTTTATAACCAAATCATATGCAAGTAACGGAACCCAACAAGTTCATTTTTAAAAGTGCATACACTACGTATGAAGTGGTGCATTTGAGAATTTCATTAGCAAGAATTTGTATGCACTGCATTCTGTTTTGTCGACTGTTAGATGCTTTTGGGCTACAATCCATACCTTCCGCAACCCACCGGGCGGTTTCATGTGAAAGAAGAGGCTTTTAGTGACTGTGTCTTTAATTGCGGCTCTAATTGATGCTGGTTCTAGTAAAATCTCCTTGCAAACTGTAGGCGGAGATATCAATCAATTTCTTGTATTCGATATATTTTTTTAAATTATGTGTTACAAAAATTAGATCTTAACAAATGTATGAAAATAGTAAGAGGTTTTATAAAGATCCCAGAATTTTGAAAATCAAAGGCACCGGGGGATGTTTCACTCTAATTTTTTTGTACCAATACTATATAATTTATAATTAATATACTGTAGTGCATAGTGTTTATGGTACTAAGTATGATCATGTACACTGATGCATGGGTAATGTATGGCAATACACAATAGTAATTTACTCTAATGTATAGTAATTTATAGGTAATGTACAGTAATTTGCAGATAACGTATAGTAATTTACAGGTAAATGTACTTTTATATAATCTAGCATGAGGTATGCATAGAAATGTAATCTTTTTAGTAGTTATCTGTTGAAATACAAGTATTAGCAAAAATATAATTTTTTTTATGTATGTGAACTAATTTAATCAGTGCTTATATAAATTAAAAATACATATATAAGGCAAAATATATATTGTAAGTGTCCACTTTAAGAGCGAACGAATTCCTCGGTACTTAAAATATGTAGCGGTACCAATTCGGTTTCACTTTAGTATTGTTTAGTATTCTTTATTGTTAGTCATTCTTAGCTCAACGGTCCATCCTCATTGTACAGTAAATAGTTGCATTGTGCAGAATTGTGCTGTAAATATAAAGTAATAAAGTACTAATAACTACAAACACAAAGAAAACTGTTGACAAATCAATTAAACTAAATTATAAAACAAAACTTAAGTATAACCAGTAAGTAAAGCACCCATTCCGAACGGACCTGCACCTTGACAACGTTCTAAAATACTAGAACAGGTAGAATGGCTTGCGTGTTTTAATGAGCTAAAGAACCGAACTATAGGTTTAACCAAATTAGTGGGGTCTTTAGTGAGGAACCAGACTAAGACAGGTCCCCGAAAGAGGGCAGCAGCTTTTTCGGCACTTAGAGTGCCAGAGATCATAGGGGTCGGTGTCCTCTGGGGTAAAAAATTCTGGATGTAAAATAGTCCCCCATTCGGATCTCCGGGAGGGGACTACTTCGGGGGATGTGATCCGAAAGTATAGAAAAAGGTCAGTAAACATTCTTCGAGTCGGAGCGTGGAATGTCAGAAGCATGAAACAAGTAGGTAAGCTAGAGAACCTGAAACTCGAAATGGATAGGTTAGCACTAGACATAGTAGGAATTAGCAAAGTCCGCTGGCCAGAGGCGGGGGATTTTTGGAGTGGAGACTTTGGGGTAATTCATACAGGATCAGAGGAAGGAAATTCTGGTGTGGGGATAGCTATGCGAAAAAGATAGGACGGCGTGTAGAAAACTACTTACAAAAGAAGGAAAGAGTACTTGTGGTTAGATTTGAATACAGTAATAATAAAAGTATACATGCCCACCTCTAGCTACAGTGAGGAAGAGGTAGAGGCGATCTACAAAGATATTGAAGACACTAAGATACGTAAAAGAACATGAAAATTTAATAATTACGGGGGATTTTAATGCAGTGGTAGGTGAGGGTAGGGAAGGAACGATAGTCGGTTTATTTGGTTTAGGCACGAGATATGACAGGATAAGCTGGTAGAATTTTGCGACAAGAACAACTTAACCATTACAAATACATTATTTCAACATGATGCTAGAAGACGATACACGTGGAATATGCCAGGCGATATATGAAGATATCAAATAGATTACATTATTGTTAGATAACGGTTTAGAAATCAAGTAAAAGACCGTAGAAGCTACCCGGAAGCAGATATAGTCACTGACCACAACATAGTACTATGAAGGCCGCACTTAAATTTAAAAATCTGAAAAAAAAGAACGGAAAAAAGGCACTTTGACTTTGAGAAGCTAAAAGATAAAGATATCCACGAAAGATTTGAAAAAAAAGTCAAATGAATTGCTGAAAGATATCGGGCAAATTTGTGATACTAAGGAAGTAGAAACAGAATGGAATAACATTAAATCCAGCTTAGACATGACGGCCAGATATATTCTGGGGTATACACAAAAAGAAAACACGAAAATATGTATAACAAAGCATATCCTGAATTTAATAGAAAAAAGACGAAAATACAAAAATAGATCAGACGAAACAGGAAAACAGAGATACAAAGCCATAAAATGGGAAATTATTCGCAACTGCAGGAAAGCTACAGAACAATGGATTGATGAAAAGTGCAAAGAGGTACAAACTAAGATGGAAATAGGAAAGGCAGACGAAGCATACAAATAAATTAGAATGAATTTTAGGGATATAACACTATATAGCAAAATTATAAGGGACGCGGGAGGAAACCAGCTTCAATACGTAAAATTAAGTGCTCTCAAATCTGATGATTATTATAAACAACTACAGGTGTTGGTTGTGAAATATTTTCAACTAATGTTGATTGTGCGAAAGGATAAATTGAAAAAACTATTAATTCCACAAAGGTTCAAATGGTGGGGGAACTTGGCAGCCAAAGGCTGCTTACCCCGCTTCAGATACCACTGAATATCGGGGAAATAGGATATATAACTGTAAAACAATAGAAAGTTACCGAACTGCATCAAACAAGAAAGAACAGCCGCTATGTTCAAATACAACGAACATAGATACAAGAAGAAAACTGTTCAAAACATAGTGTGGAGCACAGCACAGTGCATCTCTGAAATAGGGGCAGTAGGAAAGGCAGACAGAAAGAGATAGAAGCCTTCTGGAATGTTGTGCTTCAGATGTATAAGGATGGTAGCAAGGACAGACAAATTTAATAACAAATAGGTTGTAGAAATAGTAGAGGAATAAAAATATCTGTGGAAAACGAAAAAAGTAGGAGAAATAGGGCAGGATACGTTATAAGGAATTTTTGTGGAATAGTACGGGATATGTTACAAGCAGAGATAGGAAAAGAGAGGTAGAGGTAGACCGAGATCAGACTTTCGCACACAAATAGTGATAGATGCAGACTTTGCAAATTTCAGTGAAATGTGTAGGTTGGTTCAGACTAGGAAACAATAAGAGTACGCGTCCAACCAATTCTAAGACTGAATACCTAATGATGATGAAGTAAAGCACCTATAATATGAAAAAAAGATTTATCAACATATACGTAAATCATATAACGATGACAGTAGCCACAAAACAAACTTATGTCGCGACCTCAGTAGGCACAAATCACGATATATGTCGCGATACCAGCGTAAGCGGAATAGCACGATTTGTGGCGGAAAAGGGTTCAAGGCATAAGGGATCTGGGGTGAAAAGGCGCCCGCGTGCTGAATGCAGTCCCGAAGGAATTGCAAGCCACTTCGTTACACCAGTAGCCGTAAATCACGATAAAAAGGTTCAAAGCGTAGGGATCTGGGGGTGAAAGGAGCCCAGCTTGGAGTCCCGAAGGGACTACAAGCCATTTCTAGTACAATCTATAAAACCGATTTTTATCGTTTGAAAGATTGTTTCATTTGCTTATATTTCTTCACAATTTGCAAATGATTTGATCGATTTATATGTAAAAGGCTGAATTCCTTTGAGATTTTTAGGTCCATGTTATAAAAAGTGGTTACGTATTTGGCGTGTACCTTCATTTTTAGGCCATTTAAAAGTATTCAAACATTCTGACAAAAAGTTAATTTTAGAACTGTTTTCGTCAATTTTATAATTTGTCCTCATTATCATTCGGTCTTCAGTCCTGGAACTGGTTAGACACGTACCCTTATTGTTTCGTATTCTGTGCTAACCTGCACATTTCCCTGAAATTTCCACAGTCTGCATCTTTCACTATCTGCGTGCAATAGTTTGATCTAGGTCTACCTTTACCTATTTTATCCTATCTCTGCTTGTAATATATCCCCCACTATTCCTCGAAAATGCCTTAGAACGTATTCTGCCCTTCTATTTCTTCTATTTTTTTGTTTTTCCACAGATATCTTTATTCCCTACTATTTCTATACTCCCTTTGTTCTTAACTTTGCCTGTTCATGTTGTCATCCTCATAGATTTGAAGCACAACATTCCAAAAGGTTTCTACTGTTTTTGTCTGCTTTTCCTACTGCCCCTATTTCATAGACGTACTGTATTGTGCTCCACACATATGCTTTCGACAATTTTCTACTTGTTTCTGTGTTTGTTGTCTTCGAACATAGCCGATGCAGTTCGGTTCTCCTTCTATGGTTTACAAATATATAACCTATTTTCTTATAGTGTGAGGGGAGTTAAGCAGTCTGAGGCTCCCAATTTGTCCTAGAGATCATCTATTGTGAAAGTACACTGCATAATATTTTTCAATTTCAACTTTTGGGAACTGCTCCACTGCATTTCTTCAAAATCTTCATTTAAAATTTCACTATCAGATTTAGTCTCCACTGCGTTATAGTAATGCATAGCTAATTTATAATGATATATAAATAATTTGTAGTAATGAACAGGTAATTTATAGTAGTGCATATGGTAGTATGACATGTGTGCCAGTAATATATAGAGTGGAACACCCCCAAAAAACACTATGCCAATCTACTCTTTGCTTTTATAACTGTACAAAACTAAAGGGACAATTCTGGTAACGTAAAAGCGATGGTCCTATAAAACGAACGCACGTATGTCTTGAGGACTTATGACTAATTTATAATTTAACCAAGAGTACGAATAATTACCGACAAATTTTGTATATAAATTGAAAATTACCATTTGGTGATTTTATGTAAGATCGTTAACATCTATATCTGATGTAACCTTCACTAATTTCCATTCCTACATCTTCTATTCAAATTTTGTGCTGAACAATGATTACTGTAGTGACAAAAATCCATCGATATTTTGAATTGTTCTCTTAAAACTGTATTAGCGCTTTTCTTTCACATTTTTCTAGAGTATCTTGGCATTTTTCCAAGTATGCAACACATGTAGGTATTAATCATAAAATCTTCCATTAAAAAATCGTCCAAAGCATGTAATAAATTATTAGCTTATTACAACAATTTAGAATAGATTGAAGTTTGTTTAAAAAGTTTCATACTGTTGATATAAATGAGCATTAAATTCTTTGATCTGACCCTTCAACCTCTTATTCGCCGAAAGATATCTATCAAGTTATTTATTAAGTTTTGGATTCGATAAATTAGGCGTAACGCTGTTATTGCTATTCATAATGCCCAATAATACGCGTAGTTTTCTATTTTTATCCAACAAATACATAATTATAACCTTCATTTATTTTTAGTGAAGGCAATTATGATAAAAAATAATGTCTGTAATATTCAACAAAAGATCATTTGTGTGAATTTTTATAAATTATTTGAAATCGCGTTTCAAATTAAATTGCCATAATAAATAACAGAAGTTAAATTGAATTTGTTATCAGTTCTTATAGCATCCGCCACCTCTCATTAAGAACCATTGAAATGTTACGAAAATTGAGCTCACTCGATATTCCGTGCCGTACATTTTTAGATATAAAAAACAGATTCTGTGCTGAAATAGTGATACGTTCCAGATTTTTTCTTGTTACATTTTGACATTTTGCTGAATACATTACCACACGTAAAAATAAATTTTGTGTATTTGTGTTTGAATATTTACAGAAACCGAAAAGAATATTTTGCTAAACGTCTCGAACTTAGATTCTAATCACATTCTTTTCTATTACTGGCACCTTTTTTTTGTCCAATTCAATCAGGAGGTTACTATGCATGTTTATGATGCTTTAGTGAAAGGCATTGCTGACATCTTGAGGGTAGTTACGACTAACCTTGACATTGAATGTCGCTTTTACATAAAAATATTCAAGGAATTGCGTGAGCCACTAATTGCAATTTAAATAGAAGCTATTTTTGCAACTGTTGGTATTTAGTTGTTTTTGTAGTATTTTTCCTCCCGTCACTTGCAAAATTTTTGTGACGATCAGTTTGTCTTTATATAACAATTGATAGCAGTAGGGTCAACAATTGAGTCACTACCATAGAGCCTGTGTTTTTCAATGCTTTGCTTTTATGTGGAAAACGTTACTTTTAAAAATCAATTTAGTTTTAAAGTTTACTTACGCGCCGGTACCGCTTTTCAATTTTAATTTGAAACGATTTTTGACACTTCTGCTACCTTTTGATCGAACTGCATTTACTAGAATATTTTTAATATAATTTTTACTTTTAGTTACATTTTTGAAAGATCTTGGACCGTTGAAAAAATTACTCCAGCAATTTGAATCTAGTTCAAAATAAAATTCCAGATGCCTTAAACGTTAAAATAATGAAAGGTTTCAAGAGTGAGTAATGTCTAAAACGACGGTTCTGCTCGGTATTCCGCGGATTATTCTGGTTCACGTGTGACTACTAACCCAGGGTCTCGAGTTCGATTCCTGAAACCGATCGCTTTTTTACAAAGACACGCTCTCATTTGGAAGAGAAGTTTAATATGTTATCCGTGTCATCACGTACTTTACAGTACTTTACCGTATTTGGTAACAGGAGCGTGGCTAAATTCTAAATTTCCAGTAACAAAGCCTCCTGGAAGAGCACACGAGAATTAAAATTTACGGAACATTAGTGATCAGCAATTGCACCGTACGTTGTTACGTGCCAATCAAATTGGCCCTTAAACATGTCTTAAGATAATTTTGATGTGCGGAAGTTTCGCGCCATAATTTCAAAAGACTCGGGGCGCGCATTTCCGTTACGTCACAGTGCGTTGCGCCAGATCGCGCGACGCGAGTGGAGTAGGGGAAAAAAGTGGGGTTTTTCCTCTGCTCTCTGTAACGTGGCTGTTTGCCTTTGATCTTCAAGGAGTGTGGTCGTGTCAGGTATCGTATCGTGCCTTAGCTTTATCTATGTAGATTCCTTTGCCTAATTGTCTTTGTTTGTCGACCTTTACCATGTTCCCGTCTCTCCCTGCATAGGTAGGTAATCTGTAGCCTTGGCGAACCGTACTGCACGACCCTAGACGAGCCGGATGTCCATGTTCCGCCGACAGCCCCGGAGCAGTACAATCTTTAACTGCCTCAAAGGGCCAGCATGCCGCCCTTATGGACGTGCTGACGCCGTCTTAACCTATCCTGAAGGACTATTGGCGTACTTCGCGGGAATCTGGACCTATTATGTGAGTAACTTCCTAGTTTAATTTGTTCGCGGATATAATCAATTGTCTTTAAAGTTATATGTTTTCTGATAATTACGCAATATATTTTGTGCATTGGTGACGTCATTGGCAGTTGGCCACGCGGAATCTGTAATAAGGTTAGTGCTGCCATCCGCGAGTGGCGTCGCCCGCTTTATTCATTGCGCTTGCGCGATGTGTTTATGAACTTTTTAACTGTATTTATCGACGTTCTTTAACGGTAATTATCGACTTTTTAATGGTAAGAATTATCGTCTTTTTAAATTGTAAGAACGTGTTCCTTCAAAAGCTCCACGATAGTAACGCCACACAACACTACGTGATATGTACTCGAACTTCTGTTTTAAATCTTAATATAGTTAACATCATAATATCCGTTGTCACGTGATGCAGTGTCTAACAAGAAAAGATGTAAGCTAATGAATTCCATTAAAAATACGTATGTATTCAGTAACATGGAAATTGCAACAACAACAAGAGTTACCAATTTCTTTTAATCAAATTTGATCGAAACGTTTAACTACTCAAAGGTAAATTATTTAAAATTTCTAAAAAATAGTTAACACAAACCCTATATTAATTAATAATGAGTTAAAGGCCTTCAATTTATTACAAACTTCGCCATCGTCGCGACATCATTTCCAACAGTTGGAAGATACACACCTGAGGTTTTGTATCCCAAACAAACTGAAATTCATTGCGGAGAGTTCCCTGCACCTAAGAAGAATTTACTAAATTTTTCTTGTTTCCATTATGTCCCACACATATTAAATAGGCGATAGATTGCTATCTCTGTATGGTTGTAGAAATCAACAGAGGCATCTCTAAAATGGGTAAGAGAAATTGCTTGTTATGTTTATTTTGAACATCCCGTATATCTTTACCGGTTACTAATCAATACGCGGTCCAATTAATTTTCAACTCAAATCCCTTTTTCTTTAACAACGACAAGTTTAGGCTAAAATTAAATAGTTTACATCCTGTATATTTTATTGTCTGCAATAAATACGCTTTTGAATAATTCCTTAATTTAAATTTATTCGCTTTGAAACGTAAAGTTTATTATGCTATAACTAAATAGTGCATAGCTTGTTTGTAGGTAACCTTCAATTTGTTCAACATTACAACCGCGTATAATGGGTTTTCTCTATTGTGACAAAGTAACGACATGTTGAAATAAGGTCGCGCACTATTCTCCGGTAAAACCGTGTTTTCCAGTTTAAAATCGCGTTTCGATAACACGGATGTTTGTATTTCAAATTAGCGTGATTGAAATTCATTCTGAATTTGATTCTGCAGCCCGTGCGACAAAATATGTTCTACATTACTCGTTCTATCACTTTAAAAGCAATGCACGTTTATTGTTGTTCTGTCAATTAGAGATGTCTTGCGTGTATTATCTTTTTTGCTGAAGGCCAAAGACGTTCCTTCTGGGTATAGCCCACCTGTTCACTGCCGTGTACCAGTTACTGTAATTACGATGGTAGCTACGTTGTTATGCTGACTTCTTCTTCCCAGCAGGTGGCAAGTTAAATATCCTGACGCAGAGAGGTGTGTGCCTTGTATTCTGTTATGCATGTCAAGGATTTTTATTTATCAACGGCGAATGGTATAAAACCAGTCCACCATACTTATTGAACAGCTGGTTGCGCTGGTGCTTCTGGATATACGTCGTTAATTCTTGCTACAACGTGGGCGGTATTTAATGCTAAGGTTTAACACCTGTACTACATTTAAAACCTAAATTTGCCTTTAATACTTCAAAATTGAACATACTTGCTAGGGAGTAAATATACATTTCAAAATTAAATTTGCCTTTAATACTTCAAAATTTAACATACTTGCTAGGGAGTAAATTTACATTTAATAACGAAATTTAACATACTTGCGATTGGAAAATTTTAAGTTTTAATTTTCCTTTTTTTTTACTGAGTTTATTACATGTTAGCTGCGAAATGCGCACTTCGTGGATCCACTATCCAATTTGTCCGTATAATATAATTGTTGGCGTTGAAATGATAACGCTTATTTTATTGCGTTCTCTTGTTTGTACCGAATTATGTATTTAATTTATTTTTTTTTATTTTGTTAATAGATAATCGTGGGCGATGTATTCTATTTTCTTTGTTTTTTTGATATGTAGGCGAATCCCCCCACTCTCTGCGGTTGGTAGTTAGCCTGGTGTTTACTTTTCCTCCGGCTACGTCCAGGTACGTAGCATGCTCCAACATGAATTATTCTACTCGAATACAAGGTTTTTCAGTTGCTGATAGTTTGAAAGCAAACATGGTTCTGTAACCACATTAATATAATGCGGGGAGTTCCAACATGCGCCTAATGAATTCTATACGCTATAGCCTCATACACCGTAACTTCAACAAATCGGTGTATATATCGCTGAACAAAATACTTAATGATGCACCGTTCTCTACATCGTCGTCGTAGCCACATGCGGCCTTTATAAACAGAACGGCTCCGTGGATCAGACACATTCGCGTATGATTCCAGATCCCAAAGTACTGAGAATTTTTCACAAAAATACACCCACCGTTCGGATGAGAGGTATAATATAGATCACGTGTATAAGTGTTGTCACGCACGTTGAAGATCCCTATCTTGCTTGGAATAGCAAGGATTCGGCAAAATTCAAATTTACAGGTAAAGAAAAAATTCGCTTCCCGGCCAATGTAGTACTTTTGGGTAGAGCTTTGAAAAATCAAATTTAGGGGCTTTCATAAACTTAGACCATACAAATGGTCTAGGGATTTGTCACTAAGCATTACCGTATGCCATTCCAAGTTTTAGTGCACTTCAGTGTGTACCGCTTCAAACATTGCTGCTGGTATTGAGCCGTGAGGGGTGTCAAAAAATATGACCGATAAGATTGTAAGTCGAAACTTCTAGTTCGACAGTAAACCGTTTGTAGAGATTACAATTGCCAAATGATTGGTCAGCAAATTATTCGGTTCTGGAAAGTAGGTAGTTTGCTTTCGTTAATAAACAATAACTCGCAAGAAATACACCTGATAGTAAAATTTAAAATATCAAAATAATGTTAATTTTTCCATTATCACTTGATGAATCTCATAAAAAATTAAATCAATTATATCCTTCAGTAGTTACACGTTTCGTTTAAATCTGTTCAAAAAATTTCTGACCCTTCATAGTGCTGCAATTTTCACGTCACTGAGTGTATTTAAGTTAGGTTAAATTATTACAATTACGAAAATTCCAACAAATTGATGCATCATCTCCCATTCTAATAACGTATAATGGAAGTTTATAAAACGAAAGTATTTCTGAAAACAGTTAATGATAGAACATATAAATAGTACTTAGTAATAACGCACGAAGTAGTGCACAAATGGGTGATAATTTTAACAACGAATAGGAAGCGGTGTACAATATTTTGACAAATATTTAAATTGTGAATTTACTTGAACTTGTAACAATTGGTTTCCAATTCCATAGTACTTATAGGTGGAGATAAATCGTCGAACACAGCAATAGTTCCTGCCAAGTTTAAGACGTCACTTCAACACAAAGCATGTTAGTGGGCCGTCTAAAACAAACAATATTTTAAAAAATTATAGGTTATGCAAAGGAAGCAAGTTACGTTTTGAAAACTGCCTATATTTCTGATATAGTACAATTTGGTTCATGCAAAATAGCATAATTAATTTAAATGAAATTAAAGCCAAATACTAGCGCAAACATTTTTGTTTCATCCGCATCAGCGTGTTGTGAAGTAATAAAGATTTGTTCCTTCGAAAAGTAGTAAGTTTACAAATACATCTCATTTAGATAATGCATAATACATAAGAATCGATTATGATTATATTCAGAAGGAAGTTTCCAAGTAATACTTCGTACTCCAAGTAAACTAACGAAACACAATACAAGAAATAGTCTTCGTTTGTTTTATAAATAATAAAGAAATAGTGAACCAAATTCTTGTTGCAGAAAGCTTCTTTAACGCATAATTGGTCAATACGTTTTTACTTTAATTACATCATATTTTGAAAATTTTACTATTTTTGGAAGGTTTGTGCAAAAAGTTGTACGAATACCGTCAATGGTGCAGTCAACTAAAGAATGTGCTTGCTTTGTAAAAAAGGAAACTCTAACATTATCTTTAGCTACTTCTTTCTATATAAAGTATTGGTTTTCTAAACTTCACTAATATTAAAATCGACATAGACAAAATTGTGAATATGGTAAACTATCAAGAAAATATGTTCATATCAATGGATTTTATTGCGAGTCATTATTGCATATTGAATTAAGGTGGTTACCAAAGGTAAAATTCTAAAATTAAATATAAATGGTGTTTCTTCTAGATCTGAACTGAATTAGAATTTTGATTTTGCAAATCTACGTAATTAATTAAATTTTCAATTATACAAAAATAGGAAGTGGATCATGCATACACGTTCTGACTAAGAAGCATGTCGTTTTGCTCTCTTCGTTAGATGTCACTCTACCCTATTTCCATTATTAAATTTTTTGCAGAAGTTTTTAATTTTTGATAATTTATATCTGATTTCTAATTTTTTAGTTCCGATTCTATTTCATGATAGTTATTCTACACCAATTGCCATTTAATCAGCCTACATTATTTATTTATCATGTTCCCAGGTTTCTATATTTTTGCGTACTTTTTTCTTTTGCAACACTTATATTTTTCTTCTTTCTTTTATTAAACAATACATTTCGTGAGCTAACCATTCTTTTGTAGCTACATATTTTTTGTGTGCTTCCTGAAAGACTATTTCTTTAAAGAACTACTAGTTCTCTTCTTTTAGAATGTATAGTTTATATACTAGACAACGTCATCTTTATAGTCCTCATTGATTTCGATATCGTTTAGTTTATTTATATCTAATTTAAACAGCCTATTATTTTTTTTAAATTTATTTTCTTTAACTAGAAGTGATTTTTTTTACTATTAAAAGTTGACTATCGCGTCAAAAGAAACTAATTGATTTGGAAAAATTTGTGAATCGCCATTAAATGCGGAATTACACCTTATGATACCATATCCAATAATAATGAAGTCGAAAAAGACTTTTTCGACTTCATCAACAACACGTTGATGAAGCCGAAAAAGTCTTTTTCGACTAAGTATGTCGAAGTAAAGTCGAAAAAGACTTTTTTGACTTCATCAACGACACGTACAAGATGTAATCCATATTTATTGGAACAATCAATTTGTTAACTAGTCTATTTCTATGTGATATTAGTTTAATATTTTAATTGTTCTCTATTGAATTAGTTTGATGGAATATAATTTTTTAAAATAACTTAACATAGCACCGAAGATAGCTAACACCGGAAGCGCTCTGTTGTAATTTTTCTATTTTAACTATTATATTTTTTTTACACAAAAATACTCTCTATTTTGGATTTTCTTAGAAAAATTCGTGTACACGGGTAATAAGCCTTCAACTTGTGGCGTATTTAATTTGCCCATTCAAATTCACTAAATTTTCATTCCCTATCTAATTTATAGTTAGCGTAACGCAATGCATTAAGTTTAATTTCAATATGGTTTGTGGTATTTATCTGAAAATATTGACAAGATGTATAGCACAATTTTTTTACCGATCCTGTATTTTTTCTTGCTTTTTTTTCTTTTTTTCTCGCAAACTATGCCGAACAATTTAGTGCTTATTTATTGTAGTAGAACAAAAAAGAAAACAATTGAAACGCCATTAACAGTATGTGTTATAATTCCGCTACTATTTCTGATAAACATTTTTGTGACTGACTAAAATTTAGGTCTGTACTGTTGCATTTGCGAAAAAATCTTCCTAACCAAATATTTCAATATAAAGATTTGTATCATTGGAATCAAAATTCGTTCTCCTTTTGTAACATGTCGGAGTCTATTGAGGCATCAGACTTTGATTTAAAATCATTTTTGCTGTTTAGTGTCTTCCAAAGCACCACAATTTAACATTTAAAGGCAAAGCAAGTTTAATCACTATTTTACCATGAAATTTGTTCTTACCCGTTGAATGATCGTCTAAGATAATTATCGATGTTGTTGAACTTGTTAATGAGCTAGAAACTGAAAAAGATTTTTACGTCATTACAAAGAGGCTATGGCGTAAATCTAAAAATACAGAGTCACGTGTACTCCATTGAAAAGCAAAAGTTGTAAGCCATTACCTAGGAATTGTAGCTCATAGGAAATATTGCATCGCATACGTGCGAAGCACAAATTGTATAGAACGTTCTCTTCAAATCTGCTACTTTTGAAGGTAATAGCAATGATACATTGGGCATCTGTATATTGCATTATCAAACCTGGTAAATAAATCAGATTTAAAAGTGAACATCACGTAGCAGTTTTATTACCCAGTAATTTGTGACGTTTGTTTACATTTTTCTAGATTTACTAGACTAAAACGTAGTCCATGTATATTATATAGCTTGGTAGATGAGTGAAAAACCGCTATTTATTGCCGAGGCATTACTTATATATTACAAGAATTAATTTTACTTATGGGTTTGAATGATTACCTTACTAAATCGATAGGGCGCTAGCAACCGTTGCTCATAGAAATATACACAACAGCAATATGACATGACGAAATCAACTAATGAAATTTAAATTAGAGCGTTACCTCTATACGACCAATTCCTGGTGTATTCGATCTAATATATGAATGGTATATGGAGGCTCATTATTTTCTACCTGTAGAATTTATCATTTTTAGTGGTGTATCCACTTGATGTAGCACACCCCCTGTTGTCTACAAATATCAAAAACTATAGTATCTTTGATCTACAGCTCGTATTATTGATTATGCGTTATTAAACGATTTTAAGCTATATACAAGTATAAAAATGAGAACATAAGGATTCAAATAAACTGCCACCATGATAGATTACCTCTAGTATTCATATACTCATAAATTTCAGTTATAAAAGATGTGTTGCGAACGCAAACAAATTGCGCCGCTTTCAAAAGTGTGGGAAGAAATGAACTATTACACAGAAAGGACGACATTGACTTGACTTTAGTACAATAGCTAGACACACAATCCGTGAAAACGTGTACATGGAGTAATAACTTTGGGAAATTGTAACTTCTAAAACCCCGTGTTATTATTAGGGGGGGATTCGTTCGGATCAGATTATCAGACGCCCTCCAGCAACCTCTCAAACTCAATCGCGGCTCAAGCGACAGATACGATATGGTACGGGACGATGTTTCAAATATCGAGACTATCAGTGATTGGGAAGGTCCCCGAACGCGATTAACACAAGATATCGATCACGCAAGAAAAGTGACCAGCGTTGGGGAACTTTTATCAACCACAACAGATTGGTATTTTATTTGTGAGTTATGTCCGTTGAAATAGATGGAATGTTTAAGGAATGAAAACAACTGCAAGTTAAATTGAATTATAACCATCACATGCTGTTTCTTGTGTCTAAGAATTGAAATTGATTACTAATATTCACACCTGTGCGCAGCTTATGGTTACAAAGGACTATTAATGTTGGTGCACGCTTCCGTGCGTTTAGAGTGTATTGCATCAAGTTTGTATACATAAAAGTTCGTTAATTTACAAGGAAGTAAGCCAATAAAATTTACATTGATTAAATGTTGGCGAAGTTATGTTGTTAAATAATCTTAAGTTTAATAGCTAAATGCGAATTTGGCCAAATTAGGGTGGATTCGAATTTTAGTTTGTTTTTGTCGTTGCTATTTACTGTCTTGAAAATTATGTTTGATAATATAGGTTAGGTGTACAAGACGTGGAGTTTTTTGTGTTCATAGTAGATTAGTTGAAGGAAGTGGCAAAGGTGAACATCGAGGCTCCATCAACCTCGAAAAGCAGTGTGAATCACTAACCATCTTCCGGGACATTCATCTTCCGGGCAGGCATTATTTGAGAATATCCAAGTGGGTTGACGGTCAAAAGTTTTTTCGAACAGTTTAAAGACCTTGCAAGGTCGGTGTAAAAGTGTTGTAATTTGTATAACCCTAAAGGATTTGCATTTGCTTTTACAGAACCCGTCTCACACCACTGAAAGCTAGCCGCTGCACTATTTTACTGTTACGTCACTTCGCTCTTCTAGAAGTACTTAACGTGAATTCAGCAGGTAAAACACATGTCTTAAATTGTACGAATTATAGATCATATACACGCATCCTAAAATAATATGACTAGAAACCATATGCGAATATTTCTAAAACTGCATGGTTATACAATCCATATCACACAATTTAAATAACGGACTTATTTTATTACATTCAACATTGACATTTCCTTAATATTGCTCCACTAGGTTGTTACACCTCTTTAAATACTTTAATTCTAACCACTTCAAGCTTCAATAAGTCTCATCCTAGAGTTTTAACAACTGAATTCCATCAAAGTAGTTAGTTCAATTCTGTTTTATTTTTATTCAGCTACTTGGCTTTAATGAAAGCCTTTGGAGGTATTTCTAGGCCCCAGACCTTCGAAAATACAAGCACTACTACTATACCTTTCGACCATTTATCTTGATCAGAATTTTTACATATGTTAGTGACTAAACATCACCGATAAAAGTAACGGAGTTTACTTCCTCTAGCTTTAAAGAGATCAATATCCTGACACTGATAGACGCAAACCTAAACGAAAAGATTTACATGAAAATTATCTAAATACCTCATTTCCATTAAACCTTGCAATGCATGAAATGTGAAATCAATTTACTTGAGAGTGTCTAACATAACGCTGTCGTTTGCAAACTTATATGAAAAATATTTATATCATAAGATGTTTCGCTTTCACTAATCAAAATTCAAAACCAAGGAATCTCCTAATTATTTATTACCATATAAAGGTATAGATTGGCCTGTCGACACCGTGATGTGTGTGACTACTACGCCCAAGGTCCCGGGTTCGAATCCCGACACGGTCCGCTTGAAAATTGTTAGGCGAGCATTTTTCACAAAAATACACCCTCGTTCGGATGAGAGGTAAAATGGAGGTCCCGTGTGTGAGTGTTGTCACGCACGTTAAAGATCCCTACCTTGCTTGAAACAGCAAGGGTTCGGCAAAATTCCAAATTTTCCAGGTAAAAAAAACTCGCTTCCTGGCCAATGTAGTACCTTCGGGTGGAGCATTGGAAAATCAAATGTAATGTCGACACCGTGCGATTATTATTCTACGTAAAGCTCAGAATTAGTCTTCTTATTGGCAGATGTTGCCATCCTCGTTCAAGTTGATTCAGAAATTCCCCCTCCGTTTAACACTTCACCCGTGTGGTATTGTTCACCAAAATCAAAATTTGTATGAACGAGATAAGTCATTTAAAGTTCATACTGTTAGTGACGAAGAACATACGAGGTAGGCTTATAGAACACGAACAAAAACAAATAGCAAGATCGGGCAAAAATCAAATCAAAGTACAATTCTTAAGGTTTAAAATGATATCTATTTTTTTTAAATATTCACCGTTAAGCCTAACACATTTCTCCCAAGTATAGCAAGTTTTTTCATCCCTTCACTGAAAAATCCTTCCAATTGCTCTCGAATCCAGGACGCGGTAGCTGCGTTCACCTCATCGTCCGGGGTGTAATGATTACTCTTGAGGTCTTTCTTGAGTAGAAAAAAAAATTAAAATCGCATGGCGTGAGATCGGGGAGTAAGGAGCGTGTGGAATCAGTTCAAACTTCATGTTTTGCAGTGCCTCTTCGGTTGCACAGCGTGCAAAGATTTTACGGTATCGCAATTGTTCGATAATGAATCCGACACGTTCCTTAGATATGCCAATATGATTTGCGATACGTTTTTGAGTGATTCGCTGGTCATTTTGAATCAAATCGTTGACGAGTTGGAAATGTTTATTATCTGTGGCAGTGATCGGACGTCAACTGCGTGTTTCATCAACGATTATGGCTTTTTCAGGCTCGGAGCCACGAAATTCTAATACCTATCGATTTACAGTATATCTATCAATAGCCTCGTTACCATGAACAGCCTTTAAACGGCGATGAATCTCAGTAGGAGTTACATTTTCAACAGTTAAAAATTCGATAACAGCACGCTGTTCAACTCGCGATGACATGGTACTAGAACACGTTTTCATAGTTTCGCTACTCAAAATGAACTGGTGAACGCAATGCCTTCAAAATGAGCATGCCTATAGAGAGGGATTGACTTCCGAATGTCACCATGCGCGTTGCTGTAGGTTATGTTGTTCGTGTTCTAGATCCACGTATGCATCACTTTTCAACCTACCCTTGCAATTCAACTTCCAATATATATATATCGCAGGTTTTTACTTCGACTTTTTTTACATGTATCGCAGTGTTTAGGTACGCAAGTAAGAAGCAGTATCGTTGGGTATCAGTACTAAGTTATCAAGTTGATCTAAATTGACATATTATTCAGTACCAAAGTAAATAATTGATGTGTTCAGTTGAAAGAAATACGTAATTACTCTCGTGATCAAATAAGTTCATTTTATTGAGTCATGCAACCAAGCCTATGGATTGCTTACACGCTGCTTGCATATAGAATAAGTTTGTTGTAAACGATTGTTTATAAATCAGAAAACCCGTTTTGTTTTACTAACCTCTGTACGTATCAGGAATTCTGTAATTATTCTTCTTTAACTCGTCGGCTTTTCGTGCCATGGTTCGCAAATTTGTAAGATCAACGTGAGAAGATTAATTAAAGAATTGATTGAAACGTATTTACTTTGGAATTTTTTTGTTGTTTGAGTTAACTGCACTGTTTAGCTATTTATACTTCGTTTAACAGAGGTTCACAAACCTATTATGCCCATGAACTCTTTCTCAAACATAAGCTTGACCATGAACCCACCACTAGTGGAAATAACTTCTATGGCTAAATACTTACACAATATCCTACTTACAAATTTAACTGTGGTCTCTTAATGGTAGTGAGAAAATAGCATTTAAATGAAATCTTTTGAAACTCAAAAGAATAGATTAAAATTTCGTACGGTTTTATTTTAAAATCCTTTTGTTCAATGACATAAAAATAGGAAAAGCCATCGTTTCTGACGAGAAGGATAAATCTGATAGAATATTGATGTGTTCGGTTCCATTTTTGTCAGTTTTTAACTTTTTATTTAAGCTATAACGGAAACCTCGAACTATTCAACGACTCTCGTGGTTCCGTAGGAACCACTTTGTGAACTTGTGGCTTTGTAATTTCCGTTTATCTCTAATCACCATAATTGATTTTTGGCATTCTTCCATTTATTGAAAGTAATATTGTTGAAACTTTTTTATTCGATCATTATTGGCAAATCGTATCAAACGCAGAGTCTTGCCAGAAGGTGTCAAAAGGATGGTAACGTGAAAAGTGGCGCGGTCATCTTGAGGTGCAAATAATAGCCAAGATAATTTAGTAAAACTTTAGGAGAAGTTATGGCTAACCGGAATCAAGTTCGCGGATACATGAGCGTTGGGGTGTATGGAAATTATAGTTCAAATTTACTAATAAAATGAACGGGCTCCGCCTACGACTATAAAGAAAAGGAGGTTAGGGCCCATTTCAATGAAGGAAAAACTTTTCATTAAAATTATTTTGCTCTTGTGAATAGAAAAAAGTAAGTAGAAATACTGTAGTATTTTACTAACTTTTATCGGTACACGTTTGATCGAAAACTTTAGCTCAGGCCAAAATACAGATAACCTGCTTATAAAACCTGCGTCAAAAATATATGGTTATCAGTAACAGTACAAACTATTGAACCATAGGACGATATAAATAAAAAAATCTAAATATACTGGACAAATACATTGAGGCTTGCGATTTTCTATACCAGGAATATCGTAAAATTAAATATGTTCCCTACCTGAGAATTAGAAGCAGTGGGAGCGGCCAAGCTCTAAAATGATTGTGTTGATTCCTAAATTCACCATTAAAAAATGATTTAAGATATAAATGAAAAATACAGAATAATCGTTTTATCAATTTTTATAGGCATACATATAATAAATTTGATAATAAATATGCAGGACAGTCAATAGAAGGTGAGAAATTTAGAGTAGTTTTCTCACAATTTTCAAGAATTAAATTAGTACTTTACTAGTTTTAGTTAAAAGAAAGAGGAACTAAAATAATTTTAATCTGCTGCAATTATGATCATATTTTGAGTACGAGGTGCTCACTTCGCATACTAAACATCAGAACGGGACTGTAATCTTATTTAGCGTAATTGAAGCATTCTTTAATTTTTAATGTTAGAAAAAGGTTAGTGTAAATAGGGCAAAACGTGTCATAAATATTTTGAACAATACAACTAATTCGTGAACAGGTAAATTAAAAATTATAAGGAGCAAATAATTTTCAAACATCAACTGCCCAAATCAAATAACTATTAAAACCACCTCCATGATCAAATAGCATATCTTGCACACAAGGCAAGCACGAAAACAACATCACGCTATTACAAAACAACATTAATGAGACCAAAAATAGGTAAAATTAAAAATAAAACTCGATGACTCAATGGGCGGCTTAAATTTAAATTATGATAAAGCCAGTTCTGAAACATCAAAAAGCGCAGCCCATCATGACCTTTAAAATTCAGCAAAATACTGCTTAAGGCAGTAACGTCGTAGGAAGAAAGAGCGTGCTATAGAAGAAAGGCGTCATATACCAACATAACTGAAAAGGAAAGTAAATAAAACATCACGAAGAAGAAATTAAAGTTAAGATGAAAAAAGAATAGACAGAAATAACGAAGAAAATTCAAAAAAGAATGGAAAAGTTGTTGAAAGAAGTTAAGTTTATATATAATCCTTGTTTAACAATGATAAAAATGTATAAAACCAAAATCCCTCAAGGAAAAGAAGATTTAAAAAAGACAAGTCTTCATTGGAAGATGGCCTTCCTTTTTGTATGGCTGGTGTGATAATTATATTCCCGCGGTTTTTTTCTCGTAGACTAAATACATCAAGCATTCAGAATGGACATATGTCAGTAGATGAGCCCCAACAAAATAATTGTGTTACTGTCGTTAACCAACAGGAGTAGTTTATACAACCACCGTTGAAGATGTTTGTGCCTCTCAAGATAATAATTCTGCAATAACCACGAAATGTATTGATAACAAAAGACGTTACAAATTTAGTGGTGATAATCTGTTTCAGCTTGGCCTTATCAAGCGTAAACACTTATGTGACAGACTACAATGAAATTTTGCAGCTGCTACTATTAGAATGATTAATAGGTTTTTTTTGTAAATAAAAGGAAAGACGGCAATAGAACTTTTGATTTTGAAAAAAGCAAGGGAATGTCATTGTTGGAGAACGATACTTTATCTGACGTCTATCCACCAATTCCTACAAGTTTACGACATATTGGTTTTGATAAAAAAACACCTACTTGTTAATTCAAAACTAGAATGATACGGAAAAACTAAAAAAGCGACGTTTTTTATTAATTCTAATATTTTTAAGTAACTTTTTTTTTAAAACAAACCATGTTACGTTTATTTTCGGTATAAATTAAATACCCTTTTTTCCCTTTTTAATTCATTACCCGTTTAAATAAATTTCGTTGCTATTCTTAAATCCTTCATCAACATCCTATATATTTTACCTGTTCAGAATAAGCCCGCTTTACAATATTTTTTAAAGTAAATCTATTTGCTTGGAAACAACAAGTTTATAATAAACTCTAAATAAGTCAATACCTTGTTTTAGGTATTCTTTAATTTGTTAAACTTTCCGATAACGTATAATGGTTTTCTCTATTGTTCCAGTTTACAGACTCGTCGAACTAAGGTCGCGCACTATCCGACAAAACCCCGTTTTTCAGTTTCTTGATCGCGTCTTGATAGCAATATTACTTTGAGTTCTCGTCATTAGTTAAACGAGATGAATATTCACTTTGTTTTCGATTTACACAACGAAAACACTTGTTGAATTTTTGGTTGTTTCCGTTTTTCTTTATGAAAATTTCGCGCACGCCCTACAGCGTGCTTCTTCTGTCGGTGGACCTAATTACCCGTGGGATTGCAGCCCCTTTTTGTTATGGGAGGACACCACTGTGTGTTTTTGCCGTTGGACATGACGGTCTGATGAATGGCCGCCCCTTTTTGGTGTAGGAGGGGGTGCACAGGTGGCGTGGTTCCAGGAAGTTACCAGATTGGTTTGTATGTATATCTCTATAAACATTACTGAACGATGTTAGGATTTATGGCCAACATACGGAGGCATTGCTGTTTGTGCTGAATGACTCAAGAGTAGTAGTCGCAAAATGATTATTTTTTAATTAAGGGATATGGGTTAGTACGCTATAACTATTTGAGAATTGGGTTTTCCTCTTTTGTGGGACAATTGGATAGGTTAATTGTATGTTTACGGGGAGAGATTTCAAACTAATTTTTTTTAATTTGTAACTTTGGGTTAATTAAGGGATATGGGTTGGTACTATTTAAGAATTTTACGTATGTAACTTTAGGTTTACGGTGGGAATTACGAGTTATTGTTATTTCAGAGGGTAACACCCTAAAGACTACAGCTCGACATTTTTGAAGTAATTTGGTTGCTCTGCCGGATAGATATGTACATATTTTGTTTTAATTAGAGGCTTCTTTTTTTGTATGTTTTGTTCTAAGTTGTGACTGAGTAAGTGCATTTTTTTCTTTTATTTTTCAGGCATGCCTCTATTTTTGCTATTAGTACAACTCCGCCTACTCACCGATTGAGCCCGGTCATTTTCCTTCTTCTTTCCTCGTTCTTTTTTTAGGCTACGTGATGCACGTAGCAACCACCAATGCCAGATGTTTTAATATAAAGGAATTGTGTATGAGTTTAACATCAGGAAAAAATGCATTTATGTATGGGTCATTTTTTATCTTAACTATAGGCTTCTAGTTATGTCCATTGTAAATAAATATCTGCAAAGGTATAGGTACACTTATTTATCAAAACACATTTTAAGCAAAACATATGTAATTATTAAAATTTTAATTGTGTTTGTTTGCAATTTGCAAAGCGATATCTTACCAATCAATAAGCTGCAAATACAGTGGCTGTTAGATATACTCTTTTTGTAAGTTGCCAAGAAACACAATCAATGTTTAAATACTGATTGATTTTTGGTTTGTAACCGACTACAGAGTCATCAGTACTTCTGATTAGTAGTACTTTTATTAGTAACGTCACCTACAGAATTTTGCTAGAAAGAATTTATGAATATTTTTACAATATAAAGAAATTCTGTATGGAAGCAAATGAAGAATACTGTTTTGTTTTCTGTAAGTATTTTATTTGTCCATTTGCTGTAGCATGTATACTTAAGGAGTTAGACTTGAACCACCAAATTACCTTATGGGGAAATTATTAAGTCTGAAGGCGTGTTGTGGTCTGAATCGCATCGGTCATTTTCAGGTCGCCAGTAGCTGCCTACCTCTGCTTCTACTTACTATCGATATTGACTACAAGCAAAAGCAAACAGCTTGTTACGTTCATTTTCGTAAATAATTGATTAGTTTATATACAATAATTTTTAACTTAAATTCCTTTGGCGTTAAACACGAAAATTGCGGTAAATTAAAATAACTCTTTCGCGTGTTTAAAATTGTATTTCAATTAATAATAAATATCCTATATATTTTACTTATAAATCTTTCTGCTCATTAAAAATAAATATTCTTTCTAAGAATTCCTTAACGTGGAATTTACGCCATAATTAGATAGGCGTCTTTCCAAGTATTCAATAATTAATGCTGGTGTGTTTTCCCTTTTGAAAGAATTCGGCGAAATTATTTCAATAAAATTCTGGTTTTCCTGTTTTATTTCCTTAACGACAAGATTACGTTGAGCTTTGGTGCTTCAGCTAAACAAATTTAATATTCACTTTCTGTTCGAATAGCAACAAGAAAACGTCCATCCTGTTTTGCTTCGTTCCGTTTTTCTTTATGCGAATTGATGGCACGCATTAAAGCATGGTTAGTATTTAGGGTTTATAAAACGCGACTCTTCGGTTTTAATAAATTAATCTATTGTTCGTAGTTATTCTAGCTTCCTGCAGGGGACACGTTAATCCCTTGAGCTGTCGTTTCTTCTGGTAATGGGAGGCCAAACGCGTTCTTCCTGAGCGTAGGCCTACCTACTCGCTGACGTGGACCAGCGACTGACTCAACCTCGACGTCAGCAACTCGAGGGTGAGTTTTTCTTTGTATTCGCTACTTGCTTTGGAACCAGAACGCCTGGGATTTTACCGTTCAAATATCAGGCATTTCCAAATTTAATTCTTATATACGAAAATTATTGAAATATTTTGGTATTTACTACTCTTATATTAATGATTTACTATTTGTTTATAAATAACTAAAAATATACTACTTATTAATGTAAAAACGGTTTAAAGACTTGCTGGCACATTGAAAATGTTGTTGCCATTATGTTTGTAAATATAGGTTAAGTTTATATTTACGATGATTTAGAGCTGTGGTTTTTAGGGTTGCGTTTGGTTCTTTTTTAATAAATAATGTCAGGGGGTAATCACCTAAAAACTACAGCTCACCATTTTCAGGAGTAATTTTTTTTGAATGTTTGTGGGTTTCTCATAATGTATATGTAAATTGGGGACATTGACTTTTTTTGGGTTGGGTTTGGGAATACTGTGTTCTGTAAATATTTTGTTTAATTATAAGTTATTTTTTTCTTGTATGTTTTGTTCTGAGTATGAATGAGTGAGTGTATATAAATTTTCTCTCTATTTATTTCAGGTTTCTTTTTAATTTATCTGTAGGTATAAAACCTCGTCCACTCACCGATTGAGCCCGGTCATCCTTTCTTTCTCTTTTTTGTTTTTTTTTATAGGTTACGTCAATGTACGTAACAAGCTACTAGAGACTTAAAGATGACAGATGCATCAATCAGTCAAAGGTTGTCAGACGGATGGTTCTTTACAGAACTTGTCAACAACCATACAAAATGATATCCAAGAAAACAATATAGTAAATAATATAACTCGCTGAAGCCCTTTTAAATTTATTATATATAAATATATAAACATATTTTGGCTAAAAAAATTAATTCACCATCAACATTATACCGCACGGATCCAGCTGAAAGGATTAGGATGCAATTATCACCTCTTACGTATGAGTTTTCAAGTACATTTTGAAGAAAAATTTCAAACGTTAATTATATGGTATCAATAAGCTTATATCACAAAACTAAATACGTTTGTATCGAAGGAGGAGTATCTTGAAACTATCAAATTTATGTGAGAAATTACACTCCACTCTTATCTAGACTGGATGGAAGTGTAATTCTATTTTTAGCTCACTTGATAAAAGACCAACCAATTCAATAACAAAACACTATCTTGTACTGCTATGTAGTAGAAATTACAACTTCAATTTATTGCATCATCGTCAAATTCTGAAGTAGATTAAGAGCGCACTCGAGAAAAGTAAAAATATGGGTCAAGTAGGAGGAGATGAACTCGTAGCTTTTAAGCGCAAGATAATGTGTGGGTTTGAATGAAATTAATTTAAGCCGATTTAAAGTGTACAACTATCACTAAAATATATTTTAATAGTTAATTATAACTTAAACATCAGTTCGATGTAACATCTTAAAAAATACCATCTACATTAAAGACGCTCAAATGATGTATGTTGGTCAAAACGACCTAAATATGACGTTAAAGGAGCAAACGTTTTTAAAAAATACAAGTGGTCGATGTACGTTGTTGCTATGAGTGACTTGTTATGCATGAATTTGGCAAAAAGAAACCAAAGTACTTCAAATGAGGTTTATTGCTACCTCTAAAACTAAGGCTACGCAGAATGTATTTTAAGCGGGCATTAAGCTTTCAAACTTTCTCGTGTACTTTTATGCGTTGTTGAAATTATAGTTGTCATGCGGAAAACACATGGAAAACAAAAAATTGGAGAAATAGAAGTGCAGGACACGTTGAAAGACATTTAGGGAATAGTGCGGGATATATTACAAGCGGAAATAGGAAAAAAAGATAGTGAAAGATGTAGGCTATGGGAATTTCAGGAAAATGTGTAGGCTAGCTCAGAACAGGAAACAATGGAGATACACGTCTAACCAGTTCCAGGACTGAAGACATAATGATGATGATGTTGCGGTTTCTAACATGTCAAAAATTTTAACAGATTAGCAGAATTTTGACATTGATTACACGAATAAACCATTTTTTACATAATGTATGACTGCTGTTCGTTTGTGGACAGATCTAGAGTCAGTGCCGTTCATCTTATTTTCAGACTAACGTTGTAGCAAGTTTAATTGTTGCACTTTCTAAATTGCAGTATTTTTTATTTAATTACTGTATTTAATTACTACATATCTTTCAAGGTCTTATTAATAACATTCGGTAGATTATAAACTTTCAAGCTGTACGTGCCGTATTGTGGGTTGTGAGTCGTAGGCACTAAAACTCCTTATTATAAACATTTGTGTGTCGTTTTTAAACGCAGTGGTGTAAGTGTCCTTTACGCTTGCGTCCACAATTAACATTCTCCCGAAGGGAATATTAATGAGCATTGTGGGTCCTCCTTAGATCTCGAGAAGATGTTCAAGTTCTTACTGAGGACATGCAGTTTGAGAATTGCACTTTAAAATTAGCGTTAGTTAGTTCTGTAATTAATCTCTTCGTTGATGCGCTAATTTAGAAAGATAATAAAATGATGAGTTAATGTTGAAGCAGCTGTTGGTTATAAGCGCGTTCGAGTTACACATCAAGTATACGTCTGACAGTTAAATGAAATCCAGATGTTGGTTATGAACACCATCCATTACGAAAGATTTGAGTTTGACCTTTCATCAGTACTGTTTGTTAAAGTAATTACAAGACGTATCGCTTCCGATTAATTAAGTAACCTAAGCTTTTATGGCTACTAATGTGCGGTTTATGATCTGAATCATTACAAAAATGTTGATGCAAGTTTAATACGTCATTTAGTTGAAGTAATAAATAAATCTAATACAAAAGTGAATGTTAAGTGTTTGGAATTTCATAGAGAGTTGCTTGTTAGGTGTTTAATGAATTGGTTTGTTAATCCTGGGAGCATTTCCTTTTGAAGAAAGCATCATATATTGTAGAATTAGCTGTTCTCATGAAAAAATTGTTTTTAGATAACTAAATTGAGTTAAAAATAGGTCAGATTATTTTCACATGCATATGTTTGAAATTATTGCCTGCGTTACCATGTTTATGCCAAATGAAAAGTAGTCACAAACAATTTATTAATATTTGTAGCTTGACCTTAAGTATTTTAAAATTTTATTAACCATCTGTAAAGTCTTCAGATCTGATACCTGATAGGGCTCATACAAATGATAAAAAAAATTTTTATTTGAGAAATAGAAATACTTTATTGGGGAATACTTGTATTATTTTTAGTTGTCTTACACGAGGTGTTAAAAGTAAGTAGGTTTTAATTTTTCTAATAGCATTACTGCTAATTTTGTAACACACTTAGTGATCCCACGGTATTTACTAACTGTAGTTTTTTTCAGGTGTAGTTCCTTTTAGTGGGAACTGCTATCGAGTGCCTTTGGGGTGTTTATTTTGTTGTCCTAAGCATAAGGTTTTTACTTCTCTTTTTGAGCATTGTTACATCTTTATGTAGGAGTATTAGAGGTAGTGGCGCCGTCTCTTGCCCCATACACTTGTTAGCCAACCATGTAAACAACTGATCTGCGACCACTCTCGTGCTTACTGCAGGGTTCGTGCCCGAGCTATACCGTGGTTACGCTTTACTTTCTTCTAACAACGGTTACTATCTGTCATCTAGGTTTTCTTTTGTGGTAGGTAATATGCCTGTGACCTAAGTGCAAAAGATAGATAAAGAGGTTTTAGTTCCATCTTTAATTCCACAGGTGAAAATAAATTATCATTTAATGTTGTATTTAGAAATAAAGACCTAGAAAATGTGTGAGGTTATTATCAGCAATAAAGCTTTCCATTTTAGATTGATAAGGCTTTAGTTAAAATCAGAACATCAGAAAAAAAATTAGTATCATTTTGGAATGTTGCTAGTATTTTGTAAAACGTTGTTTTGCACATGTGTTTGGTTGGACCCCTAAATCCTTTTTATTTATGAGATTTTGTTTTACTGTTATCTAGGAACCGAGAAACTTTCGTGAAAACGTAGTGAAATTAAAAATAATTTCAAAATCATTCGCTACTGGTATTATTTGAAAATTAGTATGAGAGTTGTTACGTTTATTTTACGACTAAATTAAAACCTACTCTGTACTTCATTATTCATTTATTCAGATCCTGTATATCTTACCGTTTTATAATAAGTACGCTTCCTAACGATTTTCATTTAAACCAATTTGGTGCGAATTCGAAAAGCTTATTCTATAAATTAAATAGTCAATACCTTGTTTTAGGTATCCGTGAACTCGTTATACATTGCGATAGCGTGTAAATACTTGGAGACGGTGTGACTTGCCTACACTTTGGACATGCTGGTGAGTGTTTCTTCCCTGTTTACGTCGAAACCATATCTATTTGGACTTTACGTTTTAAGCTCAGGCATTCACAAAATTAATCAATCCGCATACCCGAAAATTATAGAACTATTTTGCTATTTATTGCCCTGCTATGAATACAGTACTATTTGTTTTACATAACTGAAAAAAAATTTTATGCTACTTATTGATGTGTAAATGGTTTAAAATGATTACCTTTAGGGGATATGATGTTTGTCAATAATATTGTATTTATTACGACAATGTTATGTACTGAATTTGGTATTTACAATGATACTGTAGGGCTGTGGTTTTTAGAGCTGTAATTGGGTAATTTTTCTTTGTGTAATTCATATGGGGAGGGACCTATAAACTACAGCTCGCCATTTTAAGAAGTAATTTTTTTTTGTTCCTCCTTTCATATGTGTATTGTGGTTATTGATTTTGTTTCTTGTTTTTTTTTTGTATACTACGCTGCTATGTCTAACCAGAATGTTATTTAGAATAATTATAATTAGTACTAAATCGTGTTAATTTCTCTTCTTTATTTCAGGCTTCCCTTTAGATAATTGTTTTTTTGCATGTGTAATACCCCGCTCCCTCACCGATTGAGCCCGGTCATGCTTACTTTTCTTTCTTTGATTTTTTTTAAGTTTTATACTACGTTGATGTACGTAGCAGCGTTCAAAAATGTTTCTTTGTAAATCTACAAATATTTCTTAAAAATAAATTTTGAAAAATCGTTTCTTGTAAAAAAAATTTCGAATAAATGACAAGGTTTATCTTTTTTTATTTTCATATTATATTTATTGCAAGCGATGGGTACTCTGTGTTCCCAGCTAATTTTTCCTTCGGTCTGTAACATTACTATAAAACCTTAGTTCAGATATGAACCCGCTTTTGTAAAAATTGTTTATTTAAAAGCAGTACAAACAATTACGTCATCTTGAGGTACTTTCTCAAACATAGTTTTTGTTTCCTTACGCTAATTCGGAAAAAATTTTAGTTTTGAATCGTATGTCAATAGAACATGCCTTCCACAATATTGTTTTTCTTTCACCCATTGCGCAAACCTTCTTCTTGGGTCCAAGGACACGAAAATCGAACTACAACATGGAAGTGTCAGAGTTCCCATTCCAGTGCGTGAAATTTTTCTGTCATTTTATTTGTATAAAGAAGATGCGTTTTGACTAGAATGTTTCTATTTTGGATTTGTAAGAAAGTACCAATGTGCGTTTGAAGCATGTTAGTATAATATTATGCATTGCCATTCTTTAGTGGTTTCAACAAACCACAGCGATCACTTGTCTTGGTTCAAAAACCATTTATAGATTCTTGCAGATGAAGATGTTTACCATCGTGCTACACTTTTTTTCTGCATTCTCAAATGACAATAATTTCGGGCATGCTGTATTAAACCCTGTGCCGCACGTGCAGTTAAAATTTAGCGTACCAGATATTGTTCTTCCGTTTTAAATTATTGTAGTAGTTGTTCGCTAACTTCCTGACATACGCCTATTTTCAGCTTGCAATAATCAAAATGATCAATATTTTGGTATCAGTACTAACTTTCTACAAAATAACCAACAATTTTTACATTAATTTTCGTTCTTCTATGCTCGAATTACTTTCCCAATGCCTGGTAAAATTATTCATTATGCAAATGCAAATTTCTTCAATCATTTGGAATAGTAGCACTGCTGTCTACAGAATTCCTCAATCTATTAGAATTTTTTGTTGCAATTTAGTCTTACGGATGTTGTTAATGTACCTTTTGCTACTCGAGCTTTACCATGTATAAAGTAAGGTTAAGCTACAATATAACCTTGCGAGGTTTGTCGCTTTCTATATTTTCAGCGAATCAAGGTTTACTCCTAGATATTAACCAACGTGTTGATTTATCAATTATTTATACGTAACACGCTGGTAGCAATTTTTGAGGAGTAAATTTTCTTGTTTTGAGGTGGAACGGCCCAAGTAATCTTCCAGAGCATATTTTATCGCCTACATTATCGCGTGCTGATGTTGAGCGCAGGTTCTGACTGGAATTGGATAATATCCTAACCGCATGGTTCCATGTGGTTATCGTCGATCCGACTTAGAAATCCTAAAATGTGCCAACGAAAGAAAAAACATTGGAGAAACGCAGATCATAAGTCATCTCTTCATTAGCTGCACGTCGTTCATCTAGGTATTATCTGGAAGATAAGATTATCATTGTAAAAATACTCTTGGCATCATATAGACAAGGCATAAATGTTATTCCTTATCGGGGTCCTTGAAACGTTCACGAATACTGCATTTAATTCCAGTTGAAATCTTTCATGGTGTTCAGAATCGGTTGTACGGTGCCAAATTCTATCGTCTTAGATAACGTGAACTTCTTTGATCGCTTCTAGAAGTCTCTTTTAGAAAATGGCACCAACTATCTTTTGGGCTTGCAATAGCGTATATACAACTGTTCAACACTAGATCAGTATTCAGGGTTGGAACCGTGTCATTTTATAAACTAAGGCCGACGTTTTTCCCTTAGTTTATAAAATGACACGGTTCCAACCCGGAACCACAAATATTTATAATCACTCCGGTTGTGAAAACCTCCGACAATTGTATCGTTTGGTTTCGGTATGTGCACAGGTGCTTACACATAAAACTTACAAAAATTCACAGCAAAGAATTAGACAGAATTCGATCAAAGTGATCGAAAAGGGGAACTGCGCCAGTCTTCAAATATGTAATCAGGCCTAGGGCTGTCGCAGAACAAGTTTCGTTGATACATTAAGCGCGTGTAAGAATATGGCGTAGACCCGAAAGATTGTATTTTCTCCAGAAAGGTGTAGTTATTTCACTCGGTTCAACGACGAAAATCCGGGAAAGTCATTTTCTCTTCAACAATGTCCCAATAGCAGCTGGCAATCAGAAGTTATGCGGAGCAGTAAAAGAAGCAATAGGGAACTAATGATTAGTTTAAGCCACATTACGGTTTTCTCTGCATTGCGTCACTTTTAAAGTATATAAAATACCAAGTAGAACAAATTATTTGGTTAGCACGAAAAAGCTCTTAAACTTGTACGAACAAGAAATACTAATATATAAAATTAAAATCTATAAAGGGAATTAATTTTTACAATTATGAAAAAACTAATGTAATTCTCCACGGTTTTTATGTTGGAAGACTTAAAATAAGCTTTCAGTTTCAATATTTTTTTCGGAAACCTATTTACCCTACATTTGATTTTCCAATGCTCCACCCGAAGGTACTACATTGGTCAGGAAACGAGTTTTTTTACCTGGAAATTTTAAATTTTACCGAACCCTTGATATTCCAACGTGCGTGACAACACACACACGGAACCTACATTTTACCTCTCATTCGAATGAGGACTTATTTTTGTGAAAAATGCTCGCCTAACATTTTTCAAGTGGCCTGTGTCGGAAATTGAACGTGGGATCTTGAACTTGGCAGTCTTACGCCAACCAACTAAGCCACAGAGCCGCCGGAAACCTACTTTTATTGATTGTGTTATTCACTTTTATCTCCTTCATCCGTTTTCACACAAAATGGCGACCGTTAATTTTCTTTGTAGTCTCCTTTTTTGAGGTCCTCGTTCAAGAGAAAACTTCTGTATTGTATCGAACATTATAAAAGTCATTGCTGTTAACAACTGTCACCTATCAGAATTGATAGTGAAGACATTTTGTAATATTCTCAGTCAGCCCTTTAAATTATATCCTCGATCTTCAGAATGATAATTTCAAAAAGATTTTCTGTTCTATACCTTTTACGGTTATATTTCCCTATAATAAAAAACTTTTTGACACGTTTTCTATCTCGGTTATACCTACTCCAAACTTGGGATGGAAATTGTTTAAGACCAAAGTTTGTCAGTTTTGGAATAATCAGTTTGTTACCCAATTTATTCTTTTTGCTCTGATTTTATATTGGTCAGACAGGTAGAAGCTTCAAAACAGTTTCAATGAACAAAAAACTTGTTCCTAAACCCAAGTCACGTTTAACCAATCTAACAATAACGACGTCGCTAGTCAAATCTGCTTTTGTCAACCATATATTTACCACCAACCAAACTAGTAATTTGAATAAAGACTATAAGAGTTTACACGTTTATAAAAAATGTATTCATCTCAATAATCCAGAAATGTTTTAAAACTAGGTACTTACCATGAAGTTGTAGTTCACTTCATTTTTATAAGCATAAAGCTTGTGTATTTAACTTTTACTATCTATTCGATAAGATTAAATAATAGTAAAAGTTTGACTTAATTACATTATTCTAAAGCCGTAGCCCATTTGTTGTAGCGCATGTGATTTAGGATAAATAAAACCGAATGCAAAAAGACGAAAATTAACCTTAAATGGACAACTTAATATTGATATACTCTGTATAGTTCAGATTTCATGTATAGTAGTGTTTCATAAGCAAGATATTTCAATAAAATTGTTAGTTCCATCAAACTCACAAACTTGAAAACCACAAAAGCATCGTTTTAGTTCTGCACATATGGAAACGCAGCTTAGATTCATAAAATATTTCAAACCACAAATAGTATTCGGTCTCTTTGTCGCACGTTCGCGTGGTTAATTTTAAGTTATTTAAATTTGTAGTCGTAAATCTAATAGTAAAACTGTCATCCCTTGTTCCCTTATATCCTGCCATAAAAATTCATTGTGCATGTGTGAATAAGTGGACTAAGAGTAGTGAACAAACACTTTCTTATGGATATCGAAGCAGAACAGTCGTCGGTTTTTCGTTCGGTACCGTAAGTGAGTCAAGTGCCGCGGACTTTATTTGTTAAACCCCTAAAAAACAAAGTGCAAGTGCAACGTAACACAGACTCAATTTCGCATACAGTCCACTTAATTGAAGGACTAGGAACTGCAGCTTAGAACAACAAAAAACCGCGGAGGTAAGTCGATGTATAGATTTATAAGACCCCCGCGCGTGAACAAATAGGGTAAACAAAATATTTATTTCAGTAAATTTTTATAGTGAAGCTTTAGAATTATGAAATAAATAACAGTGAATTAATTAATATGCATCTCAAATGTAGGAGAGCTGTTTACAATTTTAGTTTAAATTAAATACAATGTTATATAGTTGTAGTACAAAGAAAACTCCAGACACTTTAATGTTCATAAAATGTAAAAACACATGCTGAATAGTGAAATTCGTGAATATCAGATTGCAGATGATTTAATAATTTCATACAATACAACACAGTGTATTCATTTTATGTTGCTTTAGACGGAAGAAAACATGAACATTAACCTAATTAAATTACATGATATCACAAATACTTTCTCGTGATCAATTGGAACATTGCACCATGACAAAACTTTCGGTTTAACGTTAAAAAGAAGAATTAAATAACAATAATTACATTCGACGGAAAAGAAGAATTAATTATTCGTGATCCGGTAATAAGAATATATCAAAATGTTGTCATACGTGGAAGTAATAAAGCGGAAGTGACCGCTCGGTTGGAAATTGCTATGAGGTTAAGTTAAAAAGTAACGTTGAACGAAACCAGCTTCAAGTATGTAATGTGACCTACACAGAAGAAAATTTAAACCGTGCGCAAGCTTTTGTTGAATTTCGCTTTCAGCTTTGGCAAGGTATGGTTTTTTTGTGCGTGGGATTTTGAAGGTTCGTGTGTGCCGTAATAAACGGGCTATTTGCGAACATAACCTGAAAGTGGGTTATGTGTGTTAAGGGAGCTGTGCTGTTTTTGGAAAGCAAGTAGGAAAGGGAATACTGGTGGTTTTTAAAAAACCTCAGAAAAAGATATTTGTAATTAAAAAAATAATATGCGAGTTTTTATGTTCAGATTTATTAAATTTTGTACTTGTAAACTGAAAATGTAAATGGATGTTTATGTAATAGGAAAATATTCAAAGTGAAAGTAATTGTTTTGTTGGACTAAATTTAGTTTTAGTAAAAGCATAAAAATGTAGTAGTTTGGAGTGTACAATGAAATGATGTAACGAAAAGTTGGTATTTAACTGTTTTCTATGTTCTATTAACTACATTTCCAGAAATTTGGTTTTATAAATGTTATGTTATTTAATATGGGAAACGAAAGAATCTGAAGGAATGGATTAGATTTAATGTCTTCTTAGGATTTCTTTTAGCAATACCTGTCTAGAGTGAGGTTAAGAAAGTATATTTGTGTGTACATTGTAATTATATTATATTAAGAGAGTTTAAGTTTAGGTTGAATTTTATTTGAATTTATTTAAAAAAATAGGTAAACAGAAACATTTGTAAAGGATATTCAGCAACCCAATAATGGAATCTTTTTTGGAAGAGAAATTTTATTTTTCATTCTCATTTAATTTGACAAAACTTAATATAAGTGTTTTAAGGTATTTTAGAGAGCGATAACGTATAATAGAATAGTTCAGAGAACCGAAGCAAGGGAGGCCCATGCGGAATAACAGTCTCCCGTTTAGGATTGCTATGAGGAGACGGTTTGACCCTCCTCAATTATGACAAGTAGAAAAACCTCTCAGGTTAAATGATAGTCTAACGTAGTTTTTGTATTTCAGTCATTTTATTTATTATTTTTGTTTCGTTATTATTTTTATTTCGAATTTTTCAATTTTCTTTTATAAATTTTCTATAGGAATTCACTCCCGCACCACTGCAGTTAGCTGACGCACCCTTGTATTGTTATGCGGTCTCTGCTCTTTCAAGGAATATGAAAATTTATTAACGTAACAAGGTATTTTACCCGTAACGATGTTTATTATTTTTTGTAACTTTATTAATATATAATGTCACATTTGTAAATACCACCATCCAAATCTGTTGACAAGCGGATCAAGGGTTAATGACATTATTTATATTTGTTGTTTTTAGGTGTTTTGATAGGTGAATACTTGATAATATGTTGCAGCTACAACACAAAACATGTTACACCTTTAAAATATATTCATCAATAATTAGCACATGTAGGTAGGGAAAGCTTAGGGTTTTTATTATAATAATTTACCAGTTCATTTTATAATATAATTTTTTTTTATTATTTATTTATTTATTATAATTTTATAATTACATGGTAAAATTTAATTGTAATAAAACTTACATATATTTATGTTATTTTACAGCTGCTGCCCATATGTTTGTTTTTTATAACATTATTATTTTATCGTATGTGGCTTTTGTAATTTTTACCATCCTACTCTTGTTCGTGAGTGGATGAGAAGTTAGTGACATATTATTCATACTTGTTTTTTAAATTTTTTGATGGTTGAATGTTTTATTTTCTGTTGTAGCTACAGCACAAAACATTTCACACTTTTAAAATATATTTTTCAATAATTAACATATAAATGCGGAGGCTTTAGAGTTTTTATTACAATAATTTACCTCTTCATCCCACATTAACTAACGACGTTCGTCCCTATTATTAACCTACTTGGTAATTTAAAAGAATAAAAATTTCACAAGCAAAATTCATAACTCCATGAAACACTTAGCCTGTGACTAAAATGATAAAAGTCTATTTGCTAGCTCTGGACTTTACTCCAGCGCTGAGCGATGAGCAAGGAGTTCGTTCACTGTAGAAACTAAGTTGTGTAAGAATTAAAATTAGGAACCACTACACCGATACTAATTGTTATGACCCTAGTGATTCGAGGAACCCTAAGGTAAATATACCTAATAACAAAAAGATTGACTATAAACAGGATATGCCTGGAATAGAAAGAAGTTAGTAAAATACAACAGGAGACGGAAGTTTACGTCTCAAAATAATAATAATATAAGTAATAATATTTAGGTGAAACCATAACCACTCTTGTATATCTAGATCACCACTATAAAAGATGTAAACTCACATAAGAAACATATTTAACTGATTACTAAATCTCATCATTGAACAATAAAAAAAACAGAACAATAGACATGTCTATTATGTGAACATAGGGAAACATCCTTGTTTAATGTTTTAAATAAATAATGCTGAATGTTACTGAACTATTTCAATTCTAGTTTCACTCTGTGCTTAAACAAACAATTAGTAAGATTAAATTCTATAAGCTTGCGGTGTTAAAAGTTTAGTCTGATAAACAAAAGTTATCCTTGGCATTTCTTGGTTAAGGACAAAATATTTAATAATCACTTTTAAACCATGACTAAATCTTAGTTCTTTAAATTATTAACCGAATTTACAGCAATTCAAATATAAAGGTTGTATCTGTCTTTCTTACAAGTTTACATATCTTTTTAAAACAAAGTTCTTACTTCAAATATTATTTACTGAGATACTTTCTAGTGTAAAAATATACCTAACTAATATAAGAGTTGCTTGTGACAACCATAGCAAAACAATAGAAAGGAAACCGAGATGTATGTTGGCTGTTGTGGGAATTTCAGGGAACTGTGTAGACTAGCTTATAAGTGCAGGTACGCGTCCAACCAGTTACAAGACGGAAAACCTAATGGCGAAAAAATAAGTGCACTTACATTTGATGATTATTGTAAACAACTGCAGGTGTTGGTTGTGAAATATCTGCAACTAATGTTGATTGTGAGAAAGGATGTAATGGCAAAACTATTAATTCGGCAAATATTCCATTGCCGGGAGAACTTGGCAGCCACAGGCTGCCGTCCCCTCCTCCAATGTGAATTTCCAATGCTCCATCCGAAGGTACTACATTGACCAGGAAGCGATTTTTTTTTACCTGGAAAATTTGGAATTTTGCCGAACCCTTGCTGTTCAAAGCAAGGTAGGAATATTTAACGTGCGTGACAACACTCACACACAGGACCTCCATTTTACCTCTCATCCGAACGAGGGTGTATTTTTGTGAAAAATGCTCGCCTAACATTTTTCAAGCGAACCGTGTCGGGATTCGAACCCGGGATCTTGGGCATAGTATTCACACACATATCACTACGCCACGGAGCCGCCTACTTCACATACCACTGAATATCGGGAAATAGGACATATAATTGTAAAACAATAGAAGGGGACCGAACTGCATCTAATAAGAAAGAACAGTGACGATGTTCAAAGACAACAAACATAAAAACAAGAAGAAAATTGTTGAAAGCATTTGTGTGGAACACAACACAGTACGTCTATCAAATAGGGGTAGAAGGAAAAGTAGACAGAAAGAGATAGAAGCGTTATGGAATATTGTGCTTCAGATGTATGAGTATAATAGCATGGACAGACAAAGTTATTAACAAATAGGTTATAGAAATAGTAGGGGAATAAAGATAGCCGTGGAAAACAAAAAAAACAATAGGAGAAATAGAAGCGCAAGATACGCTCTAAGGCATTTTTGGGGAATAGTACGGGATATATTACACGCAGAGATAGGAATAAAGAGGTAGAGGTAAACCTAGGTCAGACTATTGCACGTAGATAGTGAATTTCAGGGAAATGTGTAGGTTAGTTCAGAATAAGGGTACGCGTCTAACCAGTTCCAAGACTGAAGACCTAATGATGATGATGAAATTTAACATCCTATATTTTCAATTTACTTCAACTATAGTTCAACAAACAATAAATGATCTACTGCAGATATTGTCTGTAACTTGGGCTCCTAACGATCCCAGGAAAATCTTTAAATTCGTAATTTTCAAGCCAAAATACATAAAACTACGAACTTTTGAATTGATCCTATTAAAACTTTCAAGATCATTTAAAAATTTCAAAATATAATTTTAATTCCGTTTGCCTGTATCTCTGAAATCGGTGACGTTGGTATTATACATTTATGTGCAACTCGTTCTGGACAGCCTGTTTCATTGTGTTTCTATCTGATTTATTTTATACCTGACAACTTCAATCCACACTACCGGATTCTAGAGCGATTGTTGGTATCTATTGTTTCATGGGAGACTACAGTCCATTTAACGTAAGTAAGTAGTTATCAAATTCATATGGTTGCTGGGGCAACAGAAACTAACTTTTAACTAATGTCGTTAAAAATTACTGTCACTGTTCAAATTGTGATAAATTTATGAAACCAGCATTGATTATTATTGTTGGCACATAAGTTTTCAGGAATAGTCTGCAAGTTTGATCAATGCTCAATTATCATACTCCTGTTTTTCTGTCTAGTATCTCCAGTTTAGAGATTGCTCATTCTTAATGTATCAGCTTGTATATATTTGATGTAGATAATATACGAAGAAATCTCGTTTGAAGTTCTCCTTTCAGAGTAAAAGTTATGAATAAGTCAGAGCAGCAGTTTTCAATTGCGTTAGGTTTTGTGGAAAAGGATAAAACTTTGTAATGAGATTTACATTCAAGGAATCTTCTCGGAACATAATCATGGACCTCGCATCACTCCTCCATGAATTGCCAAATATCGCCAATGTTTGCTCTATAAAGCCATCTAATTTTGAATGCGGCCTAGGGGATCATACGGGCTTGCTGGTATAACACTGGCCTTAGTTGGTAATCACAACACAAATCCCATAATATTTCAAATCTACTTTTAGCGAAAGATGAGCGTATAATAAGTTCTATGTAGCTTCCAGCAGGAAGTAAACGGTTTTCCTCGTAGGCAGTCTTACATTTAAAATTCAAATTTATAATACCGGTGCTTGTGTAATGTGAAACGAAATAAAAAGCTTGAATAAGCCTACCTCAACTGTACGCTTAGGTAAATAAAGAAAGCCAGCATCTCTTCATTTACTGAGATAATACAGCAAAGCAGAGGCCTGTTAAATAAACGGAGATGGAAAAATATGAATATTAAAGAACGGGTTGGATCGTCACTAAAGGGAAGTATAATGAGAATGTGCTAAGATATTAATAGACGTCTTCCCAGCGTTTTGCTTTAACGCTCAACAACCAACCTACCTAATGAATAAAAATGCAAACTAACCCTACCGCATTCATGTCACTGAAAAGAAAAATGAGTATAAAACAAGCTTGGCTAGACGATTTCAATACCACGTTCGACTTGGCATTGTTCTCGAAAGAGAAGGACGTGTATATATTAACTAGAACTGTAAAATTTAACTTTTGTTTACTGGCTAAAGCTTTCAGTATGTTTATCGGAAGCATTTTCGAATTATATATTTGGCGGTTGTTTCTTTTGTGTGAAATATTGAAATTCTTTTATCCTGAAAGCAAAATATTGGGACAACTAATTAAAAGAAGCGCTGACTGGAAAATTCTTCAGTAGAAACTAACTTTCGGTAGATTATAGAACTTATTTTGCAAAAAGCTAAAAAGATAATTACAAATATAACAGAAACATTATATTTACATCAATAATTATCTCTGTACAATTAGTAGTAGCTCAATTGACCGCTGCAATCTGATTGAACATCAAATGTCACATGTTTACTATTAAGATTCTGTTATATCCAATTATTTACAAAAATATTCGTCAAGTTCAAGCTAAGTAACAATTTGGAGCTATTGTGTCGCGATTCAAATTAAATATAATAAAAACCCCTTCACTAAAAATCTTTTTAAAATACTAGATGCATATTTCGAGCACTAAGTGACCATCATCGGTAGCAAACATAACAATTCATTTTGTGCTTTTTAGATCACCAGCTTGGGTGGTAAGAAAACATGCTTCTGGGATTATAACAACAGCAGTTAATTGTGTTAGAAAGGTTTACTTCAGAGTACGCGTTGAGGAAAAGATTCTCAAGAAGATTTCCGTTGGGTTTTTAAAACGCAAGCCACTTGTCCAAGGTAACCTTAAAACTGTGCAAGCAAATTTTGTATTGAGTCTATATAAGAATGTACTGTATACACTGTAGGGAATTTTAAATTTTAACAGATAAATATATTTTTAATATATCAGCTTCACAATACAAATTCAAAAACTAATTTGCGTTTGTAAATGGAACTTTGTCCCACTAGTGTCTTAAAGGTAGATAAGTACCAGCAGCAACAACTCTTTGTTTATTTGTCAAATGACATATACATGCCAAACTTAAACATTTCAATTTCAACGAACTATTGACTATTTCAAATAAACACTAAACACCTACCATTTTCATTATTTGATATTCGGTTCAAGTTAATGTTTCAGTAAGATAATTTTACATACCATCGATAGAAAAAAAAACAAAAGTAATTTCAATTTGCAGTCCTAATTCAGTTTTAATAAAAGTAAAGACTGATGTATTAACGTGTAAAATTTAATTTAACAATTTAATAAATAGCAAAACGCTTTCAGCGTGAGCCATCCTCAGTGCATTTTTTGTCAACTTTAATTAAAATTCCATAATTCAAACAACTATAAACGATATCACACTGTACAATTTAAATAATTGTGTAGAAATTAAGTTGAAAGTTTTAGCTATACATGATTACATTCATAAATTTAGATGTGGCTACTTGGTTTGAGCGATGACGTCAAAATGTATAGCTAATAGTTCTAACTTAATCGTTACACAATTTTTTTAATTTTACAATGTGATATCGTTTGTAGTTGTCTGAATTACAGAATATTAATTAAATTTGACAAAAAATGGACTGAGGATGGCTCACGTCGAAAGCGCTTTGCTATTTATTCAATTTTTTTTACACGTTGATACATCAGTTTTTAATTTATTAATCAAAACGTGTACACGGCCAATTCGGATAATCTAATTCATTTTTCCGAATTCTACCGAAGATGATTTTAATTTTTTTTATCGAGGGAAGGTATTTTTATGCAGAGTACTTCGCTAAGACCACCGAAAGAGATAGCATGCAAACTTAAGTAAGTACTGTTAATCCTTGAATAATTACGTATTGAACTGGCTAATGCGATTAGTCAATATAGAGTTTATAATTATATACTACCGGGTGGTTGAATTTTATTTTAGGAAGAATTTGTTTTCTTCGTAGAGACAACTTCATGTTGAAGAAGTATGTTAATTAAGAACATCTAACTTTTTAACGAAATCCCAGAAGTTCCAGTAAACCTGGTTAAAAAAATTAAGTCCAGGAGATAATTGATTTTAGTTGTTTCTAAAGGTATTTGCAACCAAATTACTGCTTCAGATATTTATAATAAAATTGCTTAAACTGTCACTTACAGTAACCGTAAAGTAATGAACATTTTTACTGTTAAATTTAAAAACGTACCCATAGTGCATTCTTGTTAGTGGTGTTAAAAAATTAGAAGGTGATTTTGTTACCCGAAAACGTTTTCCATTATGATATGTAACTTTTAATATATATGGCTTTTATTTAAGAATGTTCATGTGTACTTGTGCTTAAAGTAATTTTGCAATACAATAAAGAGTTTAATACACTGTTGTTTTCACAACTAATGTAAACTCCATAATTTCCAGTCTTGATGCGTGATTAATATACATGTAATTTAGCATTTGATTTTGGGAGCCCTTTTCTTTCAGCTAGCAGTTTTGTATACCTAGTTATATTAGTATCCTTATCATTACATTTATTTTAGGTTTGTTTTAAACTTGTGTACTCAATTATTCCTGGTGTGAATTTTTGGTAAGAATCACATCCCTCATCTCGGGTTTTGCATCATCTTGTTATTTCTTCTGGGGTTCCCCTAAGAACCCGCGCATTTTGAGATTAGGTGGCGTCCAATATAATTCCCGACTAAAACTAGTATTTTCCACACGATAGTATTCCGGAATCCTCTTCGAATACTTACACCATCCATCCCACTAAATTACTCGGCAACCATTCTTGTTGGTACAATCGAGGCTTTCAATATTTTACTGAAAAAGGATTTTTAGCCGAGTACTTCACCACGCAATGTAGTACCTCCGGGTGGAGCATTGGGGACGTGGCCGCAAGTGTAGCGGTCTTTACTAAAATTATACGGAGTACTTCACCGAGTTTCTCTGTGGATTACCAGCTAGATTTTCTTGGCCCAAAATTGTACTAAGGAATTCATTGAAGATGAAGTTATGGTCCATTATATTAACTAAAGATGCTGATCCAGCAACAGCTCTTTTGTTAATAACGCCAACAATGAACTGCGGAACGTGAATTTCGGTCTCTGTAGACTCTTCAGTATAACCAAAAGCAATAGCGGAAAGTTTCCAACCCTTTTGGCATTTTAAGTTTGTCCACAGACATCCCTCCGTTGACCATAACTGTCGCAGACGTCCGCCTACAAGCGTGGCAATATATTATCTGCATCTGATAGTTTTAAAAATCCTGCTACACGAAAAGAGCATCTTGCAAAGGTATTAATCTTTATAAATTGTTTGATGCACTTTTCTTTGGTATATTTCAAAAATATTCTATCTGTATACACATTCTCGAACATATTCAATACTAGGATCGCCCATTACTAAAAATTTGCGACCCTTCTCAGTTTTCGATGGACGAATTGAAACAATCAGCAAATAGCTATTTTTTGTGATGTTAATAGCGCTGTCAACGACACCGACCGACGAATCAAATAATTTTTATTTGTTACTCATCGGTGAACTGCAGTTTTTAAATTGTAATACAAACAAGGGTATTATATTTTACATGTAGCGAACTTGTAAAATGCTACTTTCAAAAGCAAAATTTTTATGTTTCCTACGAAATTAAAATTCACCGAAGGTAGGAAAGCTAGAACTGAGTAAACATTAAATGACGGATTTAAAAGTGTACCAACGAATGCTTACTTCGTTCGATCCTTTTAAATTTATGACTGCGATTATTGGGTATTTTCAACACCGACACTAAAAAGGAATTGCAAATGCCAATCGTGCGCTACTAGCTTGTAGAGGAGCGATTTGCATGCTTGCTACTTGTAAAGTAGAACACCTTTTGATTTTATCGAAACTCAAGAAATGCAGTTTACTAATGAGTAACGAAAAAAATTATTTGGAACGCCTGAGTATGCCATTGGTGCCGCTAATAATAAAACATCAATTAGAGCACGTGGTTAGTCGCCTCATTATTTTTATACGTATCCTGAAAACATTCGATTCAGTTTTAGTTTTTAAAAAATATTTTTTTGCGCCAATATCAATCTATGACCCATTCTTAATCATCAGTTAAAATATTTCTATGAAGTTGTGAATCTCCGCGAAAACCTTTGACCTGAACGTCAAAAGAGTCGCACGAAGGCTGTGAATCGGTACATCACGTAATCCTCCGGGGACGTTCCAACTTGCATATACCGTCAAATCATAATAGAGTGATCATTCAAACACAATCGATCAGTTATACTTAAGTGGTTACAATTCAATCGACGAGCAGCTATTGTAGGCGAATAACACATCGTCTTAGTGTTATAACCTTGCACATGAGATGCATTTTTAATTTATTTCAACACGTTGGTTTCATGCCATTCAAGCGGACTGAAAGGGAATGCTCCTGGTGTAACGACACTTCCATACGCCTTCTGGAAACCTCCTTTACACGTTGTATTGACTGAAAGTGAATGCTCTTGATGTAACGACACTTCCATGCGCCTTCCGGAAACCTCCTTTACACGTTGTATTGAGTATGCAGTATATCATGCATGAGCTCATATGTCATTTTTGACGATCGACATTAAAAACGGCACTTCACTTGTTGCAACTATTGAATCTAGTAGGCGTGTACAACACGGTGTAACGATGCTTCCATACACCTAACGCTAAGTGCAAAAATATTCTTGTTGCGTACTGAATCTACCTGGTGTCTGAAAGCTCACACAAGCTAGTTACGTTATCGAACTTTACAGTTAATTGAGTATGTTGTTAATTGAACCGCCAAATGATGTCTTTCTACCACTACAACAGTTTCAAAACACTGCACAAAACCAAAACGAGTTGTGGTTTTCTATAAGACCAGGATTAATGGCATGTCATTATTAGTATCTACTTTGTAGAGAGATTCAATACAAATCAGCGTTTGACGTTCAACAGTTAGTCAGTTGCATCCGAAGATACACACTGTTTTGGACATTTCACATTAAATAATCTGCTAGTTTTTTTAATTTAATATTTTTTGCTGTTACTTAACTTTTATTTGAATAAGAAATTGTTCACTTTAATATTATGTTGACCGTGTTAGTTCGCTTTTAAAAAGTTTTATTAGTCAAAAACCTTTAATGGCAATATTTTCAGGAATATTTTAAGTAAAAACACTTTTGTCAAATATCATGTAGATACCAGAATATTCCTTTCCACAAAAAATTTATTTGTAAAACCAAAATAAGCAAACAAAGTGATTCCGAGAAGTATTTTTTCACTCGTGAAATTTTCTGTTATATTTGACGTGTGCTGTCAGTGTGTCCTGCATATTTTTTGTAGTCCAGACTTAATTTTTTTGTGCATTTTTAACGTATTGTTATTCGAAGTAACTGGAGCTCAAATTCATAATACATTTTTTATGAGATATTTTATTCTTCAAACAAATAGTTAATGTCTTAAATTGTTTATATTACCAGAGCTAATAGATCACGTGCACTTAATTCAATGAATGGTGTCTCATAGTATAAATCGAGATTATTAGAGCACCTTATGTCCATTACATTCAGTATGCATAGGTTCCGTAGGGGGACACAAAATTAGAACTTGTTATCGTGTTTGTCTTCATTAAGTACAATTTAGCAATTATATATATTTATTTCGTTACAATTGTAGCCTTTACTTATAGAAAATGGGTCTCTTCTAGACTAATCTAAATTATTTATAATAATTGGTAGTTAAAATGTTCTGTGAAAAATACTTACGTACTCACACAAACGATACGATACTTTTTGTAGGATATCGTCAAGCAGTGCATTTTTAGACATGTGGGTGAAAATAATTTCTAGCAACAGTGAATGTTTGCATGTTTCTTGAACAATAAACTTAATAAAATGCAAACTAAAAGTGTTTAATTTAAGGTAAAACAAAAATTCGTGGATATATCTGCACCAGTGGTAAAAATTACAAGAACAAAACAAAAGAGGCAAAAGTAAAACATAGGCTCAATCCAGGAAATGTCTTGCCTGAATGTCAATATCAGCTTGATATCTTTTCATACTTGCAATTAAAATGTTGACAGATTTTGTTAGGCAACTTGCCGCCATAATCGGAGCAACACCATGTTTAAAAGTTTCATCGTTTGCTGTTTTGGCTGATGAATATCTAAAGTTCTTTAAAGCTGATCTCAAACATGTTCAATGGAATTGAGGTCAGGGGACATAGGCTAATATTCCAAATTTGGTTTTAGGAGTACAGAGTTCTACACTGAGACGAGTATTTGTCGTTTTAGAGTTGTGCAAACATGGCTGTTTCAAATGCTACACATTATCTTCTAATGTGCATGGTCAGTCTGTGGATTTCTCAGTGGTCTAGTTTTCTGTTTTTTTAAACTGCGTATGCCAATGATATTCAGGTTTCTATTTTGAATACCTAAATAAAATAGATAAAAATAAATAAAATATAATCTAGCTAAGCTCTTCCTGGTATTCTTTTAGATTTTCATCGGTACTTTCACAAATGAGTATCTGACTGTCTGTGGAACTGTAAGAAATGAAAAAAGCATCAAAGATGATATTAAACAACAGACTTATGAAACGTGAAAATAACCAAATTATGTGAACACAAACTTATTGAGGATTTTCGTAATTGTCTCTGTAACTCTTATACAACAATGACATGACAATGCATCTTGTCTGCAGAAATATCGACATTTGAAATTCTGCTTACGTCTACATTTGGTTAGTTTTCTTACCGGCTCTCAGATATTAAGCTACTATTTTCTTTCTTTTTCAGTTCATTCCTTCGCCGGGGAAGGCATATCAGATGGTGCATCTGGCATAGTGCATCATTGGATTACTTAGGTTTAATTGTGGCTGCAAATCCTAGGGTCCTGTTTTGATTTCCAACACGGACCGCTTGCAAAATAATGGGCGGTATTTTTCATAAGTATTCGCTCTCGTTAGGAGAGGCTATACGTAGGCGTTCCTTGTGTGTGTGTGTGTGTGTGTGTGTCTGAGTGTGTACGTGCACGCGTGCGTGGATGCGTACATACGCACGTGCTGTGTATGGTGCACGAATGTGCGCGCATGTGTGTGTGTATTGTGACACACGTTAAAGATCCCTACTTCGTTCGATATGGCATAGGTTCGGCTTAATTCTAAATTTCCAGTTAAAAAACTTTCAAGTGGAGCATGAAAATTTAAAATTTTCCGTGTATTCAAACCTTGTTTCCACATTGAACTGAACTTTTACAATACCAAATAAGATAGGAATATTTAATGTGCATGACAACGCGCACGCACACACACATACACGCACATATACGCACACAAATGCGCGCGCAAATATGAAAGTTAATAACAAGTTTATACATGCCATGTACTCCGCAAGGCCGATTCGGGGTGTTACTTATTTAATTTGATTAACTGTCTGATTCTAGGATTGTTAACTGCACTTTGGGAAAGCGTTTTTGCGCGTTAAATTATTTTATAAGATTTAGGGGCGCTCATACAATTAGGAAAAAGTAACATTTTGGAAATTGAGGGAGTTTGTGTTCGTGACTAACGGTTGTTTGGCAAAGCATCTTCAGATTAATAAAGCATCTAAATTTTAACACACACTGCGCACACTTCCTCAAATGCACGTGCGCACACACACTAACACTAACACAACACACACTAACACACAATAACGCACTCGCGCACACGCACACACGCACATACGCGCACACACGCACACATGCACCCCATGCATGCACGCGCGCGCGCACACACGCACATACGCACTCCTCCCCCCACACATATACACACACACGCACACGACACTTTCAATTAATCTCTCAGCCGAAAAATTCTTTAGTGAAAAATGTTTTCTAACATTTTCACGGGACCTCGAGATTAGCAATAACATGCGAATCTCTTCAATCTACAGAGCGGATACTTGGGATTTATAGCGAATTTCTCCTATTCGTCGATCCCTTCTTTAAGGAAGGTAAGATAGTGCTTTGAATGCAGATACAGTTTTGGGTTGACTACCACGCCTTCCACATCAATATTTTACCCTTACAGTAAAATGTTAAAACAGTATTACAAGGTGCTACATATAATGCACGGTACCCTCTCAAAGCACCTGCTTTATCAGTGCTTAAATACTTTGCCAATTCATGAACAGGCAGGTAACATTTATATTTAAATGTGGAAAAAGATATCTGTAGCTCCTGGAGATCGAGATACAAGTGTAGTATAAAAGTGTTGCGATTACCACATTAGAATCAACGTATCATAAAACTTGAGGCGGAAACGAGGACAATGTCCTTTAAGTGCAGTATCTATCCCTTTGCGAGCTGAGAATTGTATATAATAATATTTATTTTTTAAATCATCATCATTGTCTTCAGTCCTGGAACTGGTTAGACGCGTACCTCCATTGTTTCCTATATATTTCCCTGAAATTCCCACAGTTTGCATCTTTCACTATCTGCGTGCAATATTCTGATATAGGTCTACATCTACCTCTCTTTTTCCTACATCTGCTTGTAATACAGCCCGCACTATTCCCCAGTAATGCCTTAGAGCGTATCCTGTCCTATTTCTCCTAATTTTTTGTTTCCGACAGATATCTTTATTTCCCTACTATTTTATAACGTCTTTGTTATTAACTTTATCTGCCTATGCTATCATCATCATACATCTTAAGTATAATATTCCAAAAGGCTTCTTGCTTTTCCTGTCTGCTTCTCCTACTGTCCCTATTTCATAGGTGTACAGTGCTGTGCCCTACACATACGCTTCCAACATTTTTGTCCATGTTTCTATGATTGTGGTCTTCGAACATAGCCGCTGCTTTGTTCCCCTTTTATTATTTTGTAAATATATACCTTATTTCACCGATATTCAGTGGTATGTGAAGGGGGTTAAGCAGCCTGTGGCTACCAAGATCCCCAACACTTGAACATTTGCCGAATTGATAGTTTTCCAATAAATCCCTGTGCACAATCAAAATTAATTGAAAATATTGCAAAACCAACACCTATAGTTGTTTATAATAATCATCAGGTTATTTTTTAAATAGTTTTCTCAAAAAACTTATAGTTATACTCGTAATATTAGTTTATTTTTTGCGAATTTAATACAAAAATAATGCAGGCAAAATTAAATATATATATATATATATATATATATATATATATATATATTATTTATTAAACAAATCTGGCTACAGTTTTATAGTTATATTAAAGAAGAGAAAAAATACTGAGCATTATATTTATGTGCCTTTAGGTTCGTTTTTTAATGGCATAAATTTATTTCAAAAATAAATTTCTCATGCTTGATTTATTCGCAATTTATACCAAATTTAATACAATAACCTACATATAGATTATTATAAATTTAACTCTTGACCAACACCCCGCTTCTACTTGCACCAAAATCCAGATGGTTTTGCTTGTTAAAACGATCTAACAGTTCAGAGGGTTAACCTTTTCAAACTTTTTGTTCATGAGACACCCTAAATTGCATTGTATCAGTATAGAGAATGCCTCAAAACGGACCCCATGCTCTGAGCTTTTTTATTCGGTAGTTAAAACAAATCAAAAATCAGGGGAGTACATTTTTTTACTGCTCTTCCTGAGTTATCGATGTTAATGTTGTTCATAAGTAATCGTTTTAACCAGAGTTTCAAATAGTTGTTAAGTTATGGTCGGCCGTGGCGATGAATTGATCTGTGATATTAATGAGTAGCTTTTATTCGGCGTGTATTCGAAATGGAAAGATATTACGTATTCGAGATTATTCGATTGTTGTAAGTATTAGGTTCATATTATGACAATGCTAACGCTGTGATTCCTAAAAGTTCCCAAGCCATCGTTACCCAGATTACTGGAAATTAGTAACTCGAATTCTCTAACTAATCTGCTTGGGCGTCTACTTAAACTAAGGGCCGTTAAAGAAAAGCAAATTCTTGAATTAATTAGGGAAGAACGAAGTATAAGTCTTCGAAATGTATCCTCTCAAACTCATGTAAAAAGGAACAATACATAAACTACTAAGGAGGAGTGGTATGCATTCATTGAGAACTCAAAAAGTTCAAGTTTTGTGTGAAGGGGTAGGAACCCACAGATAATTCGTAGGCGTTCATATCGCAGATAGTGGTCAATAAATATTTAGGCTCTACTCTACTTTTGCGTTGTATCTTTAATTTTTGAACGAACAAATATTGCCTCTACTCGATGAAGATCCGGTACCTATTAAAATTAACCGACAGGCACATATGGAATGTTAGTGAGGAACTTCTTAGATAAGAAATATCCTGCGGGGTGAATTGGACAAACTGAACCTATAAGATAACTCCCTAAGTCATCGGATCTAAATCCGTATATTTTAAAGAAAAATTATAAATGTGGAAAGCTAAATCGTCTTTACGCTGGGTGCCGTTAACAGACGGAAACATGCTACTAAGAATTCGTACTGGCACGATAAATTGTTTAAATGTCTACTGTGAAGTAGAGTGCCATATTTTAAGCACATTTTATGACGATTTATTAGGATTACTTAATATAGTTTCAAGCTTAATTGTAACTTTTTTTATTAATAACTCGGTTAAGAAGGAACATCGGAAATTTTCATTCTTGATTTTTCCTGAAATTTACATATGATGGGTGCCAATTTTTAGATATCCTGCATGTATTGTCTTATGAAATTCTGGTTTGCAAGAAAGTAATTACATGATATGGAATTGCAAGAAACCATTAAAACTTGTTACTCCAAAAGTTGATTTTTTTGTATATTGTAGCTAACTTTTAGTGAAATTTTATTTCCATTATGTTTGCAATGCCGTTTTATTACCACTTTAAATTAACAGAATTGATACTCGCGTTTTTGAACTTTATGTCTTCCGACGTTAATGTAAGATAGACTACACCATCACTAACGATGTCATAAAATAAAAAATTGCACCCTGTAGTCTGGGAAAGAAACACTAGAAAAGCTTTTAAATGGATATACTAGATATTCCCACACCACGCCATCCATTACGGCACACATTAAGCAGGGTGATGATTTGTAAATGTATATTTTTGTAACCTACGGAATTGCCGTAAAACCAAAAACACACCAAATAGACGTTCAATGTGTGGAAATATCTAAATGGATGTTTGTGGAAGTACTAAGCTGTAAAAGTTTTATGGCTTTTCTCATTTTGCTTACTTGAAGTTGCAAGTTTGTATAACACCGAGCGTCTTTGTTTATGCGATATGCATCAACTACAATCCTCAAAACGCAAATCACATATTATGGTTAGCATTATAGTTGAAAAATATAATGGATTCGTAGTAGTAGTATTTACGAGTAGCAATAACAGGCTTCAATTAAACAACTTAAGAATAATTGGCTTAATTGTAATAAATGTATAATGGCTACGCTAGATTATTATCGGCGTTGAGTATTGTTTTAATAAATAGCTAATTGTACTAATCAAGTGGATTTGTGTACAAGCTGTAATATAAAGTGAGCGTAAGTGATAAATCTCATTGCCACATTATAACACAATGACTAATAAACGTATATCATCAACGCTGGACAAAAATTGTACGTCTTGAAAATACACTTATGTTCAGCAATGTATAGTATCACTTTCTGTTAAACAGTAACACTTTTATTTTCTTAAAACTATACGAATAAACCAATTTAAACATTTTTAAAACGGAAGAGTGGTGAAAAATAGTAGACCAACTAACATTTCCGATCCGAGACGAACCACTAGTTAACAACAGAAAAATAGAAAAAAAAGATAGTCGTTAGACGTCAAAAATTAATACGTATTGTTACGCTTTATTTTGTAAAGCTCGAAAGTATCGGTTCATTAATTTAGATTTAGGAACTTTTTTAGAACTCGGCGTGGAAAAACTCCCGCTGATTACCGTAATTTCGTTGACACCGTGAAAACCACGTTTTATTAGTGTTCGCTCGGGTGTTGAGGTCCTTGGTTTATCTCTGCAGTGGTAAGCATGCCGACATAATGCTTTGAACGTGGGAAGCAATTTGGTTCTCATCAATGCAAGTGGAAAGGCGTCAATATCGGTTGGAGGGCGGAGACGTTCAAGGTGAGAAACGCAGCATAGCTGGATGATTACCATACCGGCTTCCGCAGAAGAAACATCAAACTACCGCCCGCCGCGGAGTGCTTTCGTGAGGGCTTCGTTTTCGTCCACGCCTTTGTAACCTATCCTTATAGTATCAAACAGCGAGGCACCAGCAGCAACAACAAGGACCGAGGATCATCACCCTGAGGAAGACGTCCGCGTCCACGCGAATGTCGGAGTAAGTGTTTTTAAACTTTATGTACTTGCCTGGGGTTTTATTGGGAGGTAAATGTACGCTATAATTTGGCACTCATCCTAGCGGCTGTTTTGTTGTTATAAAAGCTTTTAACGAGCTAGTAGATAGAATTTGCAGCTTTTATGTAGCAATATAAATTATCTAATAAAGCTTTTCGTTTTTATCTATTATCCAAACCAATAAATCTAACTTATATAGTTGCATTTTAAAAACATTGTTTTTTATCATATCTTTTCATATAACATATCCTATATTTCTTTGGTAAAAAATGTTAGTTATACATTGCTGAATTTTTAGACACTGCCGCAACTTCAGTTATTAGGACGCCATATTGTGCTCTTGTTTTTGTTAATTTTGAAAGACGTCTAATAATTAGTTTTCTGCCTGAAACTGTTGTAATTTATTGATTTGATTGGTTAAGTTTGCAAAAAATGCCCGTTTTTTTACCTTGGATTTTTTGTGGGAAATGTTATTTTATGGTTATGACATCATCTTTTCACGTGGTATTTAAAATTTTCGTTACCCCTCGTTTAAATTAAATTAGAGTATACGTCGTGTTTTGCCTTTTACGTTATATTAAAAATATGTTGCCCCGTTTAGTGCGCTAATTTAAACCTTTCGAAAGCTTAAAATTACGGATTTTAATAATCTCGCGTCATTTGCTAATTTGCTAATTTTCGCGATTATCTTCTGGGATAATGGAGAATTTCCACTTAAAACTTAATACTTGACTTTACGTATCTTTTGAAATATTATAAATATGAAACACGTCCATTTAAAATCAAGGGAACTTAGTTGGGAACTACTTCCGCGCAAAATGAACGATGGTTGCAATATCGGACTGTGATTTTGCATAATTTTAATACCTCTTGTGATTTTAATATGAACCTATGGATCCTGAGAAAAACTTCGTTGAAATAAATGACACTATTGACGATATAAAGGCTATTGCTTATGCCATCGACCTAACTCCCACAAAAATAGAATTAGTGCGCCTTCAATCTAGGTTGATACACGTAAAACAGCGTTGACTTATTTGCAAATTCTTATCCTAATAAATTTAATAAAATTCGAAATGAACTTATGTCTGATCTTTTTCTCATTGAAGGTCTCATTTTGGAAAGATTAGATGTTACCCTAGAACTTCCTGTTAGTACCTCTAATTTAAATAACCTATCGCTTCGTACCGAAAACATAGACGTCTCCGTACCTATTTATAAGCGGAACCTGACTTTTTCAGGATATAACTAAAAAATCTCTTTAACTCTTTTCTCGAACGGATAGACGATTTAAATATCTCTCGAAATTGTACGGATCAACAATTATTCATTGGTGCTGTAGAGCTTCTTTCCGGAAGTGCTTTAAACTGGTTTCGGAACATCAAACACCAAGTTCACTTTTGGTCTAAATTAGTTAACCTTTTGAAACAGAATTTTTCTACCTTTGACAACGACTACGAAATTTTATCTCAAATTCGCACTCATTTCCAATCTACCGACGAAAACGTTTTATCGTATATCACTGATGTGCAAAGGTTATTTTTAATAGATTAGGTAAAAAATGTGACGAATCAGAAGTCTTGAATCAGCTTATTCAAAATCTAAACGCTTATTATTCTGAACATCTTGCTTTATAAAAAATTGAATCAATTACTCAACTTAAAGACCTTTACCGTTCCCTACAAGAGGCGAAATTTTGTTTAAAAAATATCATCCCTCAACAAAACCCTCATCAAAATCTTCGTCACCAAATGAATCTTACGGCAATTATCCTCCCCGCAATACTCATCATTCTTCATAGAATATTGAAGAAACTAACTCTCTTTCTTGTTGGAATTGTCGAAAAGGTAACCGCAATTATACTAACTGTACAGAACGTAGAAACATCTTTTGCTATGACTGTGGAAACACAAATGTTTATAAAAAATAATTGTTTTCGTGTAAAGTGCTGGAAAACTACCGAAGGGACGGACGCCTTTTGTTCAAAACTACCCAAGACCACAAAACTTAAAACCTGTTATATCGTTACCTTTGTTACGAAAAAACAATGATTATGCTTCTAATAACATATCTTCATCACCAACCCCTATTCCTTTAAGTGAAATATGTCGCACAACCCTACCTGAATGGTCTAACTGGATAAAAACCGTTTATGCTTTTATCATCCTAATACCGCTACTACAAAATTGAAAATAAAACCGTTTGATAATCGTGCACATTTAGCAATTTCGATTGCCTCCCTTACCATAGGTGCATTGTTAGATACTGGGTATAATTTTTCTTTAAGTAATTCCATAGGTTTACAACAATTAAGAGATGAAAATATAGATTTTAAAATAAAAACCTAAAAATACATTCATGATTATCGCTGATTCTGCTCATGTCGAAGTTACAGGATATATTAAACTAAAAATTCGTATAGAATCTCTCGAACGTGAAGTTAAATTTTTAATAGTACCGATCCTAGCATATACTTTTCTTTTAGGAGTTAATTTTTGTCATCTCTTTAATTTATTGTTAAATTTCCTCGTTTTTACTTGGTGAGCTAACCTTAAGAAGAACAAATGTGCTTCATTGAGAATTGCAAACAAATCTCTCTTACTGAAGAACAAACTGTCGTGTTAGATAAAATTATGAATATATTCCGTCAATTATCTACCTCAGAATTAGGTATTGCATAAAATCTTAACTGCCGATTCTAAACCTTTTAAGCAACGTCAATTTCCTTTATCCCCTGCTTTACAGAGACATTTATATACCGAAATTGATAAAATGATTCAGTCTGGTGTTGTTTCTCCTAGCTTTTCCCCTTGGAGTAGTCCCATTTTATTAGTTAAAAAGGAAAAACGGAGATTATAGTGTTTGTTTTGATGGTCGTCAGTTAAAATGCGTTTCAATTTCGGACAGCTATCCATTACCCTGAACAGACTCTATGCTAAGTAGTCTTCGTAATGCTAAATATATATTCTCTATAGATCTTAAACAAGCTTTTTATCAAATACCTTTGGAACAATCCTCTCGTCAGAAAACTGCTTTTTGTGTACCTGGAAAAGGTTTATATGAATTTAATTTTTCACCGTTTGGTTTATCTAATGTTTCTCAAATACTTCAACGTACCATGGATTGACGATGTTTTAGTCATTTCAAATACCTTTGAAGAACATATCGTAACCTTAAATGGATAGCAGATTGCTTAGGCATTGCTGGTTTTAAAATTAACTTTTCTTTTAGGGGTATTCTCGACGAAAATGGCGTGCGCGCTGACACCGATAAAGTAAATGTTATCACTAATTTTAAAACGCCGAAAAACGTCACAGAAATTAAACGTTTAATCGGAATAATATCTTATTATCGTATCTTTTTACCAAACTTATCTATTATCTCTGTTCTTATTTCTGCATTACTTAAAAATAAAATTAAAGGGCAATCTATCGATTGGACTTTAGTAGGGTATAATCAAGGATCCTGTGACCACATTTCCACCAGCATCCACATTTCCACACACATCTGGACCAAAAAGTTTTCTTCGACTAACCATTTTCATCTTTCGAGATAAACCTATCTTAAATTTTTTATGTTTCGAGATAAATGAGCATCCTCATTTCCTCCCACATCTGAACCAAAAAGTTTTCTTCGACTAGCCATTTTTTTATCTTTCATCTGAACCAAAGAGTTTTCTTTGTCTAGCCATTGCATCTTTCGAGATAAACCTACCTTGTTTGGTATCAATCAATATTAGAATTTTCTCAGCTACCCGAATCTCTAGGAATTTTTCAGATATCATCACCCCCAAGGGAGCTACCCTAATTTTAAGATTTCTTACCTGTAGCGACTTTTGAGCGTTCTTATAAATTTTCTTAGTCACGCGATACATCTTGTTAGTCTAAAATTTTATGTAGAATCCAAATCTGCAAACAGATTTGAAATCGGACCACGCCCTGCAAAGTTACACATATACCCTCTGCGAGATAAATCTTTCTCCACATTTCCACCCACGAGATAAACCTACCTTGTTTGGTATCAATTAATATTAGAATTTTCTCAGCTACCCATATCTCTTTAAATTTTTCAGATTGCATCATCCCTAAGGGAGCTACCCCAATTTTAAGATTTTGTACTAAGATCAATTTCTAATCACCTCTCCTTTTTAATATCTACAATCCTTTAACCAAACACGTAGCAGTATTAACATAAATTAAGCATGCGAAAATTTATTTTATTCGATTTACAGTTTAATAAACTAATTACAATTTTTACAAAGTATAACATTATTTCCTGTGTGTAGCCGAATCCAAGCAGGTTAACCTGTAACAAAAAAAAGATTAATGTGTTGTTTAAATAGACCTGTAATAAAAAGAGATTAATGTAAAAAAAAAGGAGACGTGTTTTCGGTTAATAAGACATATTATCGTTAATCTAACAATATGTTTTACCGTCCAGCGACACCACGTGAGTAAACACATTCAATGTAATGGGTTTTAAATAGGAAAGTACGCTAAATACAAGTCAATTAACAGCAATTAAATATTGCTTACTGACCTACCTTAATTAGGTTGCTGTGCTATTAGGAATGATGTTTAAGACTTCGTACGTATTTTCCGGATTATATGTTGTATTCTTTTTTTATTAAGTAATCGAATAAATCGTTCCTTCTGCTTCCAAAGAAACTCGGACACTCCATTGTCGACGCTGGCGTTATTTATGCGATAGCTAGCCATGCAGTTGTTAAACGCTGTGCTAATCATTTCTACGCCATCTTCGTTAGTAGCGGTAACTGATGCATTTTTATGTTTGTTGCTCCTTAAGTGTGCGGCATATGTATTCTTTTCCATTTCGAAATCGCATACTTTACACATAATTCGTGGTTGTTTCGTACAAGGTCCTTTAACAGCTGGCGGAGCTGAACGTTTACTGCTTAATGACATACCGTGCTGTTTTTCCTTGTGTCGCTGTGAGCTATTCTCGTAAAAGCGAAACCGCAAGTCCCACAGTTTAAGTACTTTGCTGCGGACGGCTTAACCCTGGGCGATGTTACACTACGACATTTGTTCTGGTGCCGTTTGAGAGCATTTTTCCAGGTATTTTAGTCCCCCGATCGCACTTATAAACGTTTGCAGGTACCATTTTAGTACAAAACAAAACCCGCACTATAGCACTTTGGTTAAACTTGTAATCGAACTAACTAAAAAGCTTACTCGAGCGTACCTGATTTATGTTCCTTATAGAATGCATACCGAAGGTTTCCGAAGACATCCGAACGAAGTTGAGGATTCGGCGGGGAACTAAATGATGTCATAATCCTCGCTGCTCGTCCAATACATTTAGCACCAATGTATGCGCCCGGTTCGCTTCGTCGATGGTGCGAATGCTGTTAGTAGAAACACCGGAAAACGTCTTCCATGTTATACGGATCGTGTGCATATTAAAAATCCAAAAGAGCGGTAGCACACGCACACAAGTTGTCTGCAAGTCGTGCTGTAGAAGATGCAATGCTACTATAACCAAAAACACTTTAAACCATTACTAAGAAAATACCAACTTGTTGTCTACAGGATACTTACAACAATTTAATTTTAAATAACTTCTACGTCATATTTTAGGTGGGCTTGAATATTTTCCAAATGAATCACCAAGCGAAAGTATATGTAGCAGTATTCAAATTACCCATTAATTTCCCATTTTACGACCGTGGTTAATTATAGATTAAAATTTAATTTGTGCACGTTCGAGCTTCTCGTAAACTAACATATTTTATAGCAACAATGCGCTGTATAATACATGCATACCCCTTCGCCGCTACTGCTATTCTTGTAATTGCTAGAAAAGTCACTCTCCTTTTTACTGTTAAGACTGGGCAAAGCACCATTTTTGTATACTTTCTATAGCACATCGCGCACTTTTCGTCTGATAATTATGCTTCTGTAGGCTTTTACAACTTTCGCATAGCGGTCGGCCGCACGTATTGATTTCTAGAACCGGTAAGTACTCGATATCGTCCAAATAGAGAATTAGATGCTCGATGTCTATCAATTTCCGATTCCCTCGTAAAGGTAGAAAAACTCGGTCAATCATCCATTAAACTTCGACCCGCTACCGTTTTGATAATTTCCAAACATTTTCAAACGACAATGGGCTGAGAATTTTTAAACCTCCGAGGATCTTTAAGTCGTGATCAATTACACATCCGAGCTACGCGTAAACTAACATATTTTGCAGCAACTGTATAATACATGCATACCCCTTCTCTGCGCTACTGCTATTCTTGTAGTTGCTTGGAAAAGTCAGTCGCCCTTTTACTGCTAGGGCCGCTAAAAGCACCATTCCATACTTTCTTTATAAGTGTAGCACATCGCACACTTTTTGTCAGTTAATTAAATTTTTGTTTATGTAGGCCTTTACACTTTCGCTTATTTAAACATCTAATACGACCGATTAACCACTTTCGATTATTCTAACGAGACCACCATACATCCCACCGCACCGTTCTTTTTGAATCCAACGATCCTATGGGCTTCCACGCACTAACACCTGACGTATCTTTCCTACTATTTGTTAAACAAAACTACCGGTATCGCCATTGTGGACGTAAACAGATGTTTGTGGATGTGTACGAGAATATGTAACCATATACATTAACCAGTCTAAGCTATTTTATTTAGTCCACGAAAACTACTATTTTCTAAACCACAATTAATAATCGCCTTTATAGGTTTAACATTTCGACCATTACCCAATGACTGGTGCTACGTACATGGAAACTTTAATTTCTTATTGGAGAATTCTTATTCTCCCCGCACTGCTGCGTAGTTGCATGTCCATTCCTTTTGGAGGTATATGCTCGTTATAGGTTGTAAGACCCTCGGTTTTACTTAACTACAATTCGTGAGACCCTTTAATCTTTTTAATCGTATCTTTCTCGCCTACAATACAGTAGGACTTAACATTACTACCAACAAATTCTAATACTGGACCCCCATTAAATACGTCTTTAATTTTCCTACAACTTTTTTGTTGACAAGTGTTATATTGTATTTATTATACGCGGGTAGTCACTCTTTTAAGATAAATATATTTTGCTAGGTATCAACTAATATTAAATTTTCTAGGGACCCCAAATCTGTAAAAAATTTTAAATAGAACCACCCATACAAAGTTATCCTTTTAAAGACTAATTTTGCCCATCTTTATTTAACCCATCTTTAAAACCCTTTTTCGCTAACCAGACATATGCTTTAACTAACCATCTCCCAGAAATCTAAAACCGTGTCCCGAATACCCGTGGAGATAACACGTATACTCTGTCAACCAGGATAGAAGCGGAAGGATTTGGAAGGTGGGCGAGAACTTAAAATTATGGAATCTTAAAACTAATTATACAAATATAAACAACTATCTTATATCTTTACGCCCCATGCGTAGATTGTTGTACTATTAGGAATGATGTACCTTTGTCATCTTCCCTCGATAAACTAATTTTATTAATAAGCTGCGTATGCAAATCGTATTTTTACTCCGGATACATACGCAGGAAGTACTCGATACCATCCAAATAAAAATTGGATGCTTGGTGACTGTTAACATCCGCTTCCCTCGTGTGCCCAGAACATCCCAGCCCATAGCACCCTGCGCATGCACACCCCCCCACGCACCTGCGCGTACGCACCCCCCATGCGCGCTGCCCATGCGCCCCTCTCTGTGCGACTGCTATTTCGTGGTAACGTCACAGCCTTTTATAAATAAAGAACAATGTTATATACTATTATAAAATGTTTATTCTGACATTATACATAACAAATTTAAAAATATTTAATCCAAGCATGGTCATTTAAACTTAATTTTAATACAAAGTTATACACAGAAGACAGTCCTTTCTTTATGTTTGTTTGGAGTGGCTTTAATTTTATCTAATTTTATTCGCAGCTTAAAATTTAAATCGATACCAAGTCCTCTATCTCCTTTTCTAACCAATAGTTTGATACATAAAGACCGTCTAGGTTTTCGAATTGTAAAATGTACCGAAGTTTGCCTCTATATTTAAAGTCTTTGATTCCGCCGACAACCAGATCCATTCCTTCGTGTAATTCTTGCAGCTTGTGACAATCTTTTAATCGCAGCTTTCCACTATATCCTGCATACGTATCTTGTTAGCTTGATCGACTTCTTCTTGTCGGTATTGGAGAAATCCTTATTCTCCCACAGACTGTTGCGTAGTTGCATGTCCACCACTTTTGGGAATATATGGTTGTTATAGGTTGTAAGACCCTCGTTTTAAATGATCCGAAAGGTTCTTTACTAGGCAAATATACAATGTTTACGGACCCCTTTGCGTGTGGTGTACGCAAAGATTACGAAACCCGCATTCCTTAGTTCGTCTTTGTTATCTGCCATTTTGATAAATACGTTTTAGAATAACCTTTTAAAAAGTATACGGATTTAGTACCATCCTTTTCTGCAAGAACGCCTACATAACTAAAGAGTCTTTCTTACTAACCGCAAATGCATACAACTTGTAGAAACCAGATGTATCTAAGTCAGTCCATCGGCACATAAAATAATCTTTTAATTCTTCCTCATTTTCTCTAATAAGATGTTCTTTGTCTAACACATCTTTGTATTGATCGCGTATTGTCGCAGTGTTTTCCATGTAGTCAATTTTCGCCTTTTTGCATCCATTTCCTCTAATTCCAGTTGTCTTTTCCTTCCACTTACAGCGTATGGTATACATAATGGGGTAATTTCCTTTAGCGTAAACGGATGAGTTTACTACCAATATTTACGCGTTGTCGTACAACCTCTGGACGAATGTTAGGCGTATCTATCAATCCCAATTCCGAAATTACTATTTCTTTTGGAATTGTAGAATATGGTGTTGCAGATTGTGTAAAATATGTACTACCTGCTTTAATGTAGCACTTGTGTAAGATTTTTATTTTATCTTGGCTGTCTTTCCTCTACTATCTCCAAATAATTTACAGGTAAATAGTTAAAACTAAAGCCGAAGCACATACTTTATCAATTTTCCCTTTCCTCTGGTTTTTGGACAACTTAATTTGCAAGCCCGTCAATTTCTTTGTATTGCCATTCCCCAATACACGTACTGTAGCAGGTTATTATACACTAAACAGCAGCTATTTTGTAGCTTGTCCGATAACTTACTCCACATTTTGGAAGTGGTACCGAGTACATTGGCGCCTTTAGGAAGTATAACTTACTATCTTCCAATAAGGTTAAACAGTCTTTTAAGGGTTTATACACCCGTTCCGCACTGACATAGCTCCAATTGCACAGTTGTATATTGTTGCTTCCAATCGCGTAATACCATGTTCTTTGGCCAAAGTAGACGCAAATGTTTCCCTTAAACGTACATCTGGATAACGTAAAAATCTAGTATATGATTGCCAAGTTGTTTATTAACACCAGGACTTGTTATCTGACACACAAATTTGTTGTATATCTTAATTCTTGCATTGGTTGTTAGCCATGTTAAACAATCAATCCCCGCAGTTTTATCGTTGTCAACTATAATAATACACTTTTCTTCGTATTGGCCCTTATAGCAAAAGTTATGGTTTGTAGTTAAATAATTACACATCTCCATCTTGCTAAATATGCCTGCAAAATCTTGGGTTACATCCATGTCAAAAGATAGAAATAATCTTTTCGACTTCGTCTAATATATCTGGTAGTTCCTCCAATAAAGTTTCCAACTTAACATCTGCTAGTTCCACTTTGTATGGAACACATATAGGATTTTGGAATTTTTATTAATGCATTCGAGGTCTTCTTTTCCGATAATTTCTTTTACTCTCTGGCCCATCTTGTTATGCTTTCCAGAAAACGGAAGCTTAGCTTTAACACCATGCCTAGCGGAAACAAATCGGTCGAACTTTCTTCGTAGATAGCTGTTAAATGCACCACAAATTTCTTTTTAGGATAAACATTTTTTGTTTGCAGATGCTTGTTCGGTGTCAGAAAGGTCAAAATTTTAACCAACATTATATTGTCACAAAATGGTTCTGTAATTGGTGTGTGTAGTCCACCAGTCAGCATCTTTTCGCCTTCGACATAACAAATATTACCAATATCTGTCACCAGATTATTGTTGCACATATTTTCTGCCAACAGCCATAATCCAAATCGCTCATTTGTCGGTTTCACTTTATTCCCAAAGTTGAGAAACGTTAATCACCTTGGAGACGCTCATGTTTACCGTTCTAGCTACCTATCAAATACTAAATTGAATACGAAAATTGTTCTCTTATGTATCCTACAGAGTGGGGCGTATATTGCCGAAAATAGTCGAATATGTTGTTATGCCACATAACGCCGACAAAATATCCTTGTACCAAATTAATCTCCCTGCTCACATAACCACATGACCATATGACCATGACCACATGACCAATGACCATATGACCACATGACCACATGACCATACATGACCACATGACCATATGACCACATGACCACATGACCACATGACCAATGACCAATGACCACATGACCAATGACCATGACCGCATGACCATATGATATTGCTTTTAAGAGTTTTCTCATTAAAACCCATTAGCACTAATTGCTTTTAATGAGTTTTCCATTAAAAACCAAGTGTGGACCTAGGTTAGATAAAGGAAAATTAATAGGTTGGGTCCGGCGCCGCGCGCGGCTAACCTGATAACCTGTCCTCAATGCTTGCATTAAAAGCGTGTAAAATGTGCGTGGTCGTCAATCTGGTCATGTCGCGTGAATGGTCCTGTGGTCGTGGTCTAATTGTGGTCGTTGTGTGGTGGTCCTGTGTCATGGTCGCTGTGGTCCGTCGTAATGGTCTGGTCAATGTTCGCATGTGGTCGGGTTTGGTTGAGGACGGGATTTGTAGTGAGTAGGTTTATGGTTAATATGACTTTTGTGTGCTGTGGTCAGATTGGTGGTGCTGATCGGGGTGCTAAAAATGAGTTTCTTGGATGGTTGGCGACTGTTTTGAACAGATGTGTTATCGAAATTTGAATGTTGTGCGTGAAGGCTGACGTTGTTAAACGGGAGCTCGCGGTTTCGGGCGTAACCCGTCTGGTATCGAAAATGTATTAAAATTTCAATCTCGTGGTTCATGGTCAATTGGGCTGTTGAAAGCTAGGAACTGCGAATCGAGGTGTTGTGGATGACTGCGTTTGTGAGGAAGATTGTGCTGCAAGATAATGCTATGGAATAACAAAGTGGTTGACGGAAGAGATGGTTGAGGCTGGAACTGTCTTTGATGTTGCGGGAAAAACTCATGGTTTACAACGTTAATGGTAGTTGGATGTGCAACATCTGCTGCGGTGGTTCGAACTGTGTATTGTTGGTGTGGGCTGATGGAAGTGGATGCTTAAACGTTCGTCTGTGAAATGGCGTGACACGTGCTGCGTTTGAACTGTGCGGATGGGATGTCGGTGACGATTGATCAGGCGGGTGTTGGTTCTGATGAATTGGTTGATGGGGAGCATAAAATTCAGTCTTGATACGGGTGGATTTACGCGATTGTCAAAATCTGGCTTTACGTCGTCGTGGGCTGCGGGCAATGTTGTCCGAGCGAAGACGTGATGATGTGAAGGAAACTGTTAAGGGAAATGATGAAGACTGGGCGGTTGAATGTGAACAGGATCATGAAAATGAGGAAGAATTATTTTATCGATACTCGTTCTGGTTGTATGCGTTGCGGTTGTGAAGACTCTTAATATGTGGCGTTCTTGAAAAGATGGAATCCGTATGCTAAAGTTATTCAAAACGTGTATCAATGACGTAACGTGAATGCGTTCGTTTGCGTCACCGACGTAACATTGCTGTTGCTGAACCTTTCGGATCATTGGTCGGTCTACGTAACCATGTTCCCAAGGGTGGCAACTGTGGAGGATTTCTCAATACGAAGAGTCGATCAAAACAAGTGTGCAGATATGGTGAAGCTGCGATGTGTCTGGCTGAGTACGAGAAATGGTCTGGAGTCAGAATCAGAACTTCGGTCAGCGAGTGTCTTGTGCACTGTTGATTGAAAAGGAGATGAAGACGGGTTCGTTTGGGCTGGAAAAAATAATAAACCCCTCAAACTGGGACTGTCTTTGTGGTAAATAAGTTTAAATGAATGGTTTAAATTTTTGGAATAAATTTATTTATTGTTCTTTGTTATAAACTGTGACCAAGGGTGCGACGGCTGGGGCCAGGGCGGGGGGTGGCGGGGGCGGGTGGGCTGGGCGGGGCGGATTGCATCAGTCTGTTGGATGGTATCGACTGCGGTGTCCGAGGTGGTTCTGCGCAAATGGTTGCGGAATGACTCACTAATGCAACAACGTCGCTGAATAGAGTTGTTATGTGTATTTTTAATTCCATATTTTAAGTTCTTCCCGTTCAAATCGTCTGCTTTGTGTTATCTCGCGTGTTCGGTGGGGAAATTTATTTGGGTGTTAAGGTTTAAATAAGATGGTGGTAAGGTTGGGCGGTGTGATCTGTTAAACTGTTTTAATCTAAAAATGTGTTAAAAAATTGTGGACTACCGCGTATAAAATTAATATTAAAGAAATGTTGGGGTCGTATTGGTTCTGCATGTGGCGAAAACGATTAAAAGGCTCCGTGGTTGGTAAAACCGGGTTCTAAAGGAGAATACGGCGTGGCGGGAAATTCTCAATGGTATGCTGTGCGTGTTATGAAATGGTGGGCGTGATGTGTTTAAAAATGTGTGACAATAAATCGATGGGTTAATGGTTCTCTGGCACTGTTCGTCCACGATACGGTTTGTTTAACAATATGAAAGTCGTGGTGTGAGATCGTTGGTCGAACGGTGAGATGGTGTTGCAATCGAATGATGTGGTGAATGTTATCCAGGATGTAGCTATAAACAGTGCGACAAAATGGCGATGCTGCAAGTGAATGCTGCGCTGATCGATTTAAGAACTAACACGTAGCGAAATGATTGCGTTGCAAATACGTGGTTAGCTGTCGATTGTGATCACGAGCCTCGAGTTTCGCCGATATCGAAATTTGAAGGTCACGGATGTGGCATGATTGATTCGTGACAGGAATCTAGATCGGCATCGGTCGTTTGGACGATATCGTACTACGGTTCTGAAATCGTGAACGTGTGCCGCATGTGAAAAGCTGATGGTGTAACAGAAAAGGTGCTTTGCTAAAGATTGCTAACGGAAAGGTGTTCGATATACACGTGCGCATGCGTGTTGCTATAAAATATGTTGTTACGGAGCTCGAACGTGCACATTAAATTTAATCTATAATTAACCAGGTCGTAAAATGGGAAATTAATGGGTAATATCTGCTAGCATATCTTTCGCTGGTGATTCATTTGGAAAATATTCAAGCCACTAAAATATGACGTAGAAGTTGTTAAAATTATGTGTAAGTATCCTGTGACAACAAGTTGGTATTTTCATATGGTTTAAAGTGTTTTTGTTATAGTAGCACTGCATCTTCTAGCACGACTTGCACCAATTTGTGTGCGTGTGTACCACCTGGATTTTAATATGCAGCGATCTGTATAACATGGAAGACGTTTTCGGTGTTTCTAACGGCATTCGCAGCATGGACAAAGCGAACCGGGCGCATTGCGCTAAATGTAGGACGAGCTGCAGGATCATGACGTCATTTGGTTCCCCGGTGAATCTCAACTTCGTTCGGGTCTTCGGAAACCTTCGGTTTGCATTCTATAAGGAACATAAGCAGGTACGCTGAGTAAACTTTTAGTTATAAGTTAGTTCGCTTACAAGTCAAGTCTTATAGTGCGGATTTTGTTTTGTACTAAAATGGTATCTGCAAACGTTTTAATGCAAGGTGCTTACCTGGAAAATGTTCAAACGGCACCAGAACAAATGTCTGGTGTAACATCGTCACGGTTAAGCCGTCCGCAGCAAAGTACTTAAACTGTGGGACTTGCGGTTTGCTTTACGAGAATGGACAACTTAGCGACACGGAAAACAGCACGGTATGTCATTAAGCCGTAAACGTTCAGCTCCGCCAGCTGTTAAAGGACTTTCGAAACAACCACGAATTATGTGTGTATGCGTTTCGAAATGGAAAAAATCAATGCCGCACCGAGGCAACAGAAAAAATGCACGTTACCGCCTGCGACGATGGGAAAATGGTTAGTACGGTTTAACAACCGTATGGCTGCTATCGCATAAAGGGTCCGACGATTGGGTGCCCGGTTTCTTTGGAAGCAGAAAAACGATTTTTCGATTAAATAAAAAGAATACAACATATTAAAATCTAAGGGTCTTAAACACATTCCTAATAGTAAGCAACCAAATTTAAGGTAGGTAGAACCAATTTTAAAAAATCAAAGTCTGGGGTTTGTTTGTTAAAATGGTCTGCAGTTTTGCATGGTTTGAAAAATGTCGTAAACCTAAATAGAAACATGGATATGGTTACATCCTGCACGTTCCGTCACAAAGATACGGTTGTTTAACAATAGAAAGTCGATGGTTGACGAATCGTGGAAGAAGCGGTGGCATTGCGAAGTCAATCGACAGGTAATGGTACGTTGTTAAATAACGGATGAGCTGATAAAATGTTGAAACGAAAAAAGCGCACTTGCAAAGAGAATGTGCGCTAGGAGCGTCTTTCAAGCACTGAAGACGTACGAAATGTATGCGTTGCAACTAGTGGTAGCTATCGATAGATCGACGGTCCTCGTTTAAGCAGACCATTATTAAATGTTGAAAGATCAAAGTGTATCGATGTTACAATGTTACAGGAATCGAGGTCACATGTTTGTTTGGACGATACGTATTACCGGTTCTGAAAATCGTGTCGCCGACTTGTGAAATGCATATTGGAATACGTATTAAAATGTGTTGTAAGTTAAACTGATAGGAAATGTTTCTAAATTTAGCAAGTTAGTGTTACGGCATTTGATAAATATATGATTTTACGCATGTAATGTAATGTTTAATACTGTAATGATTGGTTAAGATTGTAGATGTTAAAATCAGGGTATGTGCATTGAGAAAATTGATCAAGCTAGTACAAAATCTTAAAATTGGGTACTCCTGTGAACGGGATGATGCAATGGTGTAAAAATGTTTTAGAGATTCGGCGTACAGTCGTGAGAAAAATCTTATGACGATGTATACGCAAACAGTTTTCTTATCTCTAAGGTAGAGAAAGATTTACAGGGGTATTGCTGCTAACTTGCAGGTGTCGATGATCGTCATTTGGTTCGTAAAATCTTAGAAATTCGGTTATGCATGTAAAAAAAATTTATAAGAACGCTCAAAAGTCGCTACAGGTAGAAATCTTAAAATCAGGGTAGCTCTTGGGGTGATGATATCTAAAAATTCTTAAAGATTCGGGTAGCTGAGAAAATCTAATGTTAATTGATACGCAAACATGGATAGGTTTATCTCGAAAGATGGCACTCTGGCTAGACGAACGATCGTAAACGTAGTCGCCCTGTGGCTCTCAACCGATGAAAGATAAAAAATGTGCTGTCGAAAGGAAAACATTTTGAGTTGCAACGTAATGTGGTAGGACAATGAGGATGCTCATTTATCTCGTATGACATAACAATTTAACGATGCAGGTTTCATCTCGAAAATAGAACAATGAGTATAGTCGAAAAAACTTTTTAGGTTCAATTAGTCAAAAGTTATGTTGATGAATGGTAAATTTTGTATATACTAATTTCTGAGCACAAGTTTTGATGATTAACGACTCAGGTCAGTTTTCATTAATTCGTTGAATGAAACATTTAATTAAACTGATGCATGTATACTGCTGTGCATCTATGCAACTAAATTGCTGTATGAGCCGTACATATCTGTGAAAAAATATGCTAAGTGGTCGTTAATTGTTAAATCGGGTTATTAAGGTAACTGCAATTTTATGGGTAATATACCGAAATTGTGCTGCTCTTACCTGGTTAAATAATTTAAAACAACCCGTTGGACGTTTAGCCAGATGGAGTTTATATATTTCTTAATTTACTTTTACTGTCCGCCATAAACCTGGAAAATTAAATATTATACCTGATGTGTTCTTTCTCGTGATGTAGCTGCCTTAAGTCTCCTTAATTTAACTCCCGATACCTAGTACTCTAATATATACAAAAAGTGACACAACATTTCGAAAACACCCTTCTTTCCGTGTTATAGAAAATCGTTTATATAAATTTATATAAATTTCCATGCCTACCAACAAATCAGGACCGATCCTACCATGAGCCTAGATAATACAGTATTGCCCGAAATAAACAGTACTGAAACTAAGTTGGCGGTGTTTTTATGCGTGCGCTGTCACACTCAAGTTAGCTAGTATAGACCTGTCAAGTAAACCTCAAACAAGTAATTAGTAGGGCCTAATTGTTAAAAATGGTGTTAAGTACAGAGGAGAAAGTGTTTCTGGTAGAGCATTATTTTCGTTCATACGGAATCGGCCGACGTAATGGTGCAAGTTTGCTATACGTGTCTGATCAATTCACACAAAGGTTTAATAAACGTTCTCCAAGTAATGCTGTAATTTTGAAGGTTATTGAAAAGTTTAGAAATACAGGTAGTGTATTGTGCCAACGAAAAGGAAACTCAGGGCGTCCCAGGACAGTTAACAACAACAATAACCATGAACGTGTTTTGAGCAAATCTTAGAAAATCCGAAAGTCAGCCAGGCAAGGACAGCGTTACAACTTGATTTAAAAGAACTTCCTTTCAAAGAATCCTGAAGGAGCTGGGTACATTTTCGTATGTGATTCAGGTACATCAACAACTACATCCTCGGGATTATCGCAGTAGAGTGGAATATTGCGCCAGAATTCTCGCGTTACAGTATGAAAATCCTGAATTTTTGAAAAATGTTTGGTTTTCAGACGAAGCACATTTTCACTTGTCAGGCTATGTGAATCGTCGCACAAATCGATTTCTGGGCTTTGCCAGACCCGATGAGGTTCAAGAGGTTCCTTTACATAGTGAAAAAGTGAGTGTCTGGTGTGCTGTTTCCGGACACGGAATCATTGGTCCGTACTTTATCGAAGAGAATGGTAGGCAAGTCACACTTAATCAACAGAGGTACAGACAAATTTTAACACGATTTATCCCTGATCTACGCCAATTCTGTCGTGCACGTAACTTGGCATTTCGAAACCAATTTTTTCAGCAGGTCGGGGAACTTGCCATACTGCTGCCGCAATTCGTCAATTTCTTCAAGAACATTTTCCAAGCAAATTCATATCACGATTTACTGACTTCCCTTATCCTTCACATTCTCCAGACCTCACACCTCCAGACGCATACATTTGGGGCATGGCTAAAAATGCCGTTTTCAAACGGGCACCACAAACCATCGATGAATTAAAGGATGCCGTTAGAGTGTTCTTCGCTGCCCTGAGACAACCCTTATTCAATAACATGACCAGAAACTTAGAACATCGTTATGAAGTCTATCTCGAACGAGGAGGTGCACATTTAGAACATATAATAAAGTGTCAATAATATGTATTTTTTAAATATACAAAACAATTACAATTTCAGTACTGTTTATTTCGGGCAATACTGTACTACAACATCATAGAACATAAGAAGAAAGTTCCAAAGGAGAAATTTCCAAGATGTCCAAAACCATACAGTCTGCTAAAGATCCACAAGAAGGATATCCCAGTAAGACCTATAGTAAGTTCAATAGGAAAGCCGCTACAATCACTGACACGATATGTAGCTAAAACGTTACAATCTCATGCTGAAGAAGTAACTTCTACGTCAAGAACGTTGGCACTTCGTCGAGATATTGGTAAAGCAAACTGTGACCCAGAATATTTATGGTATACTTCGACATGGTATCCCTTTCCACAAACATTCCAGTAGAGGAAGCTCTCGATACAACAACGGAGAAGTGTAAACAACCACCAAACATAATGGAACCAATGTACCCTTACCTAAAGCACACAACAAAGCAAGTAAAAGGAACGCCAATGGTATCGCTACTATCAAAAATTATAGCCAATTTATTTAGGGAAGGAATAGAAAAGCAGGCTTTTTAGACTGCCCATAAACCAAATCTACGGATTCGCTTCGTAAATGGTATATTTGTAATATAGACACATGGACGAGAAGAATTATACAACTTTCTAGTACATTTTAGTAACATACACCACAAAATTAAGTTCATGATGAAGACAGAGGAAAACAAGAAGCTATGTTCTCAAATATCTTGGTTAGAAGCATGGAAATGGACGTCTCGTCTGCACCGTATACCGGAAAACAAATCCTAGAAAATGTTATCTAAGTACGCTATCACACTACCATCTAACACAGCTACAATTGGTAACGAAGACACTAATAACACGATTGCAAAGACGAGCAAACAAAACATATGGATCGGGAAATGGAAGAACTCCATGATGCTCTATTTGTGCGGCAGATTGAGAAAGCTTAGGCAAACCACACTCAACAAGCAACAGAAAAAGAACGCAAAAGCAAAGGTAGAACTGGAGAATCAAGGAGTTTATGAGGTAGCATGTACAGAGTGTCAAACATAGGGCAAATAATCAGAAGAACAAACGTGAGAAGAGAACATAAAAATGCCGTACAAAACGATGAAAAACATTGTCATTACAGAACCAACCAAGAGAATATAAACAGCGGCCTAAAAAGTCAACGGTAGTTCGATAGTGACTAGATGCAAAAGCGGGCGGCTACTAGAGATCTGAAGTGAGTGACGCGTTTCAGTCCAAACGTCATCAAATTCGCGTTTCTTTTCAGAACTCGTCGATAACCATGCGGAGTGGCATACGAAAGAACAATGTTTCGAATAATACAACACGTTTAAACCTTAGATTTATGATTTTTTTGTCCTCAGGATCTATGCCAGATCTTCTAGTATTATAAAATCGATTTATTTTAGACAAACCGTTATCTATCTTCAGAGTGATGCGTTGAAGAAATATGATAACGATTTTATTTTGAAATTCAAAAATTAATGTTTGTTTATCAATTAGTCTGGAGGATTGATATTATTTGGGTAATTTTCTTTTAAATTTATTCATAATCTCAAAAGAGGTGTGTTTATTTTTGACAAGACAGTCAATGAGCGCTACTGAGGAGTGTTAATTATGGCCCGTAATTTGTTGCTTACAAATATTGGCTTACAAAGACAATTAACAGCTTGCATTGAAATTAAAATTGTTTTCCGGCATCCGAAACATCATTTAAACGAGTCAGTGCTCTTGCGACGATACATATATACGTTCGAGCAACTACTCCTTGCCTTTTAAGCCTAGCAGTATTTTATCGACAGTTACATTGGTGGAAGAACGGTAAACCGTTTTGAATAAATTTTCCAAGGAAATGCGAGATCGCTATAGTACGGTCGATTTTATTCTTAGCGTTTTCTCTTAATAAGTATCTAACCTCAAGCAAACCAATAAATCGTTTTGGTGATATAACCATCCGAAAAATTTACCGGTCAGTCTCATTTGTTGAAAAGATCGATTCCATGAAACCATTATGGAACTTAAAACTCTCAGAAAGTTATTTATTTCTCACAAATTGTTTTCACGTCCTCTGTGCAATTCTAATTACTGGCTTGGACTAACATTGCAGATTTTTAAATTTGTATAATGCACGACGCTATTTAAAATATTTTACGAAAAAATTTTGCTGCCATGTCAGCAGTTTTATTTTTGATAAAGCATTTCTTTTTCTTTTTAATTGGAGTTTTTACATTTTGGGTGGGTTCAGTAGCAGTCGTAAAACGGACTCTAGCCTTAACCTTGATAATAAACTGAAGTCACCGAGTACCTGATGAATCTGCCTGCCATAGAAAGCTACTGAACGATACATGCTTCCCGATCAACAAATATAAAAGTTGTTTTTAACAAATTTATACTTGCCAGGAACTCCGCAACATGATTCAAGGTGCTACTAATTTGACTAACTATCTTGTTCCATTATCGTCACCTACACTTTGGTAAAGAATGTCTGCGCGTTAAATTATTTTATGAGATTTAAGGGTTATAATAGTTGTTTCGGAGCTCACACAATTAGGGCAAAACAAACATTTTGGAAATTGAAGGTGTTCGTGTTTGTGAATAATGATTGTTTGGATTTAGTGTATAAAATGCTTAGTTTCCAATTACTTTTTTATCTTGTAATTGATTTCGTAAAGAAGATAAAATCATCCTTTACGACACAGGAGATTTGGTTAAGAACTGCAAAGCATCTTCAGATTAATAAATAATCTAAATTTTAACATTTAATTGATTACTCCAAGCGACGTAGGAAACCCTGCAAAGAATACACACTTTAATAAAAGATAAACATTTATCTAATTCGCTGTAAATATATTGATCAGTCTATATGTGCAGCTGTCGTGTTATCGCAATCCTATGAGCAAGTTTTCTTTTAAATTCACAGCCGACCGTTTTCTAAGAAAAGGTTATAATTGCTTAAATATGAAAGTTCTTTTAATTTTCAAAAGGATCAAAGTTGGCCGCTTCGCTTCTAGTCGGGAAATTAATTGCACTTTCTCGTTTGAAATCAAATTATTAAATATTCTAGATAACTTTCTTCCGAGTTCTATTAATACAAATCAATTGTTCTCGTTTCGTAATTTTATAAGCAAATTAAACTTAGCAAGGTTACTCCTCGCATTGAAATGCAAAATATGACCGACTAAACCCTCCCCCGATTTTCTCACACACATTCAGTTCGTTCAGTTGATCACATTCGTTCAACAGTTCCAAAGCTCCTAGTTTCCGTTGCAGTTTTTTGAGTAATATTTTTATCCGCCATTTGTATTCAGCCAATTTCCAAGGAACTTTTGTCTTTCTCTCTCACCCCCCGCTATCTCTTATTTGTGCACTTTGTGCGCAAATCATTCTAAAAGTTTGAGAATAACGGTAAACATTTTCTTTCTACTGTATAGGTGTGATTTCGGTTTTCAGCTCCAAAACTGGTGTAGAAAATTGTTGTAATGTTTATACTTTCATCGCTATGTAACTCTTAAGAATATTTGCATATTTTTCTTTGCCTTCTGCCACATATTGCTATGTCTAATTAACCGATTTAATTCTAACTATCCAATTAAAAACTTTCCCGTACTCTTGTTTCCACAATTAGTTTATAGTGCTTTTCTGGTCCTTCGGTGATTTCTGATATCTTCTTTTAACAGTTTCATTTTTCTGCAGTTACAGTTTGCTGCTCAAATTTATGCGAAGCCATTACATCTCCGTCTTCAACGGAACATCTTCTCGAATGGGTCTCTCCAATGGTATATAGTTTACTTCAATAGAAAATTTAGAGATTTAATTGAATAAATGGGATTCAAATTAACATAGTAGTTACTTGGCTTTTATTATAAAATCAAATTGTTGCTTTTGAATACTTTATTATACTAGTTAGGGAAATGTTTTTTTTTGGAGGTAAGTCTTTCTTTACTGCATGTGGGTATTACAGTTGCTTTGTAAGTGTAATAGCAGAGCAAAATTTAGAAGAGTGGTGTTCTAGTCAATCCAAAACTATTAATTTTTAACGAATATGCAAACCGCTTCTGATGATAAAACAATACTTTGGTTTCGCCATGTAATTTCCTGCCACACTTATACATTTATCCCTGTTTCACTAGTGCCTGATACCCTCAATATTACGCCGAAACCAATTTAGAAATCGTTACAATTGAAGTATGGGTCTCGCAGAAACAACTTCAAGGGTTAATGCACTAAAAATTGCTGGGACTGCCGCTGCCACCAAAATCTTGTAGCAAGCATTGCCTTTCATAAACCCATCTTGGTAATAACAACAGGCAGTTTTTTTCTTTAGAGCATTTAACGCATTTTGAATGACTTTGTAGTAGTGCTCACTGTTGGTATTAACTGCACGGGGTAGAAATCAATGTGAATGATACCATTTATATCCTAAAACTAGTGTCATAACATTACTTGATGAAGCAACTTATCTAGAGTATTTTTTAGAATGTATGCACCTTTCAAATGTTTTACTGCGGCTAAGAGTCTTGTACTTACTTAGTGTGCAAGGAGTCGCGAATGAATCGCTCCCGGTGTTCGTTTTCATTCACGAAAGATCTCATTACAACACGTAGAACCTCATATGCATTCACTATTTGTATAGTCCATTTGTTTTAACTTTAGGATGACGTCATAACTGAATAAAATACCACATTGCCAATGTTAGCATAAATCATAGTGTATTTAATGAAAGATATAGGATTATTCCCATTGGCAAGAAGAATTGGTCGCAACACCGTACAAAACTGCCAATCTTTATTTTGTTAAATGACAGTATTCTTTAAGTGCAAATCTAGGTATTTATTTACATACGGTTGCCAACACTTAATTACTGCATTTGACTTCATCCTAAAGTTAATTTGAATGGACTGTACAACATGCTTTGCACAACGTCAATTATTGTTCTTTAACGGTGTTACTTCAGGGCATCAGGTAGTATCTGACACCTGCACTTTATACCTACGAATGACCACTAGAATACATAGGATTCTTCTTGTACACTCATGTTTGACCAAAGTACAACATTGACGTAAACATTCTTCGTAAATGCTTACTACGTTCAGAAAATTTGCTTTTTTTATTTTTAGAATGTATATAAAAGTATTTTTCTTCATTATATCAACAGAGTTGATACTGAGTTTTCGATCTGGTATCTTTAAGTGTTGGAATTAGGGTACACGGGTACAACATTCTTATCGATGTCATAAAATAAAAAAATTGCATCGTAGATCTCGGAAAGAAATGCCAGAAGGTATAAATGGGTAAACCAGACCGTCTCTCACGCCACCCAATACAGTATGCATTAAGCAAAGTGATGATTTGTAAATGCCTTTTTATATAACGACAAAAGTATCAGCTAAAAGCAACTGTGAAACGCTACAATAGATGTTTTCTACTAGCATTTTACTCTCAAACTTTTACAGTTTTTCTCATTGTAGCTCTGTGGTTGCAAATTATAAGCCATTCACTTGTTTGAAATGTGATTTTGTACAACGAATATTACAAACCAGAGATAATTGGAAAATGTAATCGGGAGCTTCTATGAGTAATAGTTGAACGAATTAAAAGCAAATGCTTTTAATAATTATAATAAATGAGAATACACCTGGCTGATTATTTATTGGTGCTGGTATTTTAATAAATGGATAATATCATTGAACGAAGTAAATTTATTTTTAAGCTCAATTTTAAATATTTCACTTTAATAAATACATACCCAATTGCACTAAGCAAGAAAGATCTCTATGTAGGCTTAAATTTAAAATGAACTAGAGAGATAACTTTCACCGCCTATGTTTTAAGAACGTGGCAAACATATCATCGCACCAATACAAGAATGGCATATCTGAAAATACGCACGCTTGCGGTAGGCAGCATAAACCATATCGACTTTTTGTTTTATATTTAGTAATATTATTTTATTTTTAAATAGTTAGGTTGCTATTGATTTTTAAATACTTCTCACCAAAACTAAGAAAAATGCAAATAAAGCGGTTCCTTTTTAAAAGAAACATTTCTCAATACTACCTTAGCGTTTATTTTGTTTTTAAGGTTACACATTTCAGTATAAAGCAATGCATTTAATTATATAAATTTAAACATACAACAGAACCGCTTTCATCATTTAAACAATACAATATGTTTGTTATATTTTATATATATATATATATATATATATATATATATATATATATATAGCTGTAGATTGTAATGGTTAATAAAAGTGCCACCCTAATTATTTTTGCTATAAATAAAATCACTAGAATCAGACATCAAGCTTATGATGATTCGCAATATTCTTTAACAAACAATCTTTCAAATAATAATTACTACATCCACTTTTCTCTAACAAACAATATCTTACATATAACATCTAGGAGAAACAGTATCACACAAATATTAACATCTAAAAGTAGAGTTCAAAATTGCCCAACGGCTTTGCTTTACAAACAATATCTTAAATCTAAGAAAGATATAACTTTTGAATAATCACTCATACTAAAAATAGAGTCCAAAGCTCTTGTATAATCAGGATGAACACAATCTAATCTTAATTTTATTCACCAACAACTCCTTAATTAAATCTAATTATGTACAAAATTTGTCAAATCGGGTTTAAATATATCTGATCAGTTAAGTTTAATAAAATTTTTATATAATGGCAAAACTTCACCGAAGGCCATCACCCTTCAATCGAATTATCAACTTGTACATACACTCTACTTTAATTTCAAATACTAGCACACAGAAATACTTTTATCACAGAACTTAACTAATTATTAGAAGTGCCCTTTTTAAAATTTCAAGCAATGTAATTTTAAAAATAAATTAACAAATGGCCGATTACCTACTTAACATTGGCGAATCTACTAAGAAAGTACTACACCCAACGCTAATTGATGAAGTTAGACAACTGAAAGTAATTCGTTTCCATTTACTTGATGATGAATAATTTTGCCTGACAATAGGAAAGTAATTCGAGCATAGTGGACGAAAATTAATATAAATTGTTGGTTATTTTGAAAAGAGAAAATTCCAATGACCAGTTTTGCTGTTATTGCAGCTCTTCAGATTGGACCATTTCTCTCTGCAAAAATGCCCACAAAGACCTTGAAATTTTAAGCAAATCATGGTATATTAATATGTACAAAATGTAATTCATGCGCCCCCTATACTCGAATGTAAGCATCTAACTATCGACAACTTTTACAAGTCCTCGACATGATAATATAGATGGCATTGCCAGACAGAAGGTTTGCCAATGTTAGGTAGGTAATAGGCTATTTGTTTATTTATTTTTCATCCTGTCTTTTGACTAGTTTTAAAATTTTGTCTGGTAATGCCATCTATACTATCATGTCGGGGACTTGTAAAAATTACCGATAGTTAGTTGCTTACATTCGAGTATAGGGGGCGCATGAGTTACATTTTGTACATATTAGTATACCTATGATTTGTGTATACTTTCAAGATCTTTGTTGGTTGCATTGCAGAGAAATAGTCCAATCTGACGTTCTGCAATAACAGCAAAGCCGGTCATTGAAATTTTCTCTTTCCAAATTAACCAACAATTTATATTAATTTTCGTTCACTATGCTCGAATTATTTTCCTAATGCCAGACAAAATTATTCATTATCAAGTAACTGGAAACGTATTAGTTTCAGTTGGCCATCTTCCTCAATTAGCATTGGGTTTAGTACTTTCTGATAAGGTTCGCCAATGTTAAGTAGGTAATAGGCCATTTGTTTATTTATTTTTCATCTTGTCTTTTGACTAGTTTTAAAATTTTGTCTGACAATACTATCTAGACTATTGTCGGGGACTTTTAAAAATTACCGATAGTTAGTTGCTTACATTCGAGTGTAGGGGGCGCACGAGTTAACATTTTGTACATATTAGTATACTATGATTTGCGTATAATTTCAAGATCTTTATTGGCTGCTTTGCAGAGAGAAATTATCCAATCTGACGAGCTGCAATAACAGCGAAGCCGATCATTGGAATTTTTCTTTTCAAAATAACCAACAATTTATATTAGTGTTCGTCCACTATGCTCCAATTACTTTCCTAGTGCCAGACAAAATTATTAATTATCAAGTGTAATTTTATATTACCGTGTAAATTGTGCCGACCGTTGTTGTTGCTGTTTAGCACATAGTCGTCTATCCATGTTCCAAAATCGCTTAAATCGTTTAAAATTTTCCATTAAATAGCACTAAAATTGCTATTTCAATTCCAAATATGCTTTTTTCAAATTAAAAACTTTATCTTGCAGTAGTGTCTTTGTTCTCATTATTTCTTCCCACATTTCTTCTTCATTCTTTTTGCTTCTGATTTTAAATATTGCCCTAATTTCACTAGATTTTCTCCAACTCCGCTCGTAATTCTTGGGTATTCTTATCAGATTTCTCACTCACACACGGTTCATGTTGGTTGGTTAGGTGCTTTTTACGAGAGGAACGAACATGGTCGTTCAGCGCGCCAAGAGGTGTTCCCGTCAATCGCGACTACGTGGAGGTGACTTGCAACTGCCTCCCCGTAGTCGCCACAGACAGCCTGAGTGGTTACTCTTGCAATTCTTTTTCCGCGGTCTAGCCTGCGGAAAGGTATTGTTGGACCTAGTCCTCTTGTTACTTACCGCCGTCTTGGCCTCCGAGGCCTTGAGTGGAAGTAGTTGGTGTCGAAATGAAAGTTGTTCAATGGACAGTAAATTGTGCCAGGGTGGGTTAGCCATGGAACTAGCTTTATCGTCAGCAGCAGTCTGCGCCTCAATTCCACTCTTCATCTTTTTCTGTTCAGTCCCATTGATACGCTTCTTCTATGGGCACTCTTGTAGCCACTTCTCTGGCCAGTTTTTTATCCAGGATTAGGTCTGTGGCAGTTCCAGAGGAGTTGCACTATATCTGGAGGTACAAAAGAATTCAGACATAGCGCAACATTATATATTTTACAGATAATTTTCGATCATTTCATGTTTTGCTTTGTGTTGCAATAAGTGCACCTCCGTGGCATGCCTTCAATTGGAAGGTGATCCTCCACATTATTTTTTGCACGGTTTCGGTTAATAGTGCTCGCCTTCCAATTTTCTTCAGTTTGTTTTTCTCACAAGAGAGGTGTTCCCATCTTTTTTCTTCCAAAATAGGTTTCCTATAGGTTCATTAACTATTTCTAACGAAATTGGAGATGGCTCATTATCTTGCAGCTTCCTTGAGACGCCTTTTGAATAATATAGTCATCAACAAAATAATAGAATACCTTGATCCACTATTTTCTTGATTTCCATGAGATGTAATAAGATAACATTACTTGGTCAAACAAATTGACACCTCATAAATAGAAAAAGGTTAAGCTACTGTTTCTTTCTTGCCCTCTTTATTAAATCTTTGCACCGTTGACGATATGGACGGGTTATACACAGCACTGACAACAGTAACCGATTTCTTCCCTCTATCACGCCATTTAGAAAGAGCCGGATCATTAATTTGTGCGAAATCTGAATCACCAGTTTTCATTTCTTCTCTCATGGAGTAAATATTTTGATTAGTTTTACGATTATTCCTGAAGGTGCCACATGCGAAAGTATCTATTTTTAGTAGTTGTGATAGCAAGTCAAATTTCGAAAAGAAGTTGTCGAAGTATATACAATAGCCTTGAGTTTGGTAGGGTTTGCTGAGAGGCAGAACAGTTGGTTCCCTAGAGATCTTGAAACATCTGCAGTTTTCTTCCTTTCGTATATCTTAAAAGATAGCATGTAACGTGTCTTAGTGCAGGTTAGTGCCCATATCTTAAATTTTTTTTTGGTAGGTTTCATCGGCATTTACTGGTTCAGACTGATTCTTCGTTTGAAACCTACCATCCTCTCATCCAATGACAGTTCACGTAATGGAAAAAAGTTTTGAATGTTTCATTCAAATGATCAAGGAGTGATCGTACCTTCAAGAGTTTATCAAAATTCGGAGCTTCTCGCTTTGAGGCCAATGCATTATCATTTAGATGAACGTGGCGTAAGAGAGTCAGTAATCCCTTCTGAGAGATAACATCGGCGATCCTTGTTACTTTGAAATCTGTCGCGTGATCAATGCATGGTGCTAGGATGTTTATAAAAACCCATAAAAATGAGTATTCCTAGGAAAGCTCTTATTTCCTCAATATTAGTTGTTAGATTCACACCTCTCTGCTTGTATATAAAATAGATTGATCGACAATATTCTGTAATACAGAATCAGGTAGGAAAAATTTGAAAACCTCTGATGGTGTTTTAGTAGCAACATCTTTATCTTCCGGCCCGAACGGTTTATTGAAGTGGTAATTGATGAACTTAGAAGGCGGAACACCGACTTTGGTCCAATCATAAGCAACGACTCTTTCGACATTTGTTATTACCTTCTCTTCGATATCCTTAAAATCATCATCATCATCATCGTCTTCTTCTTTTTCATTGACCATACTAGCAACGTCTTTTGAACGGTCATGTTCTATTTGAGATCCTCTTGTGGAAAGAAATCTGGATCCGCAATTGAATCATCCTAACCGAAATCTCCTGGATCATTTTCACTTTCACAAACCTCCTCTCTATTGTTGAACAGTCGTCTGCGGGTTTTCAAAGTGGATGGTTGATGATATTGTAGAGGAGTATTATGGACTAGATTATCTTCAGCGTCTGAATCACTTTAAGATCCTAATCGAGCGCCTGATTTCCGCAAACTTATTCAATAAATTGAAATCGTCATCTTTTCCAAATTCTTGTAGTAATATTTCACACTTTTCCAGACATTTTTTATAACAGAATAATACTTATTTTGTATACACACAAAATGAGGTATTGAATGTTTATTTATGGTTATATCTTCCAAGCGGAAAACGTTAGTGTTGATTAGTTATACTAAAATCCACAAGAGAGGATTCTCGTGTATTAATAATATAATATTTAAAAAAAGTTTTATAAAATTACAGCAGAGCGCTTTCGGCGTTAGCCATCTTCGATGCCATTTCAACTTTTTTTTCAGACTTCATCAACGACGTAGACCAGATGTAATCCATATTTATTGGAACAATCAATAATTTAACTAGTCTTTATTGATGTGATATTAGTTTAATACTTAAAATATCCTATATTTATTGTAATAGTTTGATGGAATACTAATTTTTAAGTTGACATGGCACCGAAGATGGCTAACGTCGAAAGCGCTCCGCTGTAATTTTATAAAACCTTTTTAATATTATATTATTTCTCCACGAGAATATTTTCTTTTGGATTTTATTGGAAACTTTCGTGTACACAGTCAGGAATTAATTCTTCATTGAGTGGTTATTACTTATTATTACTACATAGCACTGCTATTCAGTAACAATATGTGATACTTACATGTGATCGATATTCAATACTTTAGAAGTTATAGTAGTCACTTTTTCAGAGACCACGTGCAGTACTATGTATATACTCATGCCCTGAACGGTTGGTGGCACAATGGTAGGCCACTTTTCTGTATATATTTGGTGTATAAAAAAGTTCTGAGCTTTAGATTTCATACAACCGAAACCACAATTTAAAATCATTAGTTTTCCCGCCCTTTTGCGGTTTTACAACGTTGACATTTGGTTTTTGAAAATACCATGCGGTTTGGCGTTTGATGCGCATAACCTGCAAAATCAGTAGTGTTCACGATGGCAATAACAAAAGAAATATTCGATTTTCCATTCACTTCGCGTTTCATCTGAAGAAAATGCTGCTGAAGCCACTGAAATGATTTGTGCTGCATATGGAGAGAAGACTGTAAGTCATGCTACGTGTAAAAGGTGGTATCAAAAATTTCGCAAAGGAGATTTCAGTCTTGAAGGTGAACCACGTGCTGGACCCCTCAAAAGATTGAAATGGACGAACTGCAAGCATTGTTGGATATAAAGTCTGCACAAACTGATAATGAGCTTGCACAGCAGCTTGGCATTACGCAGCAAGCCATTTCCACACGTTTACATGCAATGGGAAAAGTTCAGAAGGAAGGCAGATGGGTTCCGCATGCACTGTCCGAAGACAACAAAAATCGACGACGTGACACCGCACTCACTTTGCTTTCAAGGTTCCGGAAAAAGTATTTTCTGCACCAAATCATTACAGGCGATGAAAAGTTGATACTTTATATTAATGGAAGCGTAAAAATCATGGGTTGACCCTGGTCAACCTTCAACATCGACTCCAAAGCCCAATATCCACGGCAAGAAAGTTTTGCTCTGCATATGGTGGGATTGGAAAGGTGTATTGTATTACGAGTTGTTACAGCCGGGTGAAACAATTACGTTGACCAATTTGAGCGATGCGCTTGATAAAAACAGGCCATTTACTGGCAAAGGACGTCGTATAGTGATACTGCTTTATGACAACGCCCGGCCACATGTTGCGAAAGTGACTCAGGACCATATCTTTGCGTTAGGCTGGGAACTTCTCTCGTATGCGACGTATGGCCCAGACATGGCGTCTTCCGATTATTACCTATTTCGGTCGCTGCAGCATCATTTGCCTGATACACATTTTGTGACACTTGAAGAGGTACAAAAAGGCATTGATGACTTTATAGCCTCGAAGTCAGTGAGCTTCTATCATCCGGGAATTCACAAGCTGCCCGAAAGATGGCAAAAGGTCATCGATGCAAACGGAGAATATTTCGTTGATTAATATCTTTTTGTTTGTTTTTAAATAAATATTGAATTTTGCAAGAAAAAGCTCAGAACTTTTTTGTACACCTAATAACAGATCGCGAAACAAGTGGTATCAATATGTGCCTCCAAGCGTTTTAGATTAACTTTGTATTTGTACCTAGTAGTACTTAAACAAAACAAAAGGAATAAGATTTTGGGCGAGGTTTGGTAAAAAATTAATTCAGATTTGGATCACTTGATATGGGTTGAACCTTGTGCGTAATGTCTGGACCGGCCGTGGCCGAACTAGAATGAGTCAAACATCCTAGAAAACCTGAGTTTTCTTTATAGAGCTTTTTCGGCTACTATAAAATCGGGTTATAGTAGACGTCGAGAGATCAATTGCATACAGTATCAGTTTGCCACTTAATCTATTGTAAAATCGCTTATAAAAATACGACAAGTAAGCTTCACCACTTAAAATTCATTTCAAACGAATCTCTTTATTTAATTTAATTATCAATTTATTAAAATGATATCATTGTTAATAATCCAACAATCATTTATTACAATTAAATCAGTTATAAGTTTAATTGAAACAAGTCATTGTTAGTCGTGTAAGTTCTCGACTACACTTTCCAGTCGTCTCTGGTTTGCCATATTCACTGCACATAAACGTCACAGTTGATTAGCGTACTACAAACAAGCCCGGCATTACACGGGCTTGTAATTTTCGTCCAAAACTCCATTTACATGAGAAAAGCTGTTAATGTTGAAGAGCGAAATGCTCGTAGAAAATTGATCTATTGTGGCATTTCCACACTGTCGCCTCACGCTCCTAGTTTTTGTCGTTATGGCACTTATGGGAGGTTTTATAAAAGAGCATTACAAATCACCACCTTGCTTAATGCTTGCAGGGTTGGGTGGTTTGAGATACTGGGTCTGGTTTATCCATTTACAGGCTTTTAGGGTTTCTTTTTCAGACCTTGTGTACTGTTGTTTTATTTTACAACATGGAAACTATACTGTATCCTATACAATTATTCACCCTCGTACAAATTAAACATTAAAAACTCTGCTTCGATTTTATTAATGTACTGGTGAAAAACATTTTACACCATTTAAAATATCCGGTCGTAACATTACAACTCTGACCGAAACGAGGCTTATTTGAAATTACCTCCGTATATTTGTTCTTCGAAAAGATAATAGAATATTTCTGAATATATCTGAAATGCAATTGAAAACGCTTTTATTAAATAGCGCATCAACAGTGAAATTTTGTACAGACAAATCATTAACAAAAAAATGTAGGGCCAATTTCAAATTTTGTCAGATGTTAAGGAATGATAGCAATTATTTACGCCGAACGAAAATGAAATGCTAGCTCAAAATTTTCTCAGTAGTTAGGTATTGGTAGTTCGTACTTACTATTAAGCTCGCCATCGCTTTAGCGCCCGTCCAATGGTGTTTTATGGTGCTTAACTATTCATATCAATTATTGTCTATTTCGTACCGAGAAAAAGGAGTTCGTTTCATCTTGAAATGTCCTCACCTAAACTTGTCTTATCGAACCTCGAGTATTCATAACCATTTTCGTTTATTTTACAGCGTGAAAATGTTGTCGGTTGTTAAAAATTGATGCGCCTTTGTACCGTAGCTGAAATAAATGCAGGTTATATAGTGATTGACAGGAAAACCATTTTTGTTTTATAATTGTACCGCTGATCGGCATATCTCTTCTGCGTTCGTATATAGAACACAGAGCACCATCTGCCCACTCGTATTGAGGCTTTTTCAGAGTGCAATGCGCGAAAGTATTCTCTCTGTTTCAATTTGTGCATAAAAATTACAATTGATTTTGTGTTTCTACCCCAATCGTTCATTGTGCTTCCACCGATTTTAAAATCTATATAGCTCCTCGAGCGTGTAACTTTTGTTTTCGAGTCACAAACGTATGTTTCCGTTTAGCACTCATTTTTGAAAATTCAGAACAACGCAGCGCATATAACGGTGCAATAGTAAAAGAAACAAGTTTTAAAAATTCGTACGTCTGCACAATCAAGTACTGCAAACAACTGAGCTAATTTGGCTGTTTGCTGGTTTCGATTCCAGATAAACAATTTGTTACTTGTTACTGGTGTGGCTTACGGTTCAGTTGAGCGAGTGACCCATACTGTAGTAATCAACTATCCAGCCCGAGACCTAACTGGCCAGTGTTGTACTAGAGAGAATCTACTATCATAATTGATAACCTTCTGTTAGGAAATATTACTATTTGCAAAAGGATAAATTGTAACAAATATAAATTCTAAGGTATTAACTTTCGAAGTCCCTTCTATTTGTTACAGTTCTGTGGCATCTGATTTTATTGGTTTGCATTATAATATTAAATGGAACAATTTCGTAATAGAAATAAACCTTATTACCACTTAATTCGCTTTGAATTCATCTTAAGAATATTTCTGTTCTAGGAACTGAATAAAATACACTATAATCAAGTCACTTGTGTTGCCTAATTCGTAAGCGGTCTATATTTATTTTTAAGAATTATTAAGTTAATATTGCGCTTGTGAAAAGTGTCACGAGGTGGCGTTTCGGACAATCCACCTGTTCTTTATATTTATAGGAACGAGAGATAACTCGGCCATTTTCTTTGATGCGACGATAACAGAACGAGTGGGTGTAAATGTTGGCTCTTTTATGTGCCAGCTGCTCCTTAAGGATAGGTATTTAGGTCGGCGTTAAATTATGGTTGTTTAAAGGGGTCAGGATGTTTAAGTAAATACGTGTTGAGTATATTTTCAACGGGCTTTATTAATACGACCAAAATGTTAAGTAAACGTGTCAACGTGATTGTTTGACTGCAGTATACATTAACGGTGAGATAATAATATTTTTAGGTGGTTCTTATGCTAAAAGGAACTTTAAGTTTTAGTGCATTTTTTTATTATGGAGAAACATTAGTATCACGAAATAATTGCGATCGCACACATGATGTTTGTTTGATTGGTATGTGACACATCATGATGTCAGCCGTTTAGTTCGGAATTTCCATAACAGAAATTTAATTGACAAGATGAAATTCAATGAATAGAAAACAGCAAAGTCAAAATGACGAACTTGTTAGCAGCCAGAGCAGAGTAGAGTTAAGTGAATGTGAGTAAAAGTGACTGTTATCTGCAAACTAAAGTTAGATTATTAATATTTATAAAACTTACTTCCAAGTATAATTCATGCATTTCAAGATGGTTGTTGCGTTAAATTATAGCTTGAGGATCTGAAATTTAGTATATTAAAATGATTAAAAAATTAACCCGTCCTATGGTCGCTTGTTGTCTAACGTGGTCATTCAAGTACATATTTTCGGTCTCTTCTTTAGTGTTTTTCCCTTCTGATTAACCATTTTTTGGTTGCAGGTATTTATCAATTAAAAAATTGCTGTAAATACTTTATAGTTTTTATTTTTAAAGACGTGTGGAATATTATAATGTAGATGTTTATTATATGTGTATCGCTAATCAAAGTATATTAAGACATTAAAGTGACAATCATAAGTAAACGACTAGTATACTCGGGAATTTTGACTACAAACAGAAAAATGGATTTGAAAAACTGTAATCACAATAGTAGTTTTCTTTGTCAAGCTTCTTCATTATTATATGTAGCTCTTCATTCTATATCTCTTTTCCTTCAGAATTTCTACAGTTTCTATTACCTTCTTTGACTTTTAATTTTTTAATTTTTTTTTATCTCTTGTTATTTTTTTGTTCTGAGCTCTCTTTTTTCTCGTCTTCGTTTTGATTCTTTTGGATTTTCTTCTATTTTTCTAGCATTATTCAGGTATTGCACTTGCTGATGTTGCTTTTTGTTATTCCCAAACTTTTCACTTACATGCAGGTAGATATGTTAAAAGTTGCTAAATTAAATTTGTTGTAATTAGTTTCAAAATATAATTATTTTTCTTAATTTTTGTCCACTTACCTTTTCTGCTCTTTTCCAGATTCTCAAGAAGGTTTTTTATTGGAGACTATTTTCAATGCCTTTGATTTTTGGATTTATATTGTTAAATCCAATTACACTAAGACGTGCTCTTACATTGTTATTATCTTCTTACGGATGTTCATTAGTATCAGGTTTGTTTTTATTCTTTTTTGTTCATATTTTTATTTCCTCATTTATTGTTATTGTTTTTTTTTCTTGAATGTTTTGTGATCACCACTAATATAAACTAAATGTGCACCTTTTATCTTTAAAACTTGTTGTTTGCAGCCTTGAATATTTTCTGTGTTCGGCAAACTATAAGGAACCGGCAGAATCAAATTCATCGATTGAGATTCTAGTATCAACCTCTGGTATAAGGATTTGATTTACAACATCGGCAACGAATAAGTTTGGACTAGTTTCAAATTCCAAATTTTTGAACTCGTCTATCGTATTGACTAGGCAAAAAAGCTGTTATTGTTTTTATAATAATACCACAGTTGATTTTTTTCACTAGGTAACTGTTTTCGAATTTCTTTGTTATCCGTTATTTTCTAGCTATTCTGCATTCCTCAAAATTTTTCTATATTAAGTAGTTTGCTTTTTTGTGTGCATTTCTTTATACATTTGAATTCGATGGGAAAACTGACACGCTCTGAAATCATTTTTAATCAGATTTATTATATCTTAGTAAATGTCATTTTGGTCACTGAACAAGTTTCGTTTCCCCACTGCAATATATAGGTACAGGTAGGTAGAAGCGCATAGAAGGCAACTTCATAATCTTACAAAACTTACTTAGAAGGTGGGTGTGAAATGCAACCTACTGTACCTTGATCTTTTACAAAAATTAAAACCTAAACAAAGCTTGTTCTTTAATGTACTTTTTAATCTTACAATGTATAAAAAGAATTTTAGGTCAAGCAATAATTTCATGTCCTTCTGCAGTTTAACAGCTACGTTTTGTAGGAATCAATTGGGAACAATACCTTAACTCATTATTTCGACTATAATCGCTACAGCAACACAAACTTATTGTTAGCATCTTTGTTCTCTTTTTGTTTCTATTTTGAGATGTTATGTGATTTCTTAGCTTTTCCAAAGCTAGTTATTTTTTACTTCTAAATTTCTTTCCTTCTTTAGTATTGCAGTCTCCAGTTGTTCCTTTAAAGGAGTTTCTGTGAGTATTTTGGAAATGTCCTTGTGGCCTCCGTTTTTTCAAAGGTTACCAATTTTTTCGTATTAATAGCTCTGCATGTCAAACTTCAAACAATGACTGATGAAATGTACTTTTATATGGAATTTTAGTAATTGAAACCAGAATTAGCTTTGTCGAACAGTTGTGCCGTGTTACGTGCCGAAATCGGCCGTAAACATTCATATAGTTTTAATATGCGGGAATTTCGCGCCATAAATTTAAAAGGCTTGTTGCGCGTATTTCCGTCACTTCAGAAGTGGTTGCGCGAATTTCGCGCCGACGCATGTGGACGAGAGAGGAGTGGGAAATTTCCGGGAGACGCCGGGACTTGCCTTTGAAACGTGAATAGGAGTGGTTGGTCTGGTATCGTATCGTATCTTTTATTATGTAGATTCCCCTTGCCTTTTTTGATTATCGTTCCGCAAACCCGTTCCTTATCGTTCCCTACATAGAAAGAAGACCAGCGAATTTGGACGCAACCTGGCCTAACAGCAGCCCACGACCCGAGATATATTAGCGAATTCACGTAGCCCCGCAGCCGCTGGCATGGCGTAGTCCCGGAGGCACGCCGCCGCCATCATGAAATGATTCTGAGGGAGGCCACGAGCGACCTTCAGGAAGTAATTCCGAAGGAAGCTTCACCTATTCACGTAAGTACCCCTTAGGGGACTTGTAAAATTTATATATATATATATATATATATATATATATATATATATATTGGAAATACGTATTGTAATAATTTGCATATTGTGTGACGTCATTGACAATTGGCGCACTATTTTTTACACTATGTAATATCGTTACCAACTGTCTTTTGTGTCGCATGTGCCGCGTTTACGGGACTATAATAGCCGATAGTATATCTCTTATTTGTTTAAAGTTTGTGAAGGTGATATCACTTAGGAAGTCACCGGAGGTTAGGATAATACGCATTTCTTAGCTTCATAAAAGTTACATTCGATGTCTTTACTGAATTTGTAACAATGCATAAAAAATTCTGGATGGTTAGTTGTATAACATGCTCTACTATTTTTCCCTTCTCGTCGGTGAAAACTGATTGCGACCAAAATGGTCATCGCTATTGTATAGGACTTAAACGATTGTACAGCGTTGTAAGTGGAATCTAAAAAGATTTAGAAGCATCTGTTATTTTACATCCAGATCTATCCGCATTTATTGCAGAAATAAGCTGAATATGCATTTAATTTTAAAGGAATATACAATATGAAATTTTAGGAAGTTCCTGGATATTTCTTTCGTAAAATAAAATAAGAAATTTGAATTAACCAATATTTCTTTCCAAACACGTAACCTAAGTTAGCCCGGAAGATTGTTGAATATTAAGCAGTTTTTGCAATTTAAACTAATCTTCGCTAATAAAATTTATTGTAACAAAAACATTGACAGATTTTCGAAATGTTTCAAATAAAGTACCTTCATATTTTATTTTCTATAGTCTCTTTGTTGCAGAAAAAATATCCTGAGACAAAATTTGATCGATTTTTCCAACCGGAAACGTTACTTTAATCAAGCAGTGGGTAAAGTAGATTATATTATTATTGTATTTGTTTTTGTAGTGCATACTAAACATAATGTAATAATGCTGTAAATTATGCGCGAAAAAAAATTACACACTAAAGTATAAATTTCTTAGATTTGGGATTGTATCTTCTTAAGATGAAGTTGAATGGAGATGGCTTCACTTTTTTTTTATTTGGAAAGTAGTTTTCAAATTAAATTTCTAGGAAAATATCAGTATTTTATTCCACCAAAATTAGTATTATAGCTTTATTACGTAGTATGTGTGCAGAATACACCATAACGTAATTCGTATTGCGGTAGTGTCTGTTTGGGTATAGTAACGAACGCAAAGAGGTTATTTAATCTGTTATTATTCACTGCTGCCATGAATTGAATGACATTTGCATGAAAATCCGGTAGCTTGCGATATATTTCTTATGCAACTGATGATGAAGTTTGATAGAAAATGTGACGTTATATAATGTGAAAAGTTTGATAAATACTTTACGTGACATAGACATTGTGTGATACTAGACACGTGCAGCGCAAACCTTGTTTTTCCTGACGATGCGCTGTAAAGATTTTTCTCATCACGTGTACTTTCCCATGACGTACTTGAGAAACTGCATGTAATCTGAAATACAGTGTTTAAAGACTCACTCGTTCGAAATCCTATAAGTTCTCTCAAATTTTGCGTAGTTTTATATTTTGTACGCTTACGCTGAAGTGTTAAGAAAAAGTTACATTTTGTCTTGACGAATAATGCATTAACTTAATTTGTGATTGCAATTGAATATTAATCGTACTGCTGGGTTTGTCATATTCATGATATGGTAAGTGAAATTAGTTATAAAATGTTATATATATATATATATATATATATATATATATATATTGCTACGATATCACCGTACTCATCAGGTGCGCAACGATCAATTGCCTGCTGATCACCACCTCTCTGTGCCTTTAAAATAATTTAAAACTAACACAATCAAATTTATGCCTCGACTAGCTCAGTGATACGATGCACAGAGTGAAACGACGATATGATAACAAAGAATTTTTACTCACTCCTTTCCAATACTCAATTCACCTGTATAAGACAATGAAATTCACCAAAAATTGTATAATGAACTAAATAAAATTTTTTTTTGTCAAATTACAATTTACAAATCTACGCCCTTTTTAATATTATTTACCTTTTATAGAACTTTTAAATCAATATAAAAAAAATCCCTATCGAATTAGCTCTTTACGAAGATTATAGATTTTTACATCTTTTTAAAGCAATTAAAGCCAGCAAAAAAAATGTATCCTACCACGAATTGTTTCGTTGAACGTTTAAAGAAATATCCCCTTTTTTAACATAATTCTACGTAGCAACCAAATTTTTGTTGGCCTTTTACACGCTATATTTCATCACATGCAAATTTTAAGCTCACTTCTAAATACACAAATTATGTAAAATTACAAATGCAACGTGTTATAAATTGAATAAATAGTTCTCTTGTTTTTTTTCTTTCTGGAGGTTCCTGGCTCAAACTCCCACTTGTTCTGGAAACTTCCGACAATTCGGCTTAGAAATCATTCTTGATTGTTATCCAGTAACTTAAAATCGTTTATTCAGTAGCTTAGAGTCATTTAATCAGTAGCTTTGAGTATTAACCAGTAATTTAGTGTGTTAACCAGCAACTTAGAGTATTTACCAGCAACTTTGGAGTATTTACCAGCAACTTTAGAGTGTTAACTAGCACTTAGAATCCTAAATTAATAAAATTGCAAAAAACTTTATTGATATTAATTATTTCTAGACTTACGTTTATATCAATGGCAAAATTCTATATAAATTTATTACAACACACACTCCGCTATTTATATCACTTTACGTTTAAATTTTGTTAAGTTCAACTTTTAAAGTTAGAAACTTTCACTAAAAATTTCTATTCACACAATAATTTTCTTTCAAAATAGCAGTCGGGACGTGGATTATAAAAATGATCCTCCTTTATTTGCTTCGTTAGTTTTATAGAATCAAATTCCTTCTTGAATGTTTCACGCGTTCTCATTGGTTGACGGAACGCTATCAGTTGTTCGTACGTGGAAAAGACGTTTCAATTATGCTTAAATCTGCAACGTGTTGAATTTTGGATGATCAAATATGTACGTTCTAAATTGCACGTATATCGGACTTTCTAGAGGGACTTAATTAACAAATGGTATTAAATATGGCATTTTATGTACGTTCTAATTTGCACGTATTACCGTCGCCTCAAATATTTATACTTTATGAAATATGCTTGATTTTAAGTGTTTGACTATTACAAGCTGCTATAAATTACCCGCATTTATTAGTTTCTTTACGCAAATGCGTTTAGATTGAAAGAAACTTCATTTCACGGTTATTTTCCTTTAAATATGTTGAATTTGTATGTTTCATAAATCTTAATCTCGTAATTATCATTCATAAACAACTCCCTAATTATATCGTCTTTATTTTGTACAAAATTTATCAAAATAAGTCATTTAATTTAACATCCTCCTACTTTAAAATCCGTATTTAAACATATTTGATATCTTTTAATTTCAATTATTACTTAGTATACTAGCGAAAACTTTTAACGTAGACTTGTCAATTCCTCTAATCAAATTATCAACTGTTACACACACTACTCTAAATTCAAAAGACTTGCACAGAGAAAAATCTCATCATACAACTTAATTAATCGGTAGATATGTACTTTTAGAAATTTATACATAATATAGTTATTTTATCGTTACATGCCTGCCCGTTGCTGCCCTCCTCCATAACGTAATTATCATTCTTATGCTCCAAAAATCGTTCTAATCGTTTTACAAAGTAACTCTTTTCATTCATCAGATTGCTAAATATATTATATAACAAAGCACTCCAATCATGTATGCTTTATTCCATTTAAGACGTTCTTACGATAGTTTTAATTATTATTTAATTATATATTTTCCACTTTTAAAACCATTTCACATCTCGCTCCATCTCTCTGTGTATATATATATATTTATATATGTATATATATACATATATAATCACGTGATAAGGGGTCACGAGAGGTCATTGAAACCCAAATTCTACAAATAAATCACACTAAAATATAATAGGAATCCGGAAAAATAGAAATTTTTGTAAATTCATTGTTACGCCCTATATTATACAGGCGTATCTTTATTCATTAAAGTGCCATGCAAAAACGCAGATTGCACGTGTATAAATAATCGCCCTGTTTCATATAAGCGTATTGTAAATAAATAGTAGGTAACGTAAGTTGTTTATGTAAAATAATTAATAATAAGTTACCGTAAGACGCATTTAAATGCGAATGCAAATCGATACATTTTTGACAACATTTGTTGTAAATAGCATAGAATAGTACTAGATTTACGCATTTAGTTTAAGAAACTACAATCAACGTGTAGTTTAAACCTTTATTTTCATATTAAATTTGTGTACTGAAACACGAAAGCAAATATTTTCTATAAAATGCAACCCCTTTTGTATTAAAAAGCAATTAAAGTTTAAATTAATTATCCTGTGGATTACAGCAATTTATTCTAAATAAAGAATTTTCTAGAATATTAAAAGATGAGTTATCGGTATTTAGCACTACGTAAATAAGTCATTTATAAAAAAACATTTTATTCCTAGAAACGGCCGGAACACGAAAAACTTGCAAAATCCCTGGAATAACTGATAAACATAATTTTGATTTTTGCATTCACTGTCGGAGAGAAGAGATACGCCACAATAATAGTATATATGAGACAAAGACATATAGACCGCGTCACGAATCACTGGAACCAGATAACAAAGCTATAAAAGCCGCAATTTTAGACGCTAATTGGTTTTTCTGAGAAACTTGCATCATAATGTTCCACATTTTTCTAGTAACTTCTGGATATAGATAATTTAGTATATATAAGAAAGCGTTTATTAATTAGAGGTGATTCGATTCTTAAATTAGATCGCGAAATGTTATTTTAATTAAAGCGTTGTGTTATGAAGATATTTGAAGTATGGAGTAGGCATGCTGTAATTTAATAATTATTTTGATATAATGAATATAGAAGTTATGGTCTAAACGCAAATTACATACAAGAATGGAATTATTAATTACAATGAATAAGAAAACTTTTTCAATATAACGCTATTTTAAAGACTTTATTAAATGATTGAAAGAAAGATTTAACCAAAAATGTACTTTGATAATTGCTATTTTAAATATGGAAAAAGTTGTAAGCTGATTTGATGTCAATTTAAAATAAGAAGATATTTTAATTACGAGGAGCGTTTTTGTGGATTCTGCAAGTATTATTTTTAGATTTATTTTAACTGATATTAGAGTATTTGTATCTAGTTTAAGATTTCTTGGTGTAAAGGATTTTTACCAGGAGTTTGTGTTCAGAGTTCGAAATACTCTGATCTTTTAATAGATTATCTGTCAAGGATATTTTTGGCCAAACAAACCTTTCAAGCGTGGCAATAAATATAATCAGGTAAACCATCCATAAAAGAAATTTTGTTCTGTAAATTTAGAATAGGGTAAGCAACAATTTTTTTTGTAATAAATACTTCTTAGAAATTATTTTATGTTTGATAGAAAAAATGTTGTAAATGTTCTAAATGCTTTTGTATGAGAGAAAATATTTCATGCTGTATAAATGCTTCGTAATATTGCGGTGTTTGATTTCATTTTGAAAACTCCGTCAATTCCGTTGAGCTAGCCAGGCAAAGTTAAAAAAGAAGGTAAGTGAACAATTTCAAGTTTACAAATTGCTATATCTGTATCACAGCACTCTTTTAGTAACGCCCCAGAACACCAGAACGAGGCGTTGTCTGTCACGGCAATATATATATATATATATATATATATATATATATATATATTTTAGATTGATGAGATATTGGGGTATCAGTCAGGTCTTTTTTTTAAATAAAACTTCTTCTATACTAATTCGAGCTTTCGAAAATTATTATTTTCTTCTTCAGGAAAACTATAAGTACAAACTTAGAGTAATTAACAATTGTAGGTTACTTACGAATAATGAAGTTTTTATAAATTAGGATTAAAATGTAGCATCTAAAATTAATTTGAATTTGTATAAATTGAATTTGACATATTTTGATTGAAGACAACTGTAAGTGTATCTTAGGTAATAATAAAATTAAATTTTGTATCTCTTGTACGGCGAATTGTAAAGTATTCTGTTTGAATTGATGTCAGGTGTTGGTATGTCTTTTGTATTTATTAGATTTTTAATAACGGTCAGAAGATATGAGTAAATGTTGTTGAGATTTTGTGTGTCTGTTTTCTTATTCAAGGGTGTTTTTTGTAAAAAAAATAGCGATCATTTCTAAAAATAATCGTTTTTTGTAGTTTATTTCATTGAAGATTATACTGGTATCGTTATAATTAATTTTATGACCTGTTTCGATGGCATGGGAGGAAAGTGCACATGTTTTATTGTTGTGTCTGCAGTTGCTTTTATGTGAGGCTATTCTGGTTGAGAGCCATGTAGAAGTGTGTCCTATGTATTTTCCATCGCAGTCCTGGCAAGGTATACAATACACAATTCCCGATTTTCGTTGTTTTGTAGTTATATCTTTTAAGTTTGTGTATAATGCTCTGTTTAAAGTTAATGTAGGTTTTATTGAAAATTTGATATTGTTTAGGTTTTTGAAGAGTTGTTTTAATTTACCAGTAAGTTTATCTATGTGGGGTAGTCAATATTAACGAATTTATATATATATATATATATATATATATATATATATTACTCAAATTTAGACCAGGGTAGAAAATTAATTAATTTTATCAAATAATTTTAATCGCCGTGTATAAGGAAGCTTTGGGAAAAAGTACGCGTAAATAAAGGCCTACTGTGAAGATTTAAATCATTCAATTAGAAGGTAGGGTTTGTATAGATTTTTATTAGATAATACGCGTTATTAAAACGTGGAGCATACAAATTTATTCGTTTCATTAAAAATAAGGGATTTAAATTATTCACTAGACGCTTTCTATAAAAAGAAGCAGAATTAAAATGCTCAATTTGTATGTAATTTAAGTGTTCCAAGTACTAAAACAAATAGAAATTACGTGCAAAATTTATATTAATTAATTCAAGTTTTAAGTAACGAGTATTAAACAAAATGTACAAATAATAATTAATATTTAATTAGGATTCACTAAAAATTAAAGGGTAGAAGTCAATGCCATTCATTATTATTTTAATTGGAGTTAATTGAACGATTATTAAGGTATAATAGGCATAAAAGCTTTTAAAAAACCCAATAATACCAAATATAAGACGCGTTGCTAGCATACAAATATATCTAGAAAGTTAGAGTACGTGGAATATTCAAATCGTAGAAGTGTTATTTAAAATGTTACGATTGAACACCTGCGTATTTTTAAATGTCAAATTCTAATAAATTCGAGCTGATAAACATGAAAATTCTGCGTATATTGCAAACGGTCGGATAAACCGTAGCTTATATTAACATATGAATCCACGTGTACTGAAATAACCGATAGTAAAGAATATCGATTTGCACCACTAAGGCCAGGTTAGAAAAAGACGGATACAGTGCGCAAGGCAGAGACACAGATAATAAAAGGCGTGATTTGAGAAACGTCACTGGGTTTGCGATTGGGTGAAATAAGTTGCAGATATGAGAGGTGAAAACACAACAATTTCTATACAAAATTAATTAGTTGTTCTCGGACGTGTTTGCGAGCCGTGTGAAAATTTCTTAGATTTAACTGGCACGAGTGCAAAAATTTAGTAGAATCGCGTGCCGGACTGTCGAGAAGGGAACAGAGAATGCGAAATTCTGAAAACTGGCCGTCGCGGGACAAAACCGACGTGCAGGCGAGCTATTATATAAACCCGTGTTTATAGGAGTTTCGCTCTCTTAGATTTTCGATTTTGATTCAATACTTTAAACAGTTTGCTCTTATATTTTGGTGATTATTGAATACTTTAAAACAGTTTGCTCTTTACGTGCTACGATACAAGTTATTATGCGTTAGTGCACTTAGAAAAGAAGATACAAGTGCTATTTTTCGGGGGTGTTAATAATCAAATGTTATTCGTAAACGTGATTGGATCCCCAAAACAAGATTTAGATATACATAGATGCGTTCCTGAGAAGCCCTGAAACTTTTTAAACGAATGGTGTTGTAGATGAATTTTAAAAGGCGACCAGGAATCTGAGGACGGAAACATAACCCAGTTGGAATGGTGAAATTAGCAAGGACAATGTACATTGAAGCCACGAGTGCAGTAACCTTCAGGTAAATTATACAATTTTGTTCGAACTTTGATGTTTTGGTGTGTGTTGGATATTTTTATAATTTGTTTGATAAAATAGACAGTAGTGAATTTGTATAAACAACAAATTTTTAATTTTAAGGTGAAATTTTCTTGTATAAGTAGAAAGGAGTATTTAGCAGTTTATGTTTTTGATTATGATGAAAATTTGGGTCTGTCTTTGAGCTCAATTAGACTAACCTGTTTAATTAACTTAAAGGGGTGGGAGATGCTCCCTTTTATCCAGACTCAGGTCTGCAGATCTTGTTTATTTAATTAGTATGCATCCTACAAGGACTTTAATTCTGGATGCAAATTAAAATGATGACAAATTTAAACTTGAAATTTATGATACTGAAATTTATGCTGAAATTTAATTTTGAAATTTTAATGTATTATGAATATTGATGTAAATAGAGTTAACGTTGATGTTTGTGGTAGGAATGTGTTTGTTTTTTTTATGAATGAGGATGGAAGTTTTAACTAGGTGACCAGCCGAGGCGGAAAGAGTAAAGAGGCGATTATCAGAAGAGATTCAACAGGGCGAGAATCACAGCAAATCTTGGTGCCAAATTCGAGAGGCTCAAATATCTTTTTTTACTCTGGTGAGGCTTTTTGTAGGTTTCACAGAAATATATATATATATATATATATATATATATATATATATATAATAAAATAAGATGTATCTTTAGATTCTTCTTTATGACAACATAAAGGTGAATTTACCTATCCAAATCGAACTAAATATTTGCGTTGCCATTAACAAAACAATTGCTGATTGTTTCATAAGGGAAGAAACAATCAAGTAATTGTTTTGTTAATGACTATGCAAATATTTACTTTGATTTGTATAGTTAAATTCACCTTTATAATTTTTATAAAAAAGAGTTTACAGATACATCTTATTTTACTTTGTATTTAATTTTTAAACTGTGAATTCTAGGGATTTTTGTCTTCTCGTGCTATCATGAAAGTTTGAAAGGAGCTCTGTGTCAAACGGTTACAAGATCCTTTGGGAAGTCGAACATAAACGAGAAGAAACTCAGAAGGATATAGTTACACATACTACTCGTGGAAACTTGAAATATGTAATGTTTTCTAAACGATCATTTCGTATCGAACTAGTATTTTAAAGAAGGATACTGTAAGCTCAGAACAGGATTTAAGCTGATAACTTTCCTATTTACACTCGACTGCTGAAATTGTGTCACTTGGTCTGCTAATTCAATCGCAAATATGAAATAATTTAAATGGTGCATCAACCTAGCTTTCAATTACTCTTAGCATATTGTTCATCATATCTGACAGTATCAAATTTTTTGTCGTTGTCTCAGATATAGATGGAAAGTAACGCCCAAATTCCTGGCTAAAGCTAACTATTGAAGAGGTAGTTGCATAATGCAAGTTGTTTTGTAATAAATATTACGATATTGATTATAATTGTTGAAATTGATAACTTATGAAATTGTAACTTAGGTTTTTCTGCAAAGCACAAATGAACATTTAAATTCAAACTAGTAATTAAAAGAAGGCAAATATTAGAACAGGAACCCGATTGAACCTGTAACCTTCCAATTTGTACTTGAATGGTACAAATTGAGTCAGCAGAAAGAACCAAATTTAAATTGCGTTGTGTCGATACTATACTTATATTTGATAATTTTCTGTAGGCATGAATTTACTTCATGTCTGTATTTAACATAACATAAAAAAATTCGACATTGTTAGATCCTACTAACAAAAATATTAAGTTGATATAACAGTGACGTACGTGATTAAAATTTATGTAATGATCATTCTCGTTCGGTATATGTATTCCTTTTTATTTACTTGCAGAAAATCATTAAAACACAATAGACTTATTGTGAACTTCCGATAGGCTCATAACATTCTATTAAATCCACTAATCGATAATAGCGAGAACAGCTTTGAGAGGGTTCTAAATTCAAGTTGAGATTGGGGTTGTCTAGACAATGCATCATATGTTACACTACTGGTTCTGTACATTCTGCTAACAGATGGTATGATTACTATTAGGGACTTGAAGCGTACATCAACAATCTTTAGGGCTCAATGTTATTCTCATATGTTTTCGGATTATGTCCACTACTTTGCTTTTGCAGATTTATAATAAAAGGTATTTTCTGTGCGAAAGATATTTGTACTACATCTATTTAATATGACGCACAGTTTGAAATAAAAACAAGTACTATCAACAAACGCTGTGAGGACCTTGTTACTTTTTCAAAATACGACGATATATTTATCAACTTTTACCAAGCATTATTCCAGATTATAACTTTTTATTTATTAACATTTGCTTTGTTGATATATAGTTTTATTAGAAGAATAAACAGCGTCCAGAAAGTTATCTCTTAATGGAGCCATTTGTTTCCTTCGGTAATTTTCAAATCCGGTCTCAATCAAGAAAAACTTTTAGAACAGAATTTTGCGTATTAAAACTAACACTTCAACGTACCTAAATACGCATCAAAATGCATTTGAACCAAGCGTAAATCACATAATTGAGAATGTTTTCTGAGCAGGCGTTGTAACTTTTTTTGTGTATTATTTATTGTTATAATTCTTTTTGTATTGTGTTACTGTGCGTGTGTAGATGAGAGTGATCAGGCTGAATTTTTGAAAATGTTCTTGGAAACCAAAATATTGTCCTTTTATTATTTTTTAAGAATGCTTTCTTCTTAGGAACAGTATTTTGGCTGCCAATGGAACATTTTCAAAAATTCAGCCTGTCAATTCTCATCTGCACACATCCAGGAATACAATACAAAAAGAATTAGAACAAAAACAAAACACAAAAGTTACAGTACCCGCAAAGGGGAAACATTCTTTATAAGACTAATTTCTTCCGTGCGGAGCTGTTGACTTCATTTGTATACAGTTTCTTGTTCCGATATGTTTTGTATTGTGTTCCTGGGTGTGTAGATGAAAATGGTCTGGCTAAATTTTTGATAAATGTTTTATTTTGGTGTTTGTGTTTATTTTTACATGTTGGATCAGTTGTTGAGGAATATTTTCTTCCATACAAGCGCTGCAATTTTTTCTGTATTGTATTGTTCCAATTCTTTTTGTATTGTATTCCTGTGCGTGTGTAGTTGAGAATGGGCAAGCTGAATTTTTGATAATTGCCCTTGGCAGCCAAAATATTGTCCTTGTATTATTTTTTAGGAATGCTTACTTCTGTGCGTAACAATATTTTGGCTGCTAAACGGGCATTTTCAAAAATTCAGCCTGTCCATTCTCATCCGCTCACATCTAGGAATACAATTCAAAAAGAATTAGTACAAAAAGCAAAACACAAAAAAGTTGTCGGCGAACCCGACTTCCGCAGCTAGTTTGATTTAAAGTTCTTGGCTGCTAGTAGCGATATTACAAGCATCAAACAACTTGTTGAATGTTATTTATTGTCGTGATTTTGTTCGAAAATTTGAACGGTTTCCGTCTACATTAAGTAGTATTTCAAATAGGATGTGTTTTCTTTTTAAACTTTTAAGGATTGGCATAATTGTTCCCAGAAATTAAAACCAGGCGCTGAAAGATTTGTTATTATAAGCTAATGAATCAATTTTTTGTTAATATTTCTTGACTATAGCACTGGATTTGAGGAAAAACAAATTAAAACGTGATTCTTTACTCATTTTTCTTCACGTTGTTACAGACAAAACGATTATTACCTACCAATTAAAAAGAAATAGGTTGGTATCCCCCTACCTTGTGTAATTTTTATAATAAATATTCATCATTTCGGGCTTTCTCTTTAATAAATTTGAAGGTAGTAAAAAATTATTTTCAATGTTTGATATCTCGAAAACGGTTGTGCTATAAAATTTTGTATAGAATTTCGAGATAATTTGAAATAGGGAATAATATACAAAGTGTTTCTTTAAAAAAAAAGCAACTATGTTTCATCATATTTTTACTGGTCCTGTATACTTAAGTTGTCTTTATTGTAATGAATTTTGAAACACCCTTAAACTTTTGTATTTAACATTTTTTCGCCAGCTATCTTAGTGTTCCGGTATTTTGTAAACTTTAAAGTATCAAAGGCAATTTAATTAATCGTGTGTGCAGATAAACCGTTTACGGTATGTGCGACAGCGCCGAACTGATAACCAACAAGACATTTTGGTTGGTTGTGACGACAGCATTAACGTGGATGTTATGGATTTCAAATGTGCACTGTTGGTTCGTTAACACACGTTACAACGATAAGCATCATGTCTACCATGAGTGCATCAAACGAGTACTCAGGTATGTGTTTATCCTCATATTTAGTGCAACGTTTTTATTTGCTCTGCATTTATATCTAGTGTCATTAATGCCCTCGAATTAATGTGGTCCTTAACCTATGAACATAAAATTAAATTCTAATAATCAAAGCACTCCCTTTGAAACATGTCCTATATAATTACTCATTCAACAAGCCACCTCTTCCACTTAGTTTAAAAGATAATCGACAATTTCCATACATATCAGCGACTCTGTATATATAAATTTTATTCCAGAGCTGATAGATGCGCGATAGAACTTTTCCACAGCTAAGCCATCGAACAGTATAATATGTCAGGTTATCATTTTTTTATTCACATATCTCAAGAAAGGACCAAAACTGATGATGGTTAAAGACATAGATGCAAATGATATTAACCATAGAAATAACAGGTTTTGAGACGGAACTCATCAACATATCGCACCCCCAGTATTAAAGTAACAACACAAAATTGTTAGTTTTGAAATAAACAAGGTTTTAAATAAATAAATATGCGTTTATTCTGAGCCGTCCAAATTTACAAGGATCCCAGAAATGTATAAATATCATTATTTAACAATAAATGATAATAAACTGTAAGTAAAATAAATTTGAACATATAATCAGATTACGGCTCAGAATCCCAAGGCGATAATTCAGTACAGACTACTCTTCTACTATCGCCTTTTTCAAATTTAAAATTTGTTAATTGCTATTGATAGCCTATAAATCATTACTTTCTTAGCTTTTTTATTTTAGTTAATCATATCTAAAGCATATATAAAGAAATCAAATATAGTACTAAGTTTAATACTAAGTTTTAATGTGAAATAGAGAGAAATATAGGATTTTTTTATATTGAAATTGTTTGGTTGGCGTATGATTACTTAATAGAATTAACTAAAACAATTTTTTCGGCTATTCACTTTACAAATTTCTTAAAAATCTTGGTATGGTTTGGGTATTAAATTTTTTTAGCAAACAGCAATAAGGTCGTGTTTATTATGTTTCGAAATTTTTAATTTTTCTGAGTAGGCTTTCTATAAAATATCTACAAACTAGCCTTCCTTTCTGGTATTGCAGTTGCTAGATCGCAATGAAAATGTATTACAGATGTTTATTGCGCTGTAAGGAATATCATCTCCGTACTCGTATTAAAAAAATAAAGTATTTGGTTTACTAACTGTAACCATAATCACTTTTATTTCGATCCACTTAACTTTTGTATTCTCAGAAACCAGAGTGAAATTTCTTCCAATATCAGAAGATACTTTTAGAAGAACAAAAACTCAGATTTGTCCATTTCCTTCACCCTTTTTTCTTTGCATGCTGTCACCCTCATTTTGTGCGTGTTCTGCTACAAGAATTTATGTGTGATAGTAAGAACTTTGAGAAGGGTTGTTATATATAAATACTGATAGGCAATATATTTATTTTTATTTTGTCCCACGTAGTTGTCGGAATAAAAAATTACATGTTTTTCTTTGCAACTTGTTTCTAAAAATTGCAGGCAACTTCCTATTTCAATAACGCCACGTTTTGCAACATTTTCTCTCCATATATAATAGAAGCCCTCTTTGGTACCTATGTTAAAAATTGTAAAATTGTATGTCGACAATTTGCTTTTATAATAAAAGTCAGATACTTCTGAGCAGGGTGTTGAAAGAACCGCTTGTAGGTCGTAAACTGTAACTAATTTGTTTTTATCCTGGGAGGCACCAGATATACCTTTTTGTTTTTCCTATTTAGACAGTTTTATCAGCCACATGTTTATAGTACTTATTTTGAAGTAATTGTTTTTCTTCAAAAGATGAATTAGTGTATTTTCACATAAACTACACTGATCTTTTTTGAGTTTGTGCCACCTAATGTTACATTCAAAATTAAATATATTATCATAGATCCAGGATTGAACAAGGGGCCGACCGGATTCCTCAAATTCATTTCTGTAATCACGATATAAAATAGCAAGGTTTAGATTTCCCTCTGTATAGGTCCTTTTTTGTTGCTGTAAGTAGTGTCATTCGACCGTTGGTAGCTACTCAATGTGTTTGCTCACGCCGTCTTTTAGAGAAGGCTCTAGCTTTTGTATAGTTCCCGTGTTTTCCACGTAAATCGGGACCGACTATTTACTTGTCTTTGCTTTATTGCAGCGCGTTGCGAATCATTGTGTCGCTGATTTAAAGTTGCCATAAAAGTGTTCTACAAAACCAAAACCTCTAGTAGGCACACATTTGTGTGCTATGTTTTTGTTGAGTATTTTTTAATGTATCTATATTTGGGTTGTATGTCCTGTGTATGGCTGCAAATATATTGTCATTGGTGTAATACGTTACCCAAACCCCAGAACGAAGTTGAAATATCAAAACGTGTTGTATCGGGTGTTTTTTGAATACATTTTGGCTTACAAGAATCAGTGCATGGTTTTTGTAAAGTACGATCCAAAACTACCTTATTCTTTGATGTTACATAACGTTTACCAAAATTTCTATGTTGTTTTCTGATTGAGCGGGGCCAATTTTTTTTATTTACTTTTCATTTTCTAAGTCTTATAAGTTCTATATGCTATCAACTGTTTCACCTAAATTATTTGTGTTTGAAACATCTTGGTTGTCTTGTGTATTATCCTGTTCAAAGCTGCTATCTAACTTGAATTCTGGAATATACTCTTTTTCTGAATACGAAAAATAAGAACTTTTCACTTCTTTGGGATTCTCATCGTTCTTGTCTGACATTTTTACTTAATACATTTACCTTTGGTGTTAATCCGGGAATAATTTGAATTTTCTGATATTATTGTATTATTTGCTGTGGCTTGGTTCTCTGGGTTGGAACTACCATTTTTCACAAGAAATGATACAATCTCTATTGGTGAGGATATTTTAGTGCCGATTATATGGGTGTTTTGAACAGTTAAGGAAGCAAAATCTTCTTCAGAAATGTACAAAATTATACGTTCCGACATTATAATATCCTCGGTTATGTGCGGAAAAGTCGTGTTATCATTATGATTGACCCAGTCGTCGTAATAATATTAAAATAAAGGTGTTAATTCATTGGACTTAAAAATATGAACTGGTTTGAGGATTACCAATAAAGTTGTAGAATATTTCACTTTATTAATATCCACAAAGTGGCGACTCTCTTAGTTCTTAATACGAGGCATTCAGGGGGCGCCACCAAGTCCTAGACTTAATACATGCAAGGGGTACCCTAAGGGTTAACTTGGAGAGGAGAAACGTCGCTTTGACTGTGAGAACGCAGGATCTGAAAGAAAACAATATTGTTAGTACAATTAAAGGAGACGAGAGATGCACTCTTGTTAGCTTGTGTTGTAAAGAGAAAAGATTATTATCAATATCAGAAATTTAGATGTAAACATTAAAAAGAGATTTAATATCAAGCTTCTTGGAAGCGCTGCTCAAGTAAATTATTCCTGAATCACAGCTAGTGATCTTACTCTTTGTAATAGAATAGGTTTATGAATTCTAATTTAGTTTCTCTTTTTTTTTGGACGCACTTGCTCAAAAAAGAACAGATAAATCTGACTTAACTCATAATATTTTAATTAAAATTATTTTCTTTTGTTCTAAAAACTTTTACATAAATATACAATAAAGGGGTGGCCTAATCTTTTAGACACAAGTGTAGCAATATATAAATTTTAAACAGAATCACGGTAATTATATTAACATACCCTCAGTTTTGCTCTGTCGATACTCAGATCTGCTTATCTTGGTTCACATTTAGTAATAATGCATCTAGTTCAAAATTAAAGGTGTTTATAAAATTTAAACTTAGAATAATTGAATTTCATTAAATATGAATATGTAGGTTTATTTAATAATGTTCATCATTCTATAATTAACGAAGTAAACGACACTTGAAGTGGACAATAATATAGATAATGTAGTTATTTCCGAACGGTAATTTTGTTACTATCTTCAAGTAAATAAATGCTAAGTCCAAGGCTATCAATTAAAACTGAATATTGATTTCCTTAACAACCTCTACGAAAACAGCTGTTCCAGGTCGCGTCATTAAGCTAATCGTTTACCATGTTTGTTGACCGCATGATGAAACGTTACACATAAAAAACACCTCGCTGTCACCATATGTCCTCACTTACTATTAATGGACTAGCAACTTTTACGGCAGGAATTTTTCACAACTGCTATTAATGAAAGCGTAAATAATTTTACACTTAAGTCTTTCTCGAATATATAATTTTTGACTAAAAATTGCTTTCGTGTTACATGAACCAATGAAATAAAAACAGCTTTCACAATGATTCCATGCTTTCCTTTGTAACAAAAACGAGGCCAAATGGTACTTTAGAAATTAAAGTAGATTATCTTATGAGATTTTCTGAAGAACTTTCCTAAAAAGTATTTTTAATGAATTTCTCTAGTGCATTTCTTTAATGAATTTTTTAATAAACTTCTCAACCTCTCTAATGAACCTCTCTGATGAACCTCTCTAATGAACGCTGTTCGCACAATACGCGACTGTAAAATTTATAAAACATTAGATTGCCGCTGTTTACAGACTGTTTCGCGATCACTTGCTAAACCTAACACAAGATAGAGTGATTTTCGAAGTTTTGATTAGTGCCGATCGGTCCCGGGCGAGAGCAAACCAAGAACCATAAAACAGACAAGTGCTGTTACCACGCGAGAACAATTTTCGGGAGTTCTTTTACGTGATTTACACTGGAAACATCTACCTTCAGTTTACATACTGCCGTGTGTGCTGTGCTATTTACTCCACATGACATTACAAACATTGAATGTGCAACAACGGAAATTGGAAAGACCAGCGACCGACCAATCATCCACGACTACCACGTGTATACTGATTCCACTCGTAAGTCGTCTACTCATAATTTACATTTTACATTAATCGGATTGGGGTTCAAATCAGGGTAGTAACTACAAATACAGTCCACTAGGAAAAAATTAGTTTACTATTTCCGATACTCTGATTTGCGCCACCATTTGTTGATCACTTCGACACGGATCTTCACCGTTGTGATACACGATTTCCGCAGTTATTGTGTTCTCTAAATACATTAAATAATAAAAGCACAGTGTTTTCTTTCAATCTAAAAATATAAATTATTCTCCTTTATTATAACTAAAATATCAAATAACTACGTTAACAACAGTTGTACACCTGTTCATTCTAAATTCAAGATAGAACAGTCGTTGCTATCTCGTTTTCCGATATCACACCCGTTTTGTTTTATATCGCTGTGTTAACGCGGCAGCTTTGTTTACGTTTCTATGGTTACTATCAAGCTTCTTAGGAACTTGATATATTCGTTTTACGGATATACAATAAAAACAGCTGTTTATTTATTTCCAATTGTACTAAACACACAATTTTGTCCGATATTGGGAAAATTTTTGACCCTTTGGGCTTATTAAGTCCTATCTTACTCTTAGCAAAATACATCATGCAATGTTTGTGGGAATCCAAAATTGCTTGGGATGACGTTCCCCACAAACTATAGTTGATACCTGGACTAGCTTGAAAGGTCGACTTTCATTACTTTCAGATTTCAAAATTCCACGTCATATATATTTGGAAAACTCCCAAAATTTGGAATTACACGCATTTTGCGACGCCTCAATAAAGGGATTTGCCGCTGTTATATTTTTGCGCGTCGAAAAAGAAGAAAGAGTAGATGTTTCTTTACTATGCGCTAAAAGTAAAATAATCCCTTGAAGGTTATAAGTTTGGCACGCCTTGAGTTACAAGGACAGTACTTTTAGCTAACTTAATTGCCTTTGTGCAACACACGTTTTGTGAGCGAATTAAATTTCAAGAGATTTTTGCCTGGACAGATTCCAAGATTGTCTTGGCATGATTAAATGCTTCACCAACACGCTGGCGCACGTCTGTTGCCAATAGGGTTAGTTATACTCAAGGCAATATTTCACCAGCTCTTTGGCATTACATTCCGTCAGCTGTGAATCCTGCAGATGCAGGGTTCAGAGGTCAAACCCCTTTCGAACTACTTGCTAATAATTTATGGTGGAATGGACCTATCCTTCTTACAGACCACAAAAATCCTTGGGTCTTGTTAGATACCCCAGAAAAACTCCATCTTGATGCAGATTACGAAGAAAAGCCTCAGGTTTTTACTGTTGCGATAGAGTGTCATCCTTTCGATTTATTACTTGAACGATTTTCATCATTAGACAAAATTCTCAGAATTTTTGTATATTGTTCACGCGTAAGGGCTATTTTGTCAAAACATTTACCTAAGCCTCGTGGAACTCCGACGCATGAGGAGAAAGAAAAAGCGTTGATGTGTTTGTGTAAACATGTTCAAGCAACCGTTTTTGCAGAATTTATAGAAAAAATTACCAGAAATCAGTTGCTCTCAAAACCCGTACGTACACTCTCATTGTTGCTTAACTCGGATGGGTTGCTACGAGTTGGGGGTCGTATCAAAAATTCTGAACTTTCATATACTGCAAAACACTCTCTACTTTTACCTGGATCACATAGGCTTACTTCTCTTATTATAGAACACACGCATTTCAACAACCTACACCCTGAAATTAAAGCGTTACATTATTTACTAAGACAACAATTCTGGATTCTTTCAGCCAGAAAAAATATTTATCAAGTTGTTTCATCATGTTTCAAATGCTTCAAAGCCAACCATCGTCCCTACTCACCTCCACTCATGGGTGATTTACCCGTTCACAGGATTAATATATTAAAACCATTTTCACATGTAGCTATTGATTTCTGTAGGCCCTTTATGTTACTCCATGCCGTTCGAGGGGATTAAATGCTCATAAGTCTTACGTTTGTGTGTTTGTTTGAACATCGACCAAGGCAATACATCTCGAAGTTACGCTTTATCTATCTACGGAAAGTTTTGTCGCTGCCTTTCGCCGTTTTGAAACACGCCGAGGCAGAGTTACAGATTGTTACACCGATAACGGTACCAATTTTGTTGGCGCCACAAATTATTTTCTTGGTATCGCTAATCAATCTTCTCAACAATTAGATTTACGCTGGCATTTCAGCCCATCGTCCGCTCTTCATTTTAACGCACTTGCTGAGGCCGGCGTGAAAATGCTAAAATCCCATTTATTACGTGTCATTGGAGACCAGATGCTTGGTCTGGAGGAATTGACCACGCTTTAATGTCAGATTGAGGCCTTGTTAAATTCGCGTCCGTTGTGTGTCCTAAACACTGATCCCAATGACCTCTTGCCTCTAACCCCAGCGCATTTTCTAAATACCGAACCATTAAATTCAACTATTCCAGAAGTTGACTATTCCGACAATCAACTTAATCGTCTCTCTAGATGGCAGCTAATTCAGAAACTTCGTCATGACATTTGGGAAAGATACTCTTCCGAATATTTGAATACTCTCATCCAAAGACAAAAATGGACCAAATCGTCCCCGAAAATTGAACCTAATTATTTAGTTTTGATTCAAACGGACTTCAAAATCCTTCTTCGTTGGCCACTTGGAAGGATTACCGATTTACACCCCGGGCAGGATGGGGAAGCTCGAGTCGTTACCGTTAGGACGGCTACAGGTTCAGTCAAGAGGCCAGTGGTGAAACTGTATCCTCTACCACATAATGTTTAAAAGTTCCTAATATTTTTTTAAGTAAATATTTTTGTTTTATTGTTCACATTTTCATGAAGTTTCCGTTACATTATTCACAAAACAAATTTATTTTGATTTTACTTCGCAGTTAAGGATATCGTGCAGCATTACAAACAATTACATTTATTTTTTGCCTTTTCTGAACTGTCCGAGATCCGTTGCTTTTCGTTACCCGATCAACGGCGAGTAAGCCGTCCCCAGCTAGGAGGAAATGCCTATCTATTTCAATTAAAGTTATTTTAGTTTTACTTATTTTACGTGATATTACGTCATTATGCATTTAAATTTATGGGAAAACACTGTGTGTTTTCGGGCGGCCGGCATGTACGCACAATACGCGACTGTAAAATTAGAATGCCGCTGTTTACAGACTGCTTCGCGATCACTTCCTAAACCTAAGCAAGGGATGGAGTGATTTTCGAAGTTTTGATTAGTGCCGATCGGTCCCGGGCGAGAGCAAACCAAGAACCATAGAACAGACAAGTACTGTTACCACGCGAGAACAATTTTCGGAAGTTCTTTTACGTGATTTTCACTGGAAACATTTACCTTCAGTTTACATACTGTCGTGTGTGCTGTGCTATTTACTCCACATGACATTACAAACATTGAAAGTGCAACAAAACCCACGGAAATTGGAAAGACCAGCGACCGACCAATCATCCACGACTACCACGTGTATACTGATTCCACTCGTAACTCGTTTACTCATAATTTACATTTTACATTAGTCGAATAGGGGTTCAAATCAGGGTAGTAAATTACAAATACAGTCCACTAGGAATAAATTACAGTTTACTATTTCCGATACTCTGATTTGCGCTACCAAACGCTACAAATCGAATTATTTAGTTTCAAATATTAAATAATTTTACCTGATTACCGCTAACAGGAATAGCAAGAGTTAAGTGCTTGTAGCACTTGGAGGAACAACCAATTTTGGCGATCCTCAGATCGCTTGCCCGGTTTCTTTCAAAGGACATCGTGCTCTTCTTGCAATGAAAACCTGGGAGCGAATGAAAACGAATTGATAAAACTAACACTACGACGAAATATCACCTGTCATTCCGAGCATAATTCGAGTAACCATCATTTAAAGGATGAGTCTTTGTTATTTATTTTAAATTGTATGCGATTCGTGAGTGGGCAATACGGTATGTATCCGGATAATAATCAATATAAGGGAATTAATTACTTACTCGAATATGTGTTCCAGTGTGTAAAATAACTAAAGAGTATACGCATTTATAAGCGTCAAAAAAAATTTGTTATAATTTTATTAGACAGACATTTACAGTAAAGGACATTTAACACAATATGGAATACATGAAACATTTAAGCAATGTCTTCAGAGTCCCAACCGCTGCTTTGGTCTCCACTGTCAGCATTATCAACGTTAATTACGAGATGTGCATCATCTCCAGTATCATATTTTACTTCTCTACCCCAACATTCAGTAAGTAATTTGTGACAATGGACTACAGCATTATTCCAAGTTTGTGTTGTTACCGTCGATAACGCTTCATGCCACATAGACAAACAATTTTCTGTCGATTTGCCATCCCTGCCAATGTGGCGATTAAAATAGTTTTTAGCAATACCTAAAATATTTTCTATAGCATTAAAATGACAGTGATAAGGGGGAAATCTTAATACTTTATGGCCATAGCGTTCTGCCAATAGATCAACCTTTTATCAACTTTTTATGGCTTATTTCTGAAAATTAACATACATTACTTTTCTACATCACGCTGTTTCTTACTTACGATTTAACTATTTTAAGTAGTTCAACCTTGAATGAATTGCCATCATATGGAATTTTACGTTCCCAAAGCCAGTCCGCAATGTCCTTCTCTTTCCAGCTGCTATTTGGAATTTTATGTTCAAAGAACTTAATTATGTCAACAACAAGTTGCTTTCCTGTAGAACCTAAATGACGATCCGACATTGTAGCAAACAATAATAATATTAATATTAGTTCTGAAAAGAATTGTTTGTAATTCAAATGAAACGTAGTTAGGAAATATAGCATAACTAACGAGAACAGCACCAGACAAATCAAAACAACATAACTTATTTTTATTAGGGCTGGGATAAGCACATAATAAATCGATCAATCATTTTCGATGTTTCATATTTTCCCAATTTTCTTTTATTGATTTTAAGTAAGTAAGACTTTAAGTAAGTTTGAAAACAAAACAAAAAAAAGAAATAAAAATCAGTTAACTAAATGTCACCATGACATAACTCACATTTAGGTAGCGGTCTGGCATGTTGGTAGCGTTTCGTTGCTTAAGCCTTACCATAACATATAATTTAATAAACGTCACCATGACATAACTCACAATATGGTAGCGGTCTGGCATGTTGGTAGCGATTCGTTGCTTAAGCCTTACCATAACATATAATTTAATAAACGTCACCATGACATAACTCACAATTAGGTAGCGGTCTGGCATGTTGGTAGCGTTTCGTTGCTTAAGCCTTACCATAACATATAATTTAATAAACGTCACCATGACATAACTCACATTTAGGTAGCGGTCTGGCATGTTGGTAGCGTTTCGTTGCTTAAGCCTTACCATAACATATAATTTAATAAACGTCACCAGGACACAACTCACAATTAGGTAGCGGTCTGGCATGTTGGTAGCGTTTCGTTGCTTAAGCCTTACCATAACATATAATTTAATAAACGTCACCATGACATAACTCACAATTAGGTAGCGGTCTGGCATGTTGGTAGCGATTCGTTGCTTAAGCCTTATCATAACATATAATTTAATATACGTCACCATGACATAACTCACAATTAGGTAGCGGTCTGGCATGTTGGCAGCGATTCGTTCCTTAAGCCTTACCATAACATATAATTTAATAAACGTCACCATGACATAACGCACAATTAGGTAGCGGTCTGGCATGTTGGCAGCGATTCGTTGCTTAAGCCTTACCATAACATATAATTTAATAAACGTCACCATGACATAACTCACAATTAGGTAGCGGTCTGGCATGTTGGTAGCGATTCGTTGCTTAAGCCTTACCATAACATATAATTTAATAAACGTCACCATGACATAACTCACAATTAGGTAGCGGTCTGGCATGTTGGTAGCGATTCGTTGCTTAAGCCTTACCATAACATATAATTTAATAAACGTCACCATGACATAACTCACAATTAGGTAGCGGTCTGGCATGTTGGCAGCGATTCGTTGCTTAAGCCTTACCATAACATACAATTTAACACTTTTCCTTTTTGAAGCGGATAACCAGGTTATATTTCATTTCCTTATAAATGGTAATCATGTAAACATGTTAGAGTTCTTTAACAACCATCAGGTTGCTAATGTCTATGTAGAGTCAGCTGGATAGGAAAAAGATAGAAGGATATAGGAAGACCTAGACCAAACTATATTAGTCAAATTATTAGAAATTTAGGTTGTGAAGGGTATGTAGAGCTTTTTAGATTAGCACAGAATAGAAAAGAAGTTAGAGCTGCGTCAAACCGACCTTAAGTAAGGTCGAAAACAAAATGATGATGATTTTAATTAATAGTGACACGCTTTTTTGAACAAAGCTACAGTCATATAATTAGTTGATTTAAAATCGGTAATACGAGTAATATGTACATATTTTAGTGTATTGTTCAATTACTGTACATGAGAAAATAAAATTCCTATTTACTTGAACACTTATTTGTTAGAGTAGTCGGCAACGTTGAATTTTTGACCAACTTAACGCGTGAAATTTGTTTTAGATAGAAAAGGACAAAATATTGGTTTGTTGGTATGCCTATTAATTACAGCTATGACGTAAATCGGATTTTAGATTGCTTGAACTATAACTATATGCTTCTAGCTTTAAATATAATCTTGGTAGCAATAGCAGAGACAGTTGTTAAGGACCCTTTATTCAAGCCACAGATTTGCTTAAAAATGATAATTTATAAGTAAACCTAAATCGGCACAACTAATCTTCAAAATATCTAACTTATTTTCTATTTGTCTGGGTTTTAATAGTTAGCAATGTGTATACGTGTTTTACCGACTATCCTATAAACTTTCCATCAAACACGAATTTTATTGAAATTATAAATCTAAAAATAACGGTTGTATCTGTAAATGCTATTAATTCAATTCTTATAATAACAGAGGGATTATCTGACAGAGACTAAGTTTAATCCTAGTGGAAACGTTCGCATCATGGCCGAGACCGAGAATGTATACAAAGCAGCGTTGTACTGTATATATTAAACTTTTAAACTTGTTGACAATATTTTTGGTAGATACGTGGTAATGCATAAGATTTTAGGACTTATAATATGTAAGATTAATGACTAAGGGGTTTTCATAAAAAATTAAGGTTATAACTTAGTATTTCGGCTTAAAGACGACATTTCTTGAATTAATATCATTCGTTGTTTAATATATTACGCTTTATCTACAACCCGCAGAAGCACGAATGTGTCGTGTCTGAAAAAAATAATCAATCACATGGAGAAGCATACCCTAAATCTATTGTTTCCCCTTTCTAATCCATCAATTAAGCCAAGACTATCCCGTATCTCCCCCTTGCATATTTACTTTTCATTTTCTGGAATAATGTATTTGTACGTCTAGTTCATGCTTCTGTTTAGGATTTAATAATTTAAGAGACATTTCGGCACGCACGGGTTTGGGTAAATTGGATTCTTAGGTTACTTTTACTGAGATGCATCAAAAGCTTCTACCTTTTTTACTATTTCGGATTGTTTTAAGCACACGTTTTTAACAAATACTACTATTATCTGTAATATATATGTTTAGCCTTTAGTTACACGCTTGGGGATTTTAGGTTCACCAAAATTTTTTAATGAATAACTTACTGTATTTATAACCACCAGTAGTTTGCTATGGTGTTGTTAAACCCGCCGGAGAGAATTCACTGCTGAATGTTTTAACTAGTGGGAGGGGCTAAAAATTAATCCCCAATAGAAAAAGGTTTTTCTTGCAATTACTCTTTTTAATATGTTAATTAAATGTCACCAGGACATAACTCACAATTAATTAGCGGTCTGGCATGTTGGTAGCGTTTCGTTGCTTAAGCCTTACCATAACATATAATTTAATAAACGTCACCATGACATAACTCACAATTAGGTAGCGGTCTGGCATGTTGGTAGCGATTCGTTGCTTAAAAAAAAATTAATCCCCAATAGAAAAAAGGTTTTTCTTGCAATTACTCTTTTTAATATGTTCATTAAATGTCACCAGGACATAACTCACAATTAGTTAGCGGTCTGGCATGTTGGTAGCGTTTCGTTGCTTAAGCCTTACCATAACATATAATTTAATAAACGTCACCATGACATAACTCACAATTAGGTAGCGGTCTGGCATGTGGGTAGCGTTTCGTTGCTTAAGCCTTACCATAACATATAATTTAATAAACGTCACCAGGACACAACTCACAATTAGGTAGCGGTCTGGCATGTTGGTAGCGTTTCGTTGCTTAAGCCTTACCATAACATATAATTTAATAAACGTCACCATGACATAACTCACAATTAGGTAGCGGTCTGGCATGTTGGTAGCGTTTCGTTGCTTAAGCCTTACCATAACATATAATTTAATAAACGTCACCATGACATAACTCACAATTAGGTAGCGGTCTGGCATGTTGGTAGCGTTTCGTTGCTTAAGCCTTACCATAACATATAATTTAATAAACGTCACCATGACATAACTCACAATTAGGTAGCGGTCTGACATGTGGGTAGCGATTCGTTGCTTAAGCCTTACCATAACATATAATTTAATAAACGTCGCCATGACATAACTCACAATTAGGTAGCGGTCTGGCATATGGGTAGCGTTTCGTTGCTTAAGCCTTACCATAACATATAATTTAATAAACGCCACCAGGACACAACTCACAATTAGGTAGCGGTCTGGCATGTTGTTAGCGTTTCGTTGCTTAAGCCTTACCATAACATATAATTTAATAAACGTCACCATGACATAACTCACAATTAGGTAGCGGTCTGGCATGTTGGCAGCGATTCGTTACTTAAGCCTTACCATAACATATAATTTAATAAACGTCACCATGACATAACTCACAATTAGGTAGCGGTCTGGCATGTTGGTAGCGTTTCGTTGCTTAAGCCTTACCATAACATATAATTTAATAAACGTCACCATGACATAACTCACAATTAGGTAGCGGTCTGGCATGTTGGTAGCGTTTCGTTGCTTAAGCCTTACCATAACATATAATTTAATAAACGTCACCAGGACACAACTCACAATTAGGTAGCGGTCTGGCATGTTGGTAGCGTTTCGTTGCTTAAGCCTTACCATAACATATAATTTAATAAACGTCACCAGGACACAACTCACAATTAGGTAGCGGTCTGGCATGTTGGTAGCGTTTCGTTGCTTAAGCCTTACCATAACATATAATTTAATAAACGTCACCATGACATAACTCACAATTAGGTAGCGGTCTGGCATGTTGGTAGCGTTTCGTTGCTTAAGCCTTACCATAACATATAATTTAATAAACGTCACCATGACATAACTCACATTTAGGTAGCGGTCTGACATGTTGGTAGCGATTCGTTGCTTAAGCCTTACCATAACATATAATTTAATAAACGTCGCCATGACATAACTCACAATTAGGTAGCGGTCTGGCATGTGGGTAGCGTTTCGTTGCTTAAGCCTTACCATAACATATAATTTAATAAACGTCACCAGGACACAACTCACAATTAGGTAGCGGTCTGGCATGTTGTTAGCGTTTCGTTGCTTAAGCCTTACCATAACATATAATTTAATAAACGTCACCATGACATAACTCACAATTAGGTAGCGGTCTGGCATGTTGGTAGCGTTTCGTTGCTTAAGCCTTACCATAACATATAATTTAATAAACGTCACCATGACATAACTCACAATTAGGTAGCGGTCTGGCATGTTGGCAGCGATTCGTTGCTTAAGCCTTACCATAACATATAATTTAACACTTTTCCTTTTTGAAGCGGATAACCAGGTTATATTTCATTTACTTATAAATGGTAATCATGTAAACATGTTAGAGTTCTTTAACAACCATCAGGTTGCTAATATCTATGTAGAGTCAGCTGGATAGGAAAAAGATAGAAGGATATAGGAAGACCTAGACCAAACTATATTAGTCAAATTATTAGAAATTTAGGTTGTGAAGGGTATGTAGAGCTTTTTAGATTAGCACAGATTATAAAAGAAGTTAGAGCTGCGTCAAACCGACCTTAAGTAAGGTCGAAAACAAAATAATGATGATGATGAATATGTTAATAAAACTATGACACCACGTCATTTTCTAACTAACAAGAAATATCTTGGTGATAATGTTAATATACCCATTGCTATGAAAATATAGCTTGCATACAAACATGGCATCTAATTTCCAATTTATGCAAACAAATACATTCTGTAAAAAAAAATACAGTTGAATATTGTAATTACATTGCAGCTATATTATTGTATACTGGATTAATCGTGCAGCACAACTGCAGATTGAATTGCTGTTAGAAAGGGTTCTTTTTTAATTAAACCGACCGTAAATAAGTAATACCCCCAGCACAACTGCAGCTTACGTTGCTGTTAGAAAAAGGTTTTTATTAACAAAACCTAATTCTGACCATATGCATCAGATTCGTCTGAGTAAAGATTGCGACTCCGGCACAACTGTATCTTACGTTGCTGTTAGAAAAAGGTTTTTATTAACAAAACCCAATTCTGAGCAAATGCATCAGATCCGTCTGAGTAAAGATTTCGAAGTCAACATCACATTTAAAAATAATAGGTTACTAAAATTATGGAAATTCAATTTTCGTACTCCTATTTAATAATAATAATAATAATAATAATAATAATAATAATAATAATGATTACAATAATAATAATGTGTGTATTTTTCAAAAGCAACATGATACATGCTAAACCATATCTAAAAATAAAACGTTTAATGCATGTTAAGAAAAGAACAATTTTCTGCATTTGAGGAAATACTTATATACAATAAAAATAAAAACACCTTGCTTTAAATTTACAAAAGATATTTGATGGTTATTATTAATACCTATGCTAATACTAAAATTAAAAAAGTTCCTTGAATCAAATAATAAAGTTGCAGTTTTTATAAGCGAAAACATTTATTGGTAAAAAATTATCCACTGGAAATTATATTTTCTTTCTAGTTTTAATACTGACCTTCCAAAAAAAAACTTTAAAAAAGATAACGTTTTTAAAAGCCATCAACTATTTTATTTCAGCTCTATAAGCAAAACTTAAAAGACAACCATCTTAAATTTGCATAATGTGATATGTGTAGCTTCTTTCCAATAACAAATGCAGTTTTGTTCGGAAACGAATTTTATTGTAAATTAAAAGGCCTGCTTTTTCACCTCTATTTTGTGGTACAGTGTGGCTTACATCCGGCATCTATTACGCATGTTTAGTCACCCTACATCATGAACCCCATGAGAAATTCTGTCGTATTTCCTAATTTTAAAGATGAACCTCAAACAGGAGTTATGAACTCTCTGTATTTTAAGCGAAAAAACCTTGCTTAGCTACTGGACCATACATGTTTAAACAAATGTAAAATGCGACAACACTTTTTTATTTCAATGGGGCATACTACAAAGATATTTGTATATTTTTTTAATTATCTGGGGGTTGCAGCAATCCCCAACTTTTCTTTAATGGAAGAGTATTCTATTAGTCAGTCTTTATTTTAAAGCTTTTTCAATTGCAAATACAATTACGTATTTTTTTTTTACTTTTTATAAGCAATATACATCGGAAAAAATAAAATAAGGGAATGTTTCCTGAAACTACTTCAATGTACACATTTGTTTCTTACTCGATAGGCCACAATATCAATTCCATATCTTATCAAACCTGCTCGACAGTTTGTTGACCAATTTGCACCGAATGTGATTTGTTATTACTTTTTTGTATTTTAACGTGTAAACTAACAATCAAAAGGAGAAAATGCCCTATTTATCCCACACGCATTCTATTAATGATGATCGGATATGGGAACAAAAGTCAAACACAGGCTAAAGTCACTTGTTTGTTTTTTGAAGTTAATCTTGAATTGTCTCCAATTACTCGTAGTAGTATTAGCAAAATCTGAACTTGATATCTGGAGTTCGGAGACGTGAGGGATGCTCCTCAAGAAAGGCCTATAAAAATCGACGAAGAAACCCGGTTGAACATGTTGTTGCAAGTTGAAAAAATCCTGTTACTCCAGCTAGTAAATATCTCGCGTTCATGGTGTCAGCCACACATGCGTTTTAAAAATTCTGAAAGAAGCCTAAAAGTACCCATATCATATGTAACACCCACACGAGCTTAACGAAGATGATCCTGTTCATAAGATTCGAATTTTACGAACAAATTATTCCTTGTATTTGCTGGTGAGAAAATGGCTTTGGAATGGGTGCTGTTTTCTTAGAAAGCTACGTTCACACGAACACGTCAATCGGCACAACTGCCGTTATCGGACTGACGAAGATCCACACTGAATGCGTGGGTGCCATACTCAAAAGCCTCAAAAAACATACGCCTGGGCTGGAATTATTGGGGATCGTATGGTAGGCCCTGTATTTTTCAATGAAAATGTAGCCGAACAAACATACTTAACTATACTCCTAGATGAACTAGCCCTGCTTTAGCGGTTTTATTCCGCCACATTTGTTTTTCCAATGCTTTATCTGAAGGTACGACGTTGACAAGGAAGTGAATATTTTACCTGGAAATTTTGAATTTTGCCGACCCCTTGCTATTCCAAGTAAGGCAGGGATCTTTAACATGCGTTACAACGCCCACGCACGGGATCTATATTTTACCTCTCATTCGAACAAAGGCGTATTTTTGTGAAAAATCCTTGCCTAACATTTTTCAATCGGTCCGTGTAGGAAATCGAACCTTGGACCTTAGTAGTCGCACGCGAAACAACTAAGCCACGGGGCCACCGCGGTTTTATTTCCCTACATTTGATTTTTATACCTGGAAATTTTGAATTTTACCGAACTATTGCTGTTCCAAGCAAGGTATGGATCTTTAATGTACGTGACAACACTCGCACATGTGACTTACATTTTATTCTTCATCCGAATGAGAGCGTATTTTTGTGAAAAATGCTCACTTAACATTTTTCAAGCATTCCGTTTCGCGAATCGAACCCGGGACCTTCCGCTTAGTAGTCACATGCGAACCAAGCCACGTAACCGCCCGCGGTTTTATTCCCCAATGATTGGGATCCCGACTTATTAAACCAACGGGTGTAGCACCACCACATTTTGCTCAAAATGTACGGACCTATCTCAATGAAGTGTTTCTGAATAGGTGGAATGGAAGAAAAGTCCTAATTGAGTGGCCAGCAAGGTCAACCGCTCTTACTCCATTAGAGTTTTATGGGGATATTTATGCTACTAAACCTAACGACATCGGCGAGCTTCGACAAGAAATCATGGATGAAATTAGATGAATATCGCCGGAAGTGTTGCTAAATGTTCGAAGAGCACTTTGAACATTTTTTGCATTACAGTTATTTCAGAAAACATTTTCTTATTTTATTTTTTCCGACACGTTGCTTATAAAAAGTAACAAAAAATACGATTGTATTTGCAAGTGAAAAAGCGGTACCGGTGTATTATATGTCAACTTCAAGAAACAATTTCCTATTGAAATATACAAACTGCAACACAAGAATAGTTAATTAACGCAATAAAAGAGGATGTTTGGTAAGTTTCTGAGGAAAAATATTTTAAGTTAGTAGGTACTACTTGAACAGCGGAAACCGAAAGCGCGTAGGGATTTCATCATCTTTATCATTAAATTCATAACGTACAAAACTAGAACGGGCGCATACTTCAGTCATAGATTACTTTAATGAACTTACTGCACATGATACAAATTACTAAATATTTGACCAACTAAATACTCAAATAGAAAAATAAATTTGTCAAACATATGATAGATGGCCAGTAAAGTAGTTTTTTCTTTAACATCTTAATTATTATTAGCAGGAGCGCTTCGGTGTAGCGAGTATAATATCTGTTAAAACACAGATCTGTCAAAAATGTCCGGAGTGCGCTTGCCCTGACTTCGGTTGTGTTAAGCATAATATAATATAATCGTGATTAGTTTTGGAAAGCATTGCAATGGAAGGATGAATATTGAAAAAGCTAACGGCTGCAGCAAGCATCGCTAATTAGACTTAATAAAAGGTGTTCAAGCAGGCGTTGTCGTAGATACTGTAACCTACGGCAGCGACCCCAGTTGCAGTTGGGCCACCACTTTAATTACGTACGATGTAAAGTTCAATACACAGCTACTGAAGGTTTGTTTTTTCTTACTGTTAAAACACCCATAAACAACTACTTGTACATCATGTGCATTGGGCATGTGGCGTACAAAGTGATTCTCTAGCCATGTCGTTGGGAAGTAGCAAGAAAAATATTGTTCACTCACGGAAGCTGGAGCAACGATCACGACTATTTGAACTAGGAGGGTGTGGGGCACCGTGTCCAAATAGACGAGAGCGTGCTTACCAAGCGTAAATACCACCGCGGGCGACCAGTAGCAAAATGGGTGATCTGTATGTACGACGCGACCCAAAGGAGAGGGTTTAGAAAATTTATACATAACCGTTCAGGAGATATGTTGATACTAGAAGTGCAGGAACATGTAATTCCTGGAAGCAAAATTTGGACAGGGTATAATAATATAATTACCCACATCGGTGAACCATACTCGCTTTTTTCGGGATCCAGCAACCCGTGGATGTACGAATCGTGTAGAAGGTTGCTTGTCCACATTAAAGCAAGTTTTACGGAGTTTTGAATTAGTGGGTTCGCCTTTTATCAAAGAATATGTAGATATGTTCATGTGGAGGAAACCATTTGGGCCTACAGCTAGAGATAGATTAAAAAATTTGTTAATACATATTTCGGAAGAACGTGTACTTCAGGAATTTTAGCTATGTGTCATGTAAATATTAATTCCATTTGTTTCTAATTTGCTGTTAGATACCGGCGCGAGATGGTTTTAGGAAGACTAAGATTTTTGATGGTTATTTATACCTTTCGGTTGGAAATTCTGTCCTGAGTCCAAATATGTGCATCATTTAGCTCGGAGAAGTTCTCTTAAAAATTTATGCAAATTTTAATTTCATGATTGGTAACTTTTCCATTATAAATGTATACGGTTTTCTATTATAAAAACAAGTTGAAAATGCAAGGCATTGTCGCAACGAACTTCCAAATGTAGACTTACTTTAAAACAATTTAAAGAAATTAAAATTATTATGTTGTAATAATTATAAGTATTCAGATAAAATAAAATTAATTCCCCGGGGGTCGGGTATCCGTGGTCAGATTTTGTGGGGGTACCATATTTCGACTCAGCTATGTTAGGGGAGTCCAAATATGTATCGCACATTAATTTTGGACCTATTGAAATTTTAATTTTCCCGACGGAATATCGCGGGGGCACGGCGTCCCCGTGGCCCGATTTCAACTGACATCAAAACTTAAGCTCAGGACACCGAGCTGAATCGATTGATGTATCACACATTGATGTCCGACCATTAGAAAGGCCTCGGACGGACAGACGGACAGACAGACGGACGACAAATCGATTTCATAAACGAACGAAGTTCGTTGAAAAAAATAAAAATTTATTCCCCGGGGGGTCGGGTATCCGTGGTCAGATTTTGTGGGGGGTACCATATTTCGACTCAGCTATGTTAGGGGAGTCCAAATATGTATCGCACATTAATTTTGGACCTATTTGAAATTTTAATTTTCCCGACGGAATATCGCGCGGGCACGGCGTCCCCGTGGCCCGATTTCAACTGACATCAAAACTTAAGCTCAGGACACCGAGCTGAATCGATTGATGTATCACACATTGATGTCCGACCATTAGAAAGGCCTCGGACGGACAGACGGACGACAAATCGATTTCATAAACGAGCGAAGTTCGTTGAAATAGTGTTGAAGTGAAAATAGTGTTGAAGTGAAAATAGTGTTGAAGTGAAAATAGTGTTGAAGTGAAAATAATGTTGAGGCGAAAATAGTGTTGAGGTTTCAATTTAAGTTAGTAGTCGAAACGTTTTACTACTGAAACAAAATTAACGAACAAGTGTATGTGCGAATATATTGTTTAGGTGACAATAGTATTGAGGCAGAAATAGTGTTGAGGCGAAAATCGTGTTGAGGTTTCAACTTAGGTTAGTAGTCAAAATATTTTACTACTAAATAAAAGTTGAAACGGAAGCGAACAACCAACTCATATGAGCTCCGCGGAATTCTACTTTTGCAAAATTTCAGAATTCTTTTTGGTTGTTGTGCACCCTTCCTTTATACAGGTAGATATGGATGTACAACAGAGTCTAAACAAAACTCTGGCGAGGGTAGCGTCTACCTTTGGTGGCTGCGGTAGATTGCAAAAGACTATATCTCAGGGGGTTTTTACTCTTAGATATTTTGAGAACTAAGTTAAATTTTACCAAACAAGTTTTAGGGATGCTAATTAAAATATGACAAAAGAAAGTATCTTATTACAACTTGTATATTGACGTTTATTTAATAACATTAGAGACAAAATATATTTTCTTACAACCGAGTTTTCATGTAATAAAATCACTAAGTGTAGTACATATATCTACTCTCTCGTAATTTTAAAACATGTTTTAAACCTTACCAGATAAGATATCAGAAGACCTAAAATTATTATTGTACTTAGACACAATTTCAAAATTACTTTCTAAGTAAAAAGGAATTATAAATACGCTTTGTTGCATTTAACATAGTAAAGAGAATTTGTATTAAACATTTAAGTTGAATGTAACCTCATATTCACAAAAAGTTTCATGAAAGCTTTTATGTTTACACTTGTAAGGTTATACCAGGAAAGTAAATGTAATATTAAATTACTTAATATAATATGTAAGTAAAACATAGGACTTTATATTTTAAATGCATTCTTTTTGTAGATATTTGAGATTAAAACAGAGACACGTGCACATTTTTCTATCACAAAAGTAAGTAAGATAAATCTCATACCTGAATTTATATAATTTGAAAGAAACGTATACTTAAGTATCGAGCTCCTGCTTGTTCAGAAAAATAAAAACTTTTCAGACAGCTTTATTAAGACGACTACCATACATATTTAATTTCATTGTTAACCACAAACTTCAAATTTGTAAGAGCCAAACTTTTTGTTCCACAACCATATGTGTTCTTAACAGACATTTATTTTATTTTTAGAAGGTAACTAAACGGTAACTTAAAATTTTTGTACGGTAATAGATAATATTTTGTATGTAGTAGCTTTAATGCATAGGCTTAGATAGCATAAAATATATAATTAGACACACCACCAGAGAACCCTAGAAAATAATCGTGTTACAAGAACAAAGTATTGTAATACGCCACGAGGAAACAATCAGAAAATTTATCTATGAACAAGTTACTGTTCATAAACATTTTGAACGTGTAATTCAGGTAGACTTTCTCCGTATACATTTTAATTATAATATAAAACGATATTTTGTATTTCAACAAGAATAAAAGAAAAGACATCTTTTACATACCAGGTACGACAGCTTGGCCTTAGAAAGAACTTCTTTCGGGAAACGGCATGTGCAGAAGAAAGCATTCAGGTATCAAAAGCACGAAAATTTATTCTGGTTCGAAGATACCACACATTTTGAGAGAGGGACGAATAAGAAAACTATCCTAAGTGACAGATTCATTTATACACCAGTTGTATATTTAGGGACATCATTCAGAGGTTTACCAATTAGAAAATTACATATGATCATAATTATTTATATTACTTATACAAAGGAGCAACATTAAATTAAAACTATAGATCAACGTATTTAGTGTATTATTTTATAATACTAAAGGGAAATGTTACATAAATCAAAACTAACTTGTGATTGTAAACGGTATTAATATAAGATTAAAGTGAAAAATACATTTATATACAAGGAAGTGGGACGCACAATGTAACATGGCAAGGCAACGGCGAATTGATATGTTACAGTTGAAAAACACTATTGGGGTCCGGTGAACATTTTTGCAATGTTACGAGTGACAGATTAGAGTCGGTATGAAATGCACCGTTCCCAAAAAGCTTTAAAATAAAAAATTAATCAATCTATCCTTCCATTTAAAAAAAGGTGGTGGGTCGCGCTGCAGCCCCCCAGATGATTAGAAAAATAAACACACCTCGTTGAAAATAAAAATCGAAATGTTTCAGGAATTTTGCGACCAACATTTATTTATTAAGTTACAGAATTTGCTCCAGTTAAAGTTTCCACTCTGTATAGAAAAGTGATATCCATAGCTAGCCCTAAGTTTCTACCTGCTGCTATAATTGGAAGATGGTTGTTGCCAATTGTGAAATTTGATATTCTACTTAAATGTGTTACATAATTTGAATGACTAAATAAAATTACTTTAGATTTATACATATTTAACAGTAAGGATTATTCTAGAAATTTCGAGTATGTACTATTCGAGTCCAAATTAATTATTTCCATTGCCTGATGTGCATTCTGCACGTAAAAAATACTTAAGTTAAATGTCATCGGCAGACATTAAAAATTTGAGTGGAAAAATTCTTGTATGGTGAAAATGTGACATTTATAATTTGTGAAGTAGCCCGCATGACAAAATTTTAAAAAATATTTGATCTATAGGTGTGGACACAAAAACTCGTTAGGGTTTGTACTGTCAAACGAAAATGCGTCTCTTAGACTTATAATCCGTTTTGCACATTTTGAACAGTAACTGTTGTATAACGGATGCCCCAAAAGCGAATGCTAGATAATGTTCAAGCTAGAAATGTGCAAACGAAAAATAAACCTATTTCGTGATGTGCAAAAGAAGATTTATTCATTTCCGCCCTCATGTGTTAGAATTTTGCGAAATTTCGACATGAAGTTAGTCCCGCATAGCAAAATTTTAAGAAAATATTTGACCTAGGTTGTGCACACAAAAACTCGTTACGTTTTGTAATGTGCAAATGAAAATGTGTCGATTGTGAACAGTAGCTGTCGTATATAGGATACTGCAAAAGTGAATGCTAATTAGCTTTTGAACTAGAAGTGTGCAAATGAAAAATTAACTTGTTTCGTGATGTGCAAACGATGATCTATGCATTTTGTCGGTTTAAAATTAATTTGCTTCAGTTTGGAGGGCCAATGTGAAGATAGCACCCTAAAATTGTTTCTTGAATAACTCTTAAACGAAGAATGTGCAAACAATGTGTATAATAGTGACATATAGAGTTGGCGGGTCTAACTTCACGCCAGTCCATTCGTCTCCAAGTTTAGTCAAGTACGGTTGTAATTCACAATTAGATTTCTCTAATTCATTATTCTACTGACTCAATTTTTTCGTGCCAAATGCTTTATCAGTATAATGTACTGTATATGATAAAGTATTTCCTAGTCTACCTCCGAGTTATAAAATTGTTGTTCGTGCGTAATGTGAAAAGAAAAGTCTAAGATATCGCGTGAAAAAGAAAAATAGCATTAAGTGGAAGGGGAATCCTTTTCCTTCAAACGCTTCCGATTATTAGCGAGGTCGTAACCTGCGTTACCTGCGAAATGGATTTTAACGACCACTTCTAGGAATTCGTCGAAGTGTAAACATGTCTCAAGGATCTGTAGGTGAAGCGTTAACAAGGAGGTGTACAGCCTAATTGAAATGTTACAAAAACCCAATAGGGTTTTAATTTCTTATCATGAAATGTTAGCGGTGTTTAAATAGGCCCTATATTTGGTTTGGAGTAGGGTAACATATTAACAAATTCATAACTTCCTAGGACGTCTGGAAGTTTTACTCGCGTTTTTTTCCAATTGTTCTATACCAATGCACCAATACCAATTGCATCGCGTGTATTTATATATATATATATATATATATATATATATATATATATATATATATATATGTTATAAGTTTCAATACACAGTAAACAATATTACATTCTAATTGTTAGGAAACAGCAAAAACAATCAAAACAATAATTATGATGGTGTTTAGTTGATGCCAACTTTAATAATGTACAATCACCACTGGCTTACATTATAGAACCATTCTTAGTTGTAGATCTTAATAGCCTTTTCCAAATAATTAAATCTTGCTCGTTTTGGAGATTTATTCACGTGCACCAATCCCAACCAAGGTTTTGCATTAGCATTGGTGGTAGGATTACCTCTAAAATCTTGCAAATTCATAAGAAAATCATCTTCGTCAATAAAAAGAGGTTTTCCCAATGAAACAATAGTAAATTTAAACTTTTCTCACTCCTTTTCTGGTACACACAGTTTCTTTTGCATACGTTCTTTCACACATATAATCCATGGTAGTTTTTCATTTTTAACTAAATGTGAGTGTAGGTGTGAAAGCGTTTTCCAGTAGGCTTGGAGTATAAGTTTAATCGTCGATAAATGGTCAATTTGATAGAACATCACAGAAATTTTAGTGACTTTGTACGATATTGCAATTGATAAATGTGAATGTACAGATAGTGTGGTAAACGAACGGTGGTGTTTTAATTGTTCTTGTGAAAGGTATATGAATTCCCATATAGTAATTTTGCCGATCTGAAATTGCTTTTGCTTGATTTATGTACTTAGCATATTAGGTTTTATTACGACGGGGTGCTTTGTTATGTTAATACCTTCAGATGGTATTCTTTTAACTGGTTTTGTACGATTTACACCAGCCGTGGTCTTTCATTTACATATATAAATTATGTATTATACCTTCAAATCCAGTGGAGCACTGCCAAATCCCCTTTCTTAATTTTACGTTTTAGCAACTTATGCATCTTCCATCCGGGACTGCTCTCGAAAGGTCCCGAACCTAATCAAAATTGGGTGCACTTACAATCAAAAACAACTTAGACCGATATTCTCCGACAATAATTTTTCAGCCTTATGCAGTGACTTACCCTCCTCTTCACCCTTCAGTTAATAGGCAACAATTACCTTGTTGTTAACATTTGAGATCAACGGCATTTTTCTGAATAACAGATTTTTAAGTTCGTATGTGATATATGTACCTGATATTCTGCACTAAAACTGTACGAACCAATCTTTAGAAAATTCATACTATAGTTTCCAGAGTACGAACTAAATCACTTTTATAAAATTTAAAACACTTAATATTATATTGTCAGAAGTTGCTTTGACATGAATATCCAAAAGCCTTGGATATTTGCACTTCGTTATCCTCATAAACTAACATTGAAGGACAGTAATTTATTTCTTGATGAAATTTATAATTTGCAGCTTTAAAATAGTAAAAAAACAAAATGTGCAAGACGTAGTAAAGCGCTCTAGAATCGATACATATTATTTACCGGAAGTTCATTAACCACACATGAAGAAACCCATCATTCCTATGACCCTAATATGAATGCAGTACGAGGGAAGCCTGCAGTATTAGAAAAGCATATGAATGATTTCAATCATCGCAGTAGGTCGATTCTTAAAGTGTAAAAGCTTAACATTAGCCATATGTTATGTATATCACAACTTCTTGGAGTTCTCACAGCACAAAAAATGTTTAAAATATGTAGGATTGATACTACTTTTCATCACAACTTGAAAATGCTGGAAGCCACCTTGAAGTTTTGAAATATTACACTGAAACGTGTAAGTATTCATATTGTACCGAAAACTTTTTCAATAACAACAGTTCTTTATTATCAAATGATTACACAAATCTTTCCAATTACTCGTAGCTGCAGTGAAATTCTATAGTACTCTAGATGATTTAGTTTAGTTAATCACTAACAGTACTATACTAACCTCTTAAAGCTATAATGCTGTCTTCTTAATTACTATCAAAGTATTATAATTCACTATTGAAGCACTAAGTGTTATATTATATCAATCACTACAATAATTTATATTACATAGAGCTATTTATTATACACTGTATCACACGAATTTATTTCATATCACGACTTTATAAGTTTTAAGATAATCGAAACTTGAATTGGAACTAGATTAAAATCCCTGAATGAGCAATTTATATACTTAATTCTATTGTTCTGTAGCATTCTAAGAGCGCACCAAAATTATGCAAATAACATCTAGAATATTCCTGTTGTAAGCTGAATAAAGTTCTTAAATGCAGCCTGTAAACTATCGATCAAATTCATCTGAAGATGTCACGCCACAGAGTGGCTACCTTTGTACACAGGTGCCTTGTTTACGTTCAAATGTATTATTTTAGTCAAGGGTAGACTAAGACAATATTAACAGAGGTTCGTTAAAACAGTGGTTGACTGCAAAAGATACATTTAGAACCTTATATTTGTATTTCACGAATACAAGTATTAACAAAATAATGTAAATGTTTTAAAAATTTACTAAATTTGCAAACGACACGAAACTATATTAAAATTCACTGAAAATAGAACTGCGCAGTTTTTTTATTAAATCGAGTTTGTTATGATCTTGCAGAAGAAGTTAACTATCAAGTTGCAGCCAACTTTTCCTTGTAATTAAGCGTCACTGGAATAAAAGTTCCAGGTACTGTTGCCGGTGGACGGTTGATGAAAAAGTTCTTGCGAACTAGCTCTGAACTTGACTTCAGCGGTTAAGCGATGAAAATCGGAATCGGAGGAAAACGAAGAAAATAAAGACATTATTTTATAACTTAAAAGGTTAACGCTAAATATTTGATCACACCATTTTGTTTTGTATGTACACAAATTCTTATAATAGCGTTTTTGAAATGTCATAAAATTATTTTTGAGTATGCTCAAAAATATTAGCATTTTCATTTATGAATATAGACAAAAAGCTAGTTCTCTAAATTATGTATACACGCAAAATTTTACAATTAGCTAGATTTGATTTCAGCTGAGTTCTCACATTAAGTACTTAAGTTGTAAAACGTGTATAAGAAAATTGATACTGAACAATTTTCTAAAGATAATGCTTTTCGTATATTTCAATAAATATAAACCATTCAACACTATAGGTAGTCACTTGTTATACTGTACTATATAAATTGAGAACTTTAAGATGTACAAAATATGGTTCACTTATATCAGGTTGATATAAACGTCTCATAATATTTCTGTTTTACATGTATTGATCTTTGACGTATAAATTTTATCGAGTAGCTTTCAATATTCCAAGGTTGATACGACGAAAACAAACTTTAGTCGTCAAACGACTATTTGCCAGATGTGGAGTAAAAGCAACGTCCGGTATCGCATAACTTAAAACCATCTTACGAAAATTTGATGAAAATTTTACAAACAAAAATTTTTATGAAACCATAAAATAAACTGTGGGTCGCGACCCCAATTAAGGTCTCCGGACCTGCAAACAGAGGTCGCCAAAAATTAATTCGGATATTTCTTTAACTTATAATTATTTTACAATTACCAAATATTTTCCATTCTGAACGCCCCTGCACCTTGAAGAAGTTTTAAAATACTAGAACGGGTAGAATGGCTTGCGTGTTTCAGTGAGCTAAAGAGCCGTACTATAGGTTTAATCAAATTAATGGGGTGTTTAGTGAGGAACCAGACTAAGACAGGTCCCCGAAAGAGGACAGCAGCTTTTTCGGTACTTAGAGTGGCAGAGACCATAGGGGTCAGTATGACATTCTAAGACACACTACTGCGATGTGGAAGGCAACGGGAAACCACCACATTACCTTCCAAGTACACAGCGTACATAAATTGTTATTAATGATGATGGCATCCTCTGGGGTAAAAAATACCGGAGTTAAAGTAGTCCCCCATTTGGATCTCCGGGAGGGGACTACTTCGGGGAATGTGATCGAAATATATAAAAGAAGGAGTTGTGAACATTCTGCGAGTCGGAGCGTAGAATGTCAGAAATATAAAACAAGTAGGTAAGCTAGAAACATTGAAAATTGAAATGGATAGGTTAGCACTAGACATAGTAGGGATCAGCTAAGTTCCCTGGCCAGAGGCGGAGGATTTCTGTAGTGGAGACCTTAGGGTAATTCATACAGCATCAGAGGCAGGAAATTCGAGTGTGGGGATAGTAATGCGAAAAAGATATGACAACGTGTAGAAAACTACTTACAGAAAACGAAAGAGTGCTCATGGTTAGATTAGAATCTAAACCGGTAGATACAGTAATAATACAAGTATGCATGCCCACCTCTAGCTACAGTGAGGAATAGGTAGAGGCGATCTACAAAGATATCGAAGGCCTACTAAGATACGTAAAAGGACATGAAAATTTAATACTTACGGAGGATTTTAATCCAGTGGTAGGTGAGAGTCAGGAAGGAGCAGTAGTAGGTTATTTGATTTAGGCAGTGAAAATAGGCTGGTAGAATTTTGCGATAAGAACAATCAAATCATCACAAACACATTATTTCAACATTATGCTAAAAGACGATCACGTGGAAGATGCCAGGAGATGTAGTAAAATATCAAATAGATTACATTCTTGTTAGACAACGGTTTAGGAATCAAGTAAAAGAATGTAGAAGCTACCCAGAAGCAGGTATAAACACTGACCACAACATCGTAATTATGAAGGCCGCTCTTAAAATCCGAAAAAGAGGAACGGAAAAATGCACTTTGACTTTGAGAAACTAAAAGATAGAGATATCTACGAAAGATTTGAAAAAGTCAAATGAATTACTGAAAAATATCGGGAAAATTTCTTATTCTAAGGAAGTAGAAACAGAATGAAATAATTTTAAATCCAGCTTAAACATGGCAGCCGGAGATATTGTGGGTTATACACAAAAAGAAAATAAGAAACCATGGATAACAAAGCATATTCTAAATCTATTAGAAGAAAAACGAAAATACAAAAATAGAACAGATGAAACACGAAAACAGAGATACAAAACCATATAATGGGAAATTATTTGCAAATGCAAGACAGCTAAAGAGCATTGGATTGAAGATAAGTGCAAAGAGGTACAAACTAAGATGGAAATAGGAAAGACAGACGAAGCATACAAACTAATTAGAATGAATTTTAGGGATATAAAACCATAATGCAAAAGTGTAAGGGACGCGAGAGGAAACGTCATTATAGAAAATGTAGAGAAAGTGGATAGATGGCAAAAATATGTATGGAATTTATATGCAGGAGAGGAACTAACAGCATTAGAACAAGAATCAGACATTGAAAAGGATGACTTGGGGTATCGTATACTTAGAATGAGTTTGAGTTAGCATTAAAAGGTCTGAAAAATGGTAAGGCACCTGGTACAGGTAAGGTGCAGGCAGAAACTAAAAGCGGCTGGACAAGCAGCAACAGAAAGGCTCTTCCAACTTGTAAGCTATATGTATGAGACAGGCGAGATACCCAAAGATTTCAAACGTAACATCAAATTCGCTATACCAAAAAAGATAGGCTCGAATAGATGTGACAATTTTCGTACAATAAGTTTGACAGCACATGTGTCAAACATATTAACTAGAATTTTACAAAGACGAATGGAAGAACGAGCTGAAAAAGAACTAGGAGAAGATCAATTTAGACGAAACAGGGGAAGACGGAAGGCAAATCTTGATTTATTTATTTACTTATTTATTTATATATTTATTCATTTATTTATGGAGTTGGGGTTTTACCCAAATTATACAGTGACTTTGGTACAGCAATGGGAAATTTGAAATTACTATCTTATCTTCCTTTTCTATACTTTTCTTTGCCTGACTAGCTCAACGGAAGTTGTACTGTGGAATTGAAAAAATGAAATGAAATAGCAATTTCAGGATACATCTGTACATTCAAAACCATTTTTCTTTCATACAAAAGAATTTATAAAACAGTTTACCACTTAAGTTCATACAGAATATATTTCGTGCGAGTTAATTATTATAATATTCCTTACCTAATCTTTGTTAAAACGTAAACAATCCTCTTTAATTAATAGGTGGTTAATTACCGATCTCTGATTACCACGCTTGTTAGAGTGTTTGGCCAAAAACGCTTCACAAATAGTTCATTAAAGGTCAAAATGCTTCGAACTTCGACCTCAAAATTCTCTCAAAAAAATCCATCCGCTTCGCAATTGGAAAAAATGTGAACTTATTCGAATTAAAATACAAAATATTAAAATATTATCAATTAACGAAGAAAGAAAACTAAAATTTTATATTTATGACTATTTGTTAAAGAGCGCTAATCCAAATCTTCTTTTCATTATCTTCAACGGTATTAAATCCTTCCTGGTTTTATTTTAAATTGAGGTTCAAATCTTAGTTTGCAAGCTCATCCATATAATCTTAAATCTCCATTTGACGTTAAAACATCAGTTTGCAAGGTAGATATTTATTGTTAATTGTGAAACACCCATGAGATTGATTACAAATCATTCAAAACGTTTTTGTTTCATTTCCTACAGTAATTTAAATTACTCTAACTTACACATTCAAAGTTATATGCTAAATATCAAATACTGCATACATGTCAAATTAATCTCATAAAATGAAATAAATCGCCGAGTAGTAAATCTTAAATCTTACGTGCTATTTAAGCTTTACCTACAAATCAAACGCGAATAAATACTCTAATCAAGTTCCGGCTTATATATAAAAATATACGAAAAATATGACGAATCATATTTAGAATTTGATTTTACTTTTGTAGTCATGATGGAATTGAGAAGCCATTATGCTTAATTTGTAAAGAAGTTTTGGCTGCAGAAAGCATGAAACCCGCCAAATTAAAGCGATATCTCAATGCTGTGCCCTACAAGATACCCTAAGAGTACTTTGAACGATTTTTGAAATCTTGAAATCAACAAAAGTTTGGCTTTGAGAAATTTGTTACTGTGAATGAAAAGTATTTACTTACACTTGTGGCTCATCCTACTTAATTGCAAAAATAAAAGGACCTATTCAAATTGGAGGAAGTCTAATATTGCTGGTTGCTATTAAGATGTCCGAAATAGTTTATGGTAAAAAGTACCCGGACGAAGTCCGTAAAATTCCATTATCCAACCATATTGTTTCGAAACGAATATCAGAAATTAATAAAGATCAACCTCAGCAGCTAATAACTAGGCTCAATATGAGTCCTAAGTTTTCAGTACGTTTGGATGAATCAACCGATATTACCAATTTGGCAAAGTGTTAGATATATTTTTGAAGAATGTATTCATGAGGAATTTTTGTTTTGTCGCTCTTTGGATGGACACACAAGAAGAGAGGACATTTTTGTAGAAGTTATTAAATTTTTCATTGAAGAAGATTTGCAATGAAAAAATTGTGTTGGCATTTGCACAGACGGTGCTAAAGCGATAGTCTGTAAAAAATTGGATTTCTAGCCAAAGTTAAGGAAGGTGGCAACGGACATATATCATTTACTCATTGCATAATACATTGAGAGGCGCTGGTGGGCAAAATAATATCAGTGGCGTTAGATGTTGATCTTCGAGGTACTGTTAAAAGTAGTCAACTTTATTAAAAGTCGTTCTCTGAACAGTCTTTTATTTTCAAATATTTGTAAAGACATCGGTTCTGAATACAAAAGCTAATCATTACATGCAGAGGTAACGTGGCTTTCAAGAAGCCACAGTTTAAAAATGACATTAAAATTAAAAAATAAAGTTCTGCTCTTTCTAACCAAACAAAAATCTGACTTTGCGAATTTATTGCATAATACGTTGTGACTACAAAAATTGTCATTTGAGTGACATATTTGAAAAACTAAATGAACTTAATTTGTCGCTTCAAAGAAAAAGTAGCCACATATTCATATTCGAATTAAAAATTGATGCTTTTATTAAGAAAAACATCGTATGGAGAACCATGGTGGAAAAGGGTTTCGTTAGAAATGTTTGTTGCAACAAGTGAATTTTTAAGCGAAAATGATGAACCAAATCATCAAAAAGATGAGTTATTAAAAGAGATAAATGAACATCTTTGGTGTCTCGAGAAAAACTTTGAGAAATATTTCCCTTCAAATTTCAGTACAGAAGAGCTAATATGGATTGTGAAACCATTCGGAATTAATATGGAAAATATTACTCTTTTACCATTAAAATCCCAAGAAGAACTTGCCAAATTATTAAATGATTCGGGGTTGAAAATTGATTTTACTATGAAATCCGTTGAGGATTTTTGACTAGGAGCCTCAAAAAAATTTCCAACGATTTCTTGAACTGCCATAAACATTCTTTTACCGTTTTCTACAACTTATTTGCGTGAGATGACATTTTCGTCTTTAACCACCATAAAATCAAAGTGTCGATCAAATCTAAGGAATATTTAAAAGTGGTTCGACCTGCGGTGTCGACTATTTTGTCAAGATCTGATAATATAATTAAATACTGATTTTGTCCGTCAACATTTTCGTAAATATTATGGGATTCCCACAGCAAAAAGTTTAAGAAACCCTGGTGTAGATCATAAGGACAGAAGATGTTTCGAGTATCTGCTAGAAAGTTGAGTTTTTGGCAATTTTTTTAAATACATACTGCGTAGTACATGGAATATTAATTGCCTTTCAACAAATACTTCCAAATACTTGATTTACTACACTAATTCCAGCTTTGTTTTACTAATAATTATAAAAAGTTCGAGTCATTTTTAATAAAAGTATTAGCAGCATTCATTAGAGCCAAGGATCAATTATTTGGGTTTTCTTGTATTTGGCTTCAGCTTGTTCATGTTTAGCTAGTCCTATATTTTATTTCACTCGTGATTCATTTACTGTTTGAAACAGATGTGCAACATGATTGCTGTCAGATTATATTAGCGTATCGTCAGCAAATAGGTGGATCTTACATTTTGATAAGACATTTGATATATCATTAAAATAGATCAAAAACAATAAAAGCCCAAGCACACTGCCTTTTGGTACACGTATATTGTTTGTAATAATATCAGATTTTATATTTTGTATTTTATCAAGCTGACTTCTGCTTCATAAATAACTATCAAATTATTTGTAAACTATATCACATTCACGATATTCCTCGAGTTTAGCCAAAATAATTTGCTACGTTATGCAGCAAACGGGTCAGATAGAAGTATCGGGCTAACTACCAATGAGGTGGGGGGGGGGGGGGTCCTAGCAACACAAAAAATACATTGTCATCGATTTTCTATTTACAGTAAGCAAAATAAAAATTTCTATTTAAACAGCAAAAAAAAATAAATAAAGGTACTATTTAAAAAAAAGCAATTTTACTCTATGGACAAATTCAATAATTGTTCTACAAAGTGCGCATTTCCTAGCTGACGTAATAAATTAAACCAGTAAAAAGAATAATTCTGATACTTTCGTATAAGCAGATGGGCTAAGTAAAAAAAAGCATTAAATTTAGAAACCCTTCTAGTAAGGATTTTACTATAAGAAACGTTAGCGTATCTAATTTCAAAGTGGGTTTTAAAAAAAAGTGTTTTGTTCGTCAGCACGATGCGAATTGGGTTTATCCCTTGGTATGTATAGAAAAGAAACCAAGTCACATACATGTGTCGGATTACTTGTCTGGCAAGCCATCGGAAGCGGATCAGCACAGCATCGCCGCGGTAGTCAGCAACAACCATGCTGCTATCGTAATTCAATGTAGTACCTGCGGGTGGAGCATTGGGGACGTGGCCGCAAGTATAGCGGCTCTTATTCAAATTATAATGCTTTCGTAATTGCAACAGTGGTCTGCACACAAGAGCAGTTGATCTACGTCGAAGAATAATCGGGTTTACATAACAAGCAATTTGTCATCCAGCTAAGAGCTAAAAAGAGAATCTTACTAATATTAATAACGCAGGAGAACTCACCGATACACCTAAGATATACACTTTTTATAAAAAATAAACGTGCATCGCTCTTGAAGTAATGAAACGAGTAGTTTAGAAAAATACCTATGAGGACGAACAGCAGAATCAACATTGAAATTGTTTTAAACAACAAAAATTCGAGCTTTGATCCTCGCGTTATCAACATACCAAAAACGAGATTAGAAACCTCGATCCAAGCTTTATCAAATAATACAAAAACTATTTCTGCGAGTCTTTAGCTGTAAATCACATAAGAATCAATTATACGCGGTCGTAATGTATAACAAGCTAACGGATACCTAAAACAAGGTATTGACTATTTAATTTTAGCATTAACTTTACGTGTCGAAATAAATAAGCTTAAAATGAAAATTAGTAGGGAGCGTACTTATTGTAAACAGGATGTTTTTGACGTAGGAAAGAGTAGAAACGGAATCGATGTAAATGAATAACCAAATAACGGATACGGTTTTACTGCCGGAAATAAACGTAACAATTTGCTATATTGATGGTTTCGAAGGCTCTTTTACGATCTAAGAATACCGTACAAATAATACTACTATTATATAAACACATTTATAACTAGTTTAAGGTAAATTCACAAGATTGATGTCTACGAAAGCCAGATTGTTTAATTGTATGGATATTGTTATTATTATAATGTTTGGCAAGTTGGCTATAAGTCTAGAATATATATTAATTGGTCTAAATTCCTCCACTTAAAATGTACCACTTACTTTAAGCGCAGGTGTTATAGTAGCTAATTTTAAGTTATCTGGTAGGATACCGTGCTCTAAAGATTTATTGACGAAGTCTAATAATGGGTACTCAAGTGCGTGATAAGAACAGGTATTCCAACAATATCAACACTATATTTATTTTTTGATGAATAACAATTTTACGAAGTCATTTTTTCAAAAGAGTTAAGCTTACTGAGGTAATCGGGGATATTCGTTAATTATTGTCAGAAATATCAACGAAAGAGATTTTATCAATAAAACTGTTCATGTATTAAGTATTAAATAGATTAACAATATCATTGGTATTAGAGAATATTTTATTTTGAAAACTTATTTCGGATATATTTGTATTTGTATTCTTGGTATTAATTAGACCTTTCTAGGTTTTTCGCGTTCGGATGGAGGTATTTTTACAATTGTCAATTACAGTAAGGAAGTTGCTTTTGTTGTATTATATCGTTAACTACATTGTTTCTAGAGGTTTTTTAAATATTCCAGTTCACTATTGTGTTGCTTATAGCATACATTTTATAAGAGTTACCGCGTTTTTATTGCCTCTTTGACATCTACAATAAGCCATTTATAATAGTATTTAACTGATTTATCATACTTTCCTGTACTGTTATGAAAAGACTTACAGATTATGTTAACATCAACCGTTTTATACCTCCATTTACATTGCTTCAGTTACCATTGACTTTTTGAATTTTCATGTTCTATTTTGATTTTAGAGGTAGGAAAATGTTAAGCGCAGAATGTTCACATATTGTAGGGGTACGTAGAACTTCATATTCTAATATTGTAATCGTGGAAAATAATTAAATCTATTAGTGTTTTGAAGAAAGGAGTGTCTTCCTTAATTATCCGTTTATTTCCAGTCATTTCTACAATTTGTTTTAACATAGTTGCATAAAAATCATCCGATGGCTAGAATATTAATGTTGTTATGAATATAGTTTTCTAACCATTTTCGATGTAATTCACAAAATCAGAGTCACTACTGCTGGGCGAATAGTACAGGGCGGGGCACGGAACCTCCCACATTTCAATGATTGGCTGTGGGGGAATGGGCCATCCACAGGGGTGGGGTTAGTCTTGTTTGGAGGAGTGGATGATCTAGTTTTCAGTAGTAGAGTTAGGGCGTCGATTGAAGTCTCCAACGCGTTCTGCGCGCAAACATGCTGCTGCTCTTCAGATTTCGACGAGAACAGTGAGGCGGAGTTTGCTTTGTGAACTCAAGATGCACCCCTACAAGATGATGATTGTGCAGGAATTGTCCCCAACGGACTGGGGGCGGCGTGTGGAATGTTGTCAGACGATTCTTCGCGAAGTGCCTCCTACTGCAATTTTGTGGAGTAGCGACGAAGCTCATTTTCATCTTTCAGGGTGTGTTAATAAACAACAATTTTACTACTGGTCAAATGAAAACCCTCGACAGCTTCACGAAACACCCCTCCACAGCTCAAAGGTAACAGTTTGGTGTGCAGTATCAGTAGTATAACTATGGAGAAGCTGGGACAGCCCTTTTTAAAGGGTCATAAATATCTTGTAAAGGGTGTGTGTATTATGGAAAGAGAAGTATGTATGTGTGAAGGTCATGTATGTGTAGGTGTGTGTGTGTGTTAGTATTAGTTAGGTTTGAGGATAACGATGGTATGGCTATGGAGAAGCTGGCCGGCCCTTTTTAAAAGGATCATAAATATCTTGTAAAGGGTGTGCGTATTATGTAAAGAGAGGTATGTATGTGCAGGTGTGTGCGTGTAGGGTGTAGGGTATGTGTGGTTTGTCGGTGATGTTAACGTGGAAGTCGTGCCGCCCTCGTGATAAAAGTGTGTGTGTAGATATCGATCGGGGGCGGTGTTGTTGTCGTTTTATTTTCGAAAAGAAAGGTATGTATCGTTATGTGTATAGGTGTGTAGGGGGCGTGCGTGTTTTAGTCTAAGACGAAATATCGTAAGGGCGCGCAAGTGGTGCGAACGTGTTTTGTTTTAAGAGAGTGTTTTCGGATTATCTCATCGGACACGTGCAAGACGTTTCAAGTAATCTTTTAATAATTTGAAAATGTTACGCTCGACGTGTCGTAGGCAATTATGATGAAGTATAAGAAGAATAAGGCTGGGGAAATAACCGCAAGGTTTTATTACAGGTGTCGATAAGAAAAAATTGCGTGCTGCGTTTGTATTTGATAAAAATTTCTCCCCTACTACGAATAATAGTTTCGTCGTCTTGGTAAAAGAATATCCAAAATATTTTTCTATTTATTATTGTGTAATTATTCGAACGGTAAACATCGTGTGTCGAAAGTGTAAAAAATGTCTCAAGCTTCGGACGAATTAAAAATTCCAGACGCGCCTACCTCAACGCGTGCAATTTTAAAACAATTGAAAAGTGCTTGCAACGTAGGTCGAAAACGTCACTATGAATCGATGCTGCTAAATCTGAAATGTAATCAGATCGTTTCTAATGCAAAAGCAAGCGTGATAGGGCGATCAGAGGGCAGGTATTAGTAAAAGATTGGATCCGGCGATAATACTAGTGCGAAGGACGACGACGAGGGTTATGCGAACGACGTCGAAGTCGACGATCCTGCTGAAAATTTCGATAGATTAACATCAAAGAAGAATGTCAAAAGACGTAGAACGTCGAACAATATCGTGTGGGTCGATTTGAAATCGGCTTTCGCCCGCAGGATACGTTTGAGTGCTGTGGTCAATTTATATCACATAGATCCCATGCAATTTTTAGAAGATGCATTCGCCCTAATAGAGCGACGTTTGAGAAAATGTTTGAGAAAATTCGGATCTCTTAAAATTAATTTCGTGTTTAACGGTGAATACGTAAAGCCCAACGCATCAACATCATCGTCTTCAGAAGCCGTGGATACATCGTCATCATCATCATCGTCGTCATCGCTCAGACATTTTACTACTAAAAATTATAAAATTTTAAAATTGAAGACTTTCAAACTCAAGTTAAACCCGAAGCCATTCAGGAATTGAACAATAAACTGGACGAATATACCGAAAAGCAGAGCGGGTTAGCTCTTTCGAGAATATTAAATTTAGGCGTCAATATAAATCATGCAGGAACCTATAGTATGCATTCTTAAGGAAGGGGATAAGAAAATTGTCTACGAGATGATATGTTTATTTTAATAATCATATACGTTTGTAATATAGAAGAATGTTGACGGTCGAGGATCTTACGAAATTACCGCTCGAGTATATCGAGAGGCATGCAAGTAAAGACGTCGCCAGAAATTTCGATAAATTACCGGAGTATTTGCAAAAACAATTATGGACGCATCGCTATTGTTTAGCGCATGGCTTACAATCGTCGTCGCATGCAGATCAGATAGATGGACCTCCTCTGCAAATAAAATCGTGTCCTGAATGCGCATGTTCTACCCCATATGTACGCGCGCACAACAACACATCGCAGCCCTGCAATAAAACCTATGAATGCAATTAAAAATGCTCATTGTTCGAAATGACTCCTAAAGGACCGCCCGCAGCCGTCGCAGCATATCTCGCCTACTCTTTAATATGTAATAATTACCTATACATATTTAAACCGAGCGTGCCCTCCTGGCAAAGAAATCCGGTTCCGTAGATCCTCCGAATGCATTCGTATGTTTCGAGGTTGTTGAAAATAAAGACGTTTTGGCATTGTCGAAGTCCGAGTCGTCACAACAACAACAACAAATAAGATGCTCTCGCTCTAAAGATTGGAAACGTATGGAATTAATTACCATGCAGCTGCAACAGCAATGGCAGCAGCAGCAACAGAACCATTCGGAAGAGGTTCCCTTATCGCCATCATCAGAGACGTCGTCGTCGTCGTCATCGTCCGCGGTATCGAGAGACCTTTTAATTTATAAAAGTTATCTAGGAGGAGGAGGAGGACGCCTTCAACGACGACGAGAAATAGAAAACGTAGATGGATCCGGCGACGGCGAGGACGGCGACGACGACGACGACGACGGTGCCGAATGGTTGAACAATGGATGCGCGGGCGATTGTGTCGGAGACGGAGTTGGCATCGATTCTTTTCTGATGTTTAAAATAAGATTTAAATATAATAGCAGTTTTACGGAGACCGAATGGTACGTCATGCCATGGAATCATAAACGAATCGCCTTCGAAAGAGAAAGAGGAGCGAGAAAAAAAGATCGAGAATTTGATAGTTCAGATGGTGTATGGACGTATTTAGAACACATCGTACTTATGCAATTAATAGGAGCGTGGGCATACTACATCTATTACAAATATAAAAATAAACTATGCGCGCATGAGCAACATCGTTTGAGCTCGAACGAAAACCTACGCATGCAAAATAATTTTCAGTTCTAACCGGGAGGTATCTTCGTTCAGGGTGTGTATGTGTGCGTGAAATTTTGCACTTAATTAAATAGCAATTATGGTGAAGTATATTCAAGACGAAAATAATCATACAAGTGGTGACGACAGTCAAGTATTTTTAAATAACGATGATGATGACGTAATTTCGTCATCATCATCATCATCTACGTGTGCAGTATCTGGATCGCCGCAAGTTTTGTCAGGTATTCATGTTTACGATAACGATCAGGCGATGGATCCCCTGATATGTAGCACCGAATACCGATTGAATTCCTCCAAGGAGAATGCGCAATGGTGCGCTCACGGTCATACGATCGAAGTGGGCTTAACCAAACGAAAGAGCAATATGGATTTTAGCCCTGTTATCAGACTTATATGCCCCAACAGATTTTGTAAAGAAGGCGAATTGCAAATGGACGAAAACGAGTGGAAAGATTTGTCGTCTATCAATATCGAACATAAATTTAGAAAATTTTTTTCCAACCGCTCGGATACTGCCACGGTTGCATCTGCAGGCGCTACCGCCGCCTCCGTAGTCGCAGACGTATGGCACTGGAGGCGTGAAATGCATCAGACGATCGACGGATACTTGGAAGTGGAATTTAAAGACGAATACGAGTCCATTCATAGAGTCGAGGTGCAAAACTGCTGCGGCTCTCGCCGCATTAGAATCAACAACAACAGGATCCGGATACAATGTTGCGCGAATTTCTCTCTCCGCGAAGAATTTGCAAAAGTGTTTACTCTAGCTCCTCTTATAATGCTCAAATTAGAAATATTGAAAGGACAAGATTTTCAAGAGTTCTACGATAGAAATATAGAGTGCGTCGCCACTTGCCTTCCCGAAGAGTTCGGAGCTTACGCGTATAACAGGTGCAAGAGCAGTAGCGGCGACGGCGACGACGATGGAGGTGAAGGCGGGCCCCTCCTCGAGGATGCTGGACTTATTCGAACGTGCAGGATCAAATCTTATGTCGAGTCGAGATGATAAGCGAATACGTATTTGGAAATCCATCCCTAAGTACCCTAAACGTTCTTTACGACATCAACAGACTCGGCTTATTAGAAATCACGCGCCATTTCCCTCACGAAATTGTCGATGACGTATTATGTTTATATCAAAAGAATTTAAATGTCGAAATGAAACCTTTGTATTTTAAAGATAGTGTATGATCCTTTTTGTAAATAAAATTTATTCTGTATGCAGTTATTTTTTATATATATATATATATATATTAAATTGTTACGTTATTGCAGGAGAGATGTTAGTCAATGTTGGTACACGGGGTGAAGGGTTGTTCAACAACCTCTTAAATAAATTGCCCTTCGAACTGCACCTTCCTGGTCATAACTTCTGCGGTCCCGGAACCAGGCTACAAGAGCGTTTAAATCGCGGAGACAAAGGTATTAATCCTCTAGACGAAGCGTGCAAGCAGCACGACATCGCGTATTCGCATCACAAAGACGTGGAGCGCAGGCACGAGGCCGACAAGGTCTTGCAAGAAGCGGCTTGGCGGCGAGTCAAGGCCAAAGATTCTAAGTGGTCCGAGAAGCTCGCAGCGTTGGGCGTAACGGCTGCAATGAAAGCGAAACGCAAACTAGGAATGGGAATAGACAAGAAAATGGCCGTGAAACTGGATCGTCGACAGCGAGGACGACGACGACGACAAAAACGACGACGTCGAGTACGTCGATGCTCGGGTAAATTCAAAGACAATAACGGTAACGTCGGCAGAAAATGCTCCTTCAGAGGCGGTCTTATAAGTAAAATATCTAAAGAAATCAGAAAACAAAGCATCAAGAGTAAAGGACACGGAGATGCTTCGCATAATCGTCTCATTTCGAGCGCGATGAATGCTGCAAAATTATAGTCAACAGGATGGGAGGTCGTTCGAAAATTAAAGTACCGCGCATAATACCGGTGCCCAAGCAAGGAGGCTTATTGCCTTTGATTCCGATATTTGCGGGTCTTTCGGCGCTCGGAGCACTGGCCGGCGGAGCGTCGAGCGTCGCAAACGCCATCAATTCGGCCAAAAATGCAAAGAGGTCTTTCGACGAGAACGCGCGTCACAACAGAGCCATGGAAGAGAAAAAGTCGGCAGCGGATTGTATTTAAAGCCTCACAAGAAAGGTAGCGCCTTGTACTTGAAACCTTATCCGGGGGATTCAAAAAACGGATGACTTCGACGGTGTCGAGGAATGCTAAGCTCGTCACCACCACCACCACCACCCTTACACTTCCCATGCGCGCATTGACCGATCTCGATCTGCACAAATATGCTAAAGGTGTTCCGTATTTTAGAGGCGTGTACATGCGAGACGAGTTGCCGCTAAAAGACGCGACGGAAGCTTAGCACCGCCGTGGCGAAACGAAAGTGGTATTATAAATTTAGACGATGGATCCGGTCCGGGCACGCATTGGGTCGGTTATAAAAAGGGCCAATACGGTGATATACTTCGATAGTTTCGGAGACCTGAGGCCTCCGAGGAAGTCTTAAGATATTTTCACGGTAGCGATATATATTATAACGTGGAAAGGGAGCAAGACTTTAACACGATCGTGTGCGGTCATTTAGTGTTGAAATTTTTACATAAAAGAACCATAATGCCCTCAGGCGCTACAGTCATGTCTAGGACATTCACGATATTCGGGTATGGAAATACCATCAGCAGCGGTACGCTATACCCACCTGTGAGACTGAACGATGGCGGCACGTACACCTGCGGCTTGGTGGGTCTTTACACGTGCAACACCGTTCGAAATATTTACGAGGGAAATAATAAGTTCTATTACGATAAAGATAAAGAAATCACCATCGACGAGGGATGCTACGAAATAGACGAGCTAAACACGTTCCTGAGAAAAAAGATATTGGAGTCGGCTAAAGCCAACAAAGAAATTAATTCGTCCGTAATCTTTGGACGACGACGGATTGGTCGACGGCTTGTTTTCTTTAAGAGCTAATAATAATACCCTAAAGTGCGAAATAAAATCGAAATACTCCGTAGACTTCACGAAGCGCGGCAACATCGGTCGAATGCTGGGATTTCATGATCGAATTTTAGAGGAAGGTCGTTCGCATACGTCCGATCGCGATGTGGAAATAATTTCGGTATCTAATATTTTCGTAGATACTAACATTACGACGGGAGCGTACCGCAATAACCAACTTTGTCATAGCATTTACGAATTTGGCCTAACCGTGCCCCCAGGCTACAGCATAGAACAACAACCCAGCAATATAATTCGTTTCCCTCTGTGCGTGGACGAATTCGATAACATTACGTTGAGACTGGTGGATCATACGGGTGAAGCGGTTAATTTTTCGAAGGATACGTACCTTTGCGTTCGCCTAGAGCTAAGACGCGAATAATAAAATTATTATTAAGTTAAAATGGGCGTCGTTTACGATGACGAGCGTCAGCATCAGCAGCAGCAGCAACAGACGTTAGCCGCAGTCGTCAATATACCTAAGAAAAATCCGCGCGTTGGGCATTGTTATCGTCGTTGCTGCCGAAGTCTTCTTCTTCTTCTTCTTCCTCAAAACAAACCTATATAAAACGCAAAAACGTTCTCGAAATCTGCAGTCGCACGCAAATCATCGTTAGCCATAACGAAATAAAAAGCGGAAGAGGTGTGAAAAAGCGACATCGTATTAAAAGAAGAGGAAGAAGAACCTCGCTCTTAGTCGCGCAGACGCAAGTTTCTTAAAAGCGCTCGGCTACAAGCTTTTGAATACGAGAAAGAAAAAGTACTAGAAATGGCTAAACGTGGCGGTAAAATACGTGGTGATTTTGGTAGTAGCACGAAAATGGTCGCAGATCACATCTCGTCGGTGATTAGTTCTCCTTTGAAGAAATTACGTTTCGACGAGGTGGCCAAATTAGACGTATTCAAAAGGCCTCGCTACGAAGAGACAATTTCGAAAGAAGATTATTATTCGTATTTACCCTTCACGCGAAACACAGACCACAGCGATAGAGTGATTATAGAAATCCAAAATTCCGATGCTATAACCGCAACCTACGACAGTTACATTAATATTAAGGGAACGTTTTCGGTGAAAACCGAAGGTAAACCGTATACGATAACGAACAACGCAATATTATTCTTGTTCGATGAAATACAGTACAAAATGGGGAGCACGCATGTGGTCGACGTTTGTAAGCAGCCTGGTATAACGTGCACGATGAAGGGTCTCGCTTCGTATCACAAAAAATTCAACGGTTTGAGCAATAGCACCTGGGACCCTCGAGGAGATACAAACGCCGACATTTTTAAGAACGGACGCTTCTCGTGCAATGTGCCTCTAAAGCATATTTTTGGATTTTGCGAGGATTATAAACGAGCCGTCGTAAACATGCCGCAAGAGCTTGTTTTAATTAGATCCAAGAGCGACGTCAATTGTTACAAGAGCGACGAAAACGAGCTAACATTTAAAATTACTAAAATATCGTGGGAGGTTCCGCATTTAAAGCTTAGCGATGAATCGAAATTAAATTTATTCCATCATTTGCATAAAAATCCCAGAATTGTGGTTTACTTTCGTCGCTGGGAGCTTCACGAGTTGCCGTCCTTTCCGTCTTCGAAAATTCACGTTTGGCGTATTAAGAATTCGAACGAATTAGAAAAACCTCGATGGATTCTATTTACTCTTCAGCATGGCAAGTATGATAATGCGAAGCAATCGGCAGCCCAGTTCGATCACTGCAATCTGACAAATTTAAAACTATACCTTAATTCCCAAGAATTTCCACTTCAAGATATGAATTCGGACTTTGCCAATAACGATTATTCGACCCCGTTCATGCACTATTCGAAATTTCCGGAAAACTATTATGCAGGCGCGAGCAATTTGAGCTACGCTCTGTGTTGTTTGAACGACTATCAGCAATTTGGCAATTGTCCCGTGTTCGTGATCGATTGCAGTCGTCAAGAAGAATCTATTAAAAATTCGGCCGTCGATATACGTCTCGAAATCGAATCCAGCAACATTTTCGATCAAACCACTAAAGCATACTGCTTAATTTTGCACGACTCTATATTCGAATACGATCCGTTTACGGAAATCGTTACGCGTCATATTAGCGAATAATAGACATGAAGGTTATTAAACAGAAACAATCTCTACCGGTTGCAAATATGGATCTAACGGTCGAGCAGGATGATCCTTATTCCTATTTTGGAACGCGCAAAAGCACGGAGATCTCTTACCGGCCAGCATAAGATGCATCGTATGCGGACCTTCTGCGTGCGGTAAAACAAACCTGATTTTGAGTTTGTTACTGGCACCCAACGGATTGGAATTTGAAAACGTTTACATTTACTCCAAGTCGCTATTTCAGCCCAAATACGATTTTTGAGTCGAGTTTTGAGACCGATCAAGGGACTAGGCTATTACGAATTTAGCGAAAATTCCGAAATAATTTCACCGCAAGATGCTAAGAGTAATTCGATTTTCATTTTCGACGACATTCAATGTCACGAACAAAACGCGATTCGTCAATATTTTCAATGAGCCGTCATAAGAATATAGACGCGTTCTACCTCAGCCAATCGTATGCAAGAATACCGAAGCATCTTATTCGCGACAATACAAATTTAATTATAGTTTTTGCAAGACGAAATGAACTTAAGACATATCTATTCGAGCACATTAATACCGACATGAGCTTCGAAGATTTCAAAAGATGTGCCGTCTAGCGTGGGAAAAAAAGACGGCGATGGCAATAAAGCTGGATACGGATTCTTAGTGGTAGACAAAGAAAAAGCCATAAACGAGGGCCGCTACCGTAAAGGATTCGATCATTACATATGTATTTAAAATCACGACGTTCGAGCGAACTTTCATCAACGCAATGTCTGCGGCTGCGATGAGACGAGGACGACGACGACGTCACTCTACGAATTTAAATCGAGCCGTAGTGCAGGCCACTAAAACGATAAGAAAAAGTTTTAGATTTTAAACGAGATCAAAATCGAGCTCAATTAAAATACGGAATGAAGCATGCTCAATTACTAGAACCGTTAAAATCGCTATCAAAATTCTCTGCAAGTAAAAATCCTAATTATATTCGACGTCAGAATGCGGAGCACGAATCTGATAATGTCGGCGACGGTTCAGATGCCTTACTTAAAAAGTATGCCGACATCCTGTCCAAAAGCGAGGATCCCAATATAGACGATACCGGAATCGGCATTCAATACGACGACCTTTCGAATAAATGGTCTATGGGCAATTCAGAGTTAGCTATTGCAGACGACGGATCTACGATTAATATTAGAAATAAAAATATCCTATTACGGAGGGCTTACTTCGATTGTTAACTTATAAGAAAATCCTTCGAATAAGAAAACGCCTGCTGGCAATCCTTCCGAGCTAGATGTAAAAATTACATCGATATTTTGAAGAAAACCAATGCATATAATAAACTGTTTCGCAAGGATCTGCCTAAAACGCCCAAATATAAAAATTATATCGTTCCGAATTTAACACCGTCGCCCGTGGCGACTACAATATCTACGCCTCCTCCCTCGCCGCAGCATGCTTCGTCGCCGTCACCGTCGTCGTTGTCGTCAAGAGAGATGAATACAGCATCGGCGACTCCTACGATTCCCATGCAATTACGATCCAAAATAACGAATAAAAGAAAGGTCTCGGTATGGATGATTTATCGAAAAAAAGACAGCCATCGAGTAATATAAGCAGAATTTGGCGATACAAAAAATTCGATAATTCTAATCATGAGATAGAATACGTTCATTGGGACTCGCCGGCCGAGCTGGTGAGCCGGCTTCGTTTGTTGATGGCCGAACGTTCGGCGGGCAACAATAGCTCTCAGAATCAAAACGAATTTCTTTCTATTATATCCGAATTAAAGGAGGCGAAATTAATCGCCTAATAAAATATACACGTTCTATAGAATAGTCTCAGAAATAAAATGGTCGTCGATAAATTTGGAAGAGCGTATGTTGCCAGAGACTCTGGAGGCGGAGGTTTGGTAATACCGCTGCGCGCGGGCCTCCTGGTGTAGGCTTTAAACTAACTCCGGAAGGCGATTTCAACATAGAAAATAGAAAACTTTGCAACGTAGGCAATCCCGTGACCGGAACGGATGCGGTAAATAAACGAAGCGCCTTGGTATTGGACGAGGACGAGAAAATAGTTAACTTGAAGGATTTTAGAATAGTGAATTTGGCCGATCCTAAAAATCAAACGACGGCGTAAACTTAAAATTTTGCAGCGAAGAACTCAATCTGCGTATAGGCAAAGCATTGGAAATATGTTTGACCGCTTCATCTTCGGGAAAAACGCATGCTAATAAGAAACTTAAATTTGACGCCAAATCGCGATCCATTGTAAATTTGCACGACCCCGCAGAGCTCGGCGATGCCGTTAACAAGAGATACGTGGACTCGACGTTGTCAGAAAAAGCGCAAAATTTTATGAAACTAACCACGATCGACGACGGTAAGGCCAAGAACTTCGACTCTCGAGGCTTGAGAATTGTCAACATAGGCGAGGCCGAAGATGAGCACGATGCCGTTTCTAAGTTCTATGTGAACGCGAGAATACAAAATCTTATCGAAGGTGTCGCCATTCACCGCGATAACGTGATCATTCGAGATGTATTGCAATCGGTCGTTCAAGTGTTGAACGAAGTTGTTTTAAACACGAACTTCCTGATTTTCAACCACTTGAAATTAGACGGGTCAAGACGTCTGCTGGAGACGATTTACAATTTCACAAAATTAATACCGACGTTATAAGACACCTGCACGTGTTATTGGAGCAAGATAAAGCCTCGTCGTCTAACTCTCATACTCGTGTCAAACCTTAAAAATGCCTAAGAAATATAACGATAAGGAAATACTAGTGGATGAACTGCACAGAGGGGTTAGAATAAATTTTCCACGTCGAAGAACGATCATCAAATCTTATCACGACTTATTCCAAGCCGATATTGCTGAATTTATTCCATATTCGAAATATAATAAAGGGCATAAGTATATTCTACTCGTGATCGATTGCTATTCGAAATATTTATGGACGAGACCGCTTAAATCCAAGAATGGCCATGAAGTCACATCTGCGATGCGCGAGATTCTAAATGAAATTAAAAGATCGCGGCCGCCTTTACCGAAAAATCTGCAAACAGATAATGGTACAGAATTTTATAACGGCCAATTTGCACGGCTGATGAAGGAATATGGCGATATTAATCATTACTCCACATATAGCTCAATCAAAGCCGCCATCGTAGAACGTGCAATCAGAACGATAAAAACAAACTGTATAAAGCTTTTAGTCTGAGAGGCAAATGGAAGTGGATTGATATAATCGATTCGATTGTATCGAAATACAACGATACGGTGCATTCGGCCACTAAAAGAAAACCCAAAATGTGACCGCGAAAACGCGTCTGAAAGTTTACGATAAATTAAAACTGGCGACTAGAAAACCTCGTTATGCCGTGGACGACTTTGTACGCATTTCAAAATATAGAAGTATTTTTCTAAGGGCTACAATGCAAACTGGAGCGAGGAGACGTTTAAAATATGTAAAGTGTTTCGAGCAAATCCGACTACTTATTTACTCGTCGACATGCATGGCGATCCAGTATTGGGACAGTTCTATGAAGCTGAGCTGCAGAAAACGAGAGTTCCAAATATTTACCTTATCGAGAAAATACTAAGGCGAAAAGGAACCAAAATTCTCGTCAAATGGTTGGGCTTCCAAGAGCCTTCCTGGATTCAAAAAGCTGATCTTATATAGATTGTTACATTTAAAAATAAAACATTTGTTTTTATATTTTTATTATATAAATATGTTACGTTTCAAAAAATAAAAATTTGTTTCTTTTTTTGTTGATTTTTATTATACATTTTTTTGATCTTGTAAAAATAAGAAAGATAGAGACGCTACAACTGCGATACTTTGACATGCAGCAGCACTTAAAATGTATTATTTTAGTTTATTTTATACATAATATAAAAAATAAAAATACAATGCAGTTTTTTTTATCTTGGCTTGTTACAATATTTTAATTAATTTTATAATAAATATAAAAATAACAAAATACAATGCTTTTTCTTGATTACAATATAACAAAGAGAGCCTCTACAACAGCGCTTAAAATATATTTTAAATTAATTTTATACATAATATAAAAATTTAAAAAAATACAATGCGGTTTTTATAATATAAAATACAAAAGACAATGCAATTTCTTTCTCGTTACAAGATTTTAATTATTTTTTATAATAAACATGCAATTCACAAAATAAAATATGGTTTTATTCAAAGGTCCTTTATTAGATAGTGCCCATGAGGCAAAGTATCTATTCCGTTAGATAAAATGTATCTTTTATCATCTTGATAACTTAAAGCAATTTTCGTCTGACGTATGGAATATACCTTATGCAAATATGATCGTATGCTATTTTGGTCTCGTTCTATGACTACTTTATTTCGTAACGTATCGAGATAGTGATCGAAACAGATTTGCCGATCGATAATGTACTTTTTAACACCCTTAGCCTTCTTTATTATCTCACGGCCTTCTATTTTTAAAGAGTACATTTTCGATCGAAGGCCTACAAAGTGCGTTAAAATACGACCTCTAGTTTCGTCTTTCATAAGACCAATGACTTTTTTATTAATTAAAGGAATTTTATAGATGTTATCGGGATCATAAGCGCTCGTATCAAATTTTTCTAGATTCGTCTTTATACACTCTTCATAGAAATCATTGCACGTCACACTATACAAAAGGCTGTCGGTGTCCATGTAGCATAATTCGCAATTATTTGCAAATTTTGCCTTCATGAAATCGTAGTGAAAATTATATAATTCAATTTTGATAATTCTAAGATGGCCATACCTATTAGATAGGTTTGTTGAACTCTATCTCTGTTTTGCTCAATTCGATCGCGACCAGATTTTTGTCAAAAATCGTTGCCGAATGGAAATTTGGTTTGGAAATTAAAGATAGAGCACCATACCGACCGCTCCAATGAGTCACTAATTTTATGACGCGTCTTTTCCTAACATTCTCCATTGTTTTACCAAAATGGAATTGTTTGCAAATTTATATAGATTTTGTGCAAATTCCGTTTTAGCTTCCGTGCGCATTCTTGTATTTAATTCGACAAACGGTCTCAACCAAGGAGACTGACCGAATTCTAAAACCTTATGAACGCGCGTCATAACTACGCCCGCAGATAAATAAACCTGGAGATTTCTGTAATGCACAACGTAGTTGAACTTTTCGTGAGTGCACATTAATTTTGAAAATTTCGAGCCCGGAGGCGTGTCCTGTTCTGGGCACATCGGCAACTCTTTCTGAGCGTCGTGAATGTCCGTAGGAAATTCCAAGTCGCATTCGATAATATAACCTTTATCGCTCGTAATGCTCACCGTTGTAACATTAAATTTTAATATTTCTTCAGGCGTTAGCCATTTGAAATCCCGTAAGGCAAATAGCAAGATTCGGCATGACCATAGAGATTATTAATATCTCCGTAAAATAAAAATTTATTCGGCTTGGATGGATCATACGTTTGGGGATAATATTTATTATTGGATTCTACATATCGTTTTACGACTTGAGTAAGGCCCCCCCGAATGCCTCTTTCGATCATTAAAAACATGTCGACGTCACAAATTAGTTCTAGCCTGATTTTAGTATATAATAACATGCTAGACCACGAGTAGCTCGCCAAAGTCACAAAATTTAAGGGATCCAATTTGTATGTTTCAAGACAATTTTTCTAAAGTCTTGGAATATATCGCAAAGTAAAAGAATGTCGCATTTTAAATATAGGTCCGCGTAGTCGCCTAAATTTTGCATTTAAAAGTGCTCCATACGGTTTGCGCATGAATATATTCCGATTCTTCAATATGTGATTCATTAAGATTGCTATAAAAACATTCTATAGGAGGAAGATTTTCTTCGCTTAATTTCAAAATGTCATCCAAATACTCGTAGGAAAAATACCCTTGCGCATTAGCAATTTAATGCGATCCGGGTTTAGCGAGCTAAATTCCTTTTTTAAAACTTTAAAGTCATCGAAAGACAACTCGCATGCTAATTTTTCCAATGACATTGCCATAAAGCGAAAGGAATCTATGAATCTGAACGTCACATTTGCGTCGTTGTATTTTTTAGAAAATGTTATGTATTTTCATTATTCAAGGGTATTATATTCATGGGGCCTTCGAAAGCGTTAGCAAGCTCTTTAATAATAAAATGAGCATCATAATTGCTCAAATTATGATAGACTACGGGAATAATTGGAAATAACCTAAAATTTAAATTACAGCTGCTATGCGCAACACCTCTTACAGAACCATTCATGTGATCGTGATCGATAACCTTTTCGTCGTCCGGCAAGAAATCGACTTCGCAAATAAAGCACGTTTTTGCTTTCGAGGCATCTATAGAGGACGTAGCAGGCTCGTTTTAAAAATGCGCTCCCATAACATATGGCAATATGTTTTAATTGTCGCACAAACCAAGAAATGCAGTCTGTGCCCGTGTATGAACTGTAATATGAAAGAGATTCGTCATATCCACAATAAAAATAATATCCTATTGAAAACGGAATATGTTCCTGGTATTTGAAAGTGCGTTCTGATTCGGAAGCTCTTTCGGTTTTTTAATAAGGCATTCTATGTCAGAATAAACCACCATCGGCACAGGTATTTTATACTTAAAATCTTTAAATTGTAAATATTTGTTTTTTCGGAGGGTAAAATAACACGACACTCGTTAAGTTTTTCGCATACTTGCTCGTGGGCATCGAGACGTTTGCGATCGTAAAAATAGGAGAGACATCTATCGCATACGTAAAAGTGACCCGTATGTTTAGTTAATTGACCTCTCACAAGTGAGGCTAAATTTTTTATAAGACAATAATGATATCTAACGCCCCGTTTATAATCTTTAATATTTTTTTTTAATTCTTCCAAACTTTTTCCAACTTTATCGGCCTCGTCGCCGTCGTCGTCGTCCTCGTCGCCGTTGACGTCTTCGCCGTCGTCAGAATTAAATTTTGACGACTCGTCGACATACGCATCTTCAACAATTAACAGATTAACGTGTTTATCTCGTTTTTGGCTAGTTAATTGTACCGGTGTTACGATGTATCGAGCGCGTTTTAAAATAAGAGCAAAAACATTTACAGAAATATCATTCTGCTTTTCGAATTTCGATATATCCGATATAGGCATGGGGCTGACGAAATTTTTCATATTAAAAATTTCTGCAAAATGCGGATACGAAGTTGTGCGATTAGCATGCTTACCTGCTGTAGGCTTAATTATTCCGGCTAAAACGCTCCAATAAAAGCATGAAAAATCATTGTTTCTAATGTTTAAACAGGCCTTTTGTTTTGAATTGCGATAGGAAGAGGCATGAAACAACTCGCGTGAAACATATCATAGCATTTATTAATATTAACATTTAAAAATAATATTTCGGATAGCGTGAATCCTGACCCGTGCATTGCGTCGTTCTCTATTTTATCCAACAAGCGTGTTGCGATATTGCACGCAAACAACTCGTTAAACTTCTCTAAATTGCCGAAACAAATTAAAAAGTTGGGCGTCGAAAATACCTAGTTTGAAACTCATTTTCGTTGAGCGCGACGGAAAATTTGAAAAATCGCACGCTAACACGACATTAATTTTAAGGTTTACCGAGTGATTTTTAAAAATCGTATACAATTTGGATAAAATTAGTTTTTTACAATCTTCGATAAATAAATTAAGATCTTTATGTGCAACATTAATAATTTGAGCTGTTTGAATTCTCGATTTAAACGCAGACACGATCGGCTTCAAACCAATTCAGAATGTCGAGGCGTGCTCCGAGAATACATCCATTGTTTAGGAACATTCTGCCGCAGTAGTTTTTAATAGATTTTTAAATAGCATTTTATATCTTTTCATATGGCATAGAAGATTTTCGAATAGATTCAGATAACTAGCCGAGAGCGAAGAAGAAGTTTGTTTCACCGTTCTTAAAATCGATTCGGTGTTGTGAATGTGTGATTTTAATATTCGAACCCAATTGCGAAATACTTTAGTTTTACGACATTTCGTTAAAATTGCGTGCACTTTTCGATACAACTGTAGCATCTGATCACAACACATCGAAACGCCCGCGTCCGCTTCGATTTTTCTGTTAGTTAACATTTTTTTTCGTATTTCAATGCCAACTTTCTGTATTTTGAACCGTGCAATTTTACTAATACGTTCGGCGTATCGTCTTTGGGCGATAAATCGCAGGACCATAAAATGGCTTCTAATTCGGCATGCAGTTCCCGTTTTATTCTAACAATTTGTACGAGTTTAAAATCTTATACAAAAGGATAAGTCTATAGCATATTTTTCTGAATCTGTAATTTTAGATGATTTTATAGAAAATACATCTGTCGTTCTAACACATTTACTATAGACAAATAAATCGCCGATTTCATGCAAGCGCATGCGGAGGGTTTTCTGCAAATCAACAAAGAATTAATAAATTGAGTTGAAAACACGAATTCTCTATTTTTAAGTCCACGTATAGGCAATCGGTTCTTAGAATTGCATAAAAGAAAATGTCACTTTCACATTTATACTGAAAATTAAACACTGTTTTTAATGGCGATACGGCAGATTGATCTACAAATCTAAACAACCTAATACCGGCCGAGATGCTTTCGCTAATATTATAAAATGCCTTTCGGTCGTAATTACATAAATTAAAAGCTTTTCTTTCATACGAGACACGTCGGTGAAGCAAAACGCTATTGTGTTAGAATCCGAATATTCTAAGCACGTTAAATTGTCGAACAAATTAAATTGCATGCAAAATAGAAAAAGGGCTCGAGACCCAATCAAAAACCGTCCCGATATTTAAAGTCTTTTAAATAAGCAGGCAATTCCTTGCATGCGATTCTATAAAATTATGAGGATAATCCGCAATTAGCATATCACGATTGTAATGGGTTGCTGATCTAATTCTATATTCAATACTCATAACTTTAAAAATCAAGATGTAAAAATACTAAAATTATAAAATTAATTACCATGTATAGGTAGGTATTCTAGTGTGATGACGATACGGATGGCTTTTTTGCTCTTGCCGTTCTTGATTTTCCTTGGGAGGATCCGTGAGGGCTGATGATGATGGATCCTTTTGTTTTTCGCCCATGCAGCAGAAGGAAATACTCGCTGCAGGATTAGGTTTACCTTTAAAATAAACGAATTTCGTATTAGTTTTTTAAATAAAAAATTAAAATATTAAATACTAACCAACTTCGAACGATCCTAGGTAGTGCAAACAAAGGCATTCCTGTTTATTCAGCTCTTCGATATCTTTGTCGCTAATTACGTCCGCGATTCTCTGCGGAAGGAACACAACGCATTCTTCTAATTCGACGAGAATGATCCGAGAATTCTTCTTTGACTGAAGAGATTTGATGCTTAAAACCGGATAAGGGCGCTGTAGCTCGAGATCTTTGACTTTTACGGTCTTCTTCCTATCGATGCGGCTTACTGAATTGATTTTTTTAATTAACTCCATATTTTAATTCTAATTACGAATATAATTACATAAAGTTAAAAAATATATTTACAATTATTACCTGTTTTTTAATGCAAGCTGCACGATGACAAAACACGTTGCAGGACTCTCAAACTTATATTTTACAAGATAAAAAGCCTTACAAGGGATCTTCTATTTATATCACTCCAAATGACGTACAATTTATTACGCATCTGAAAACCGCTCCCCACATACACGATTCAGACATTAACGATAGCAATTCATTAGAATTAAATAGCATTGCCCTTGTTTTGGACAAAAAAGCGCTCATTCAAATTAAAACGCCATCTTTTATTATGCGGATATTGAAGTCGCATAAAATTAATGAGCATATTTTTATTCAAAGATGTAAGTAACAAAGTCATTTTCGCCGACTTGGCATCGATAAAGAATATAAAAATTTCAAACGTCTATATTTCGAGGATTTATGAGCCCATATTTGTTAAAAATAATGGGTTCCTATATAATTAATGATGCAAAACGATGTGTACTGAAATTAAAACTTACTCACGAATGATGTAATCATTAAACTACAGTATTTTCTTAACGCGTTCCAAGAAGCTATCTTTTATACATACAATGTTTTAACAAAAGCGATTCCCGACTTCGATAATAAAAATAATTATACAAAACATACTCGATCATTTATATTTTAACTTCCGCTTTATATAATTAATGTATACTATACAAAATTTACGACCACTTTTTATTTCTCGGCAAAATACGATTTCGTCATCGTATATGCTTTGGGTTCATATAATGCACACAAAATTAAGGAAGAACTTTTACCATTTATACCGAAACAATTACATTTAAAACGTCTTGCACGTGTACGATGAGATAATCGCGACCCCGTTTTTTCTCTTGCCCGACGATCTGAAATCTCTGCGTTATTTTAAATACTTCATAACTGCCTACGAAAACATCGAGCGTAACATTTCCAAATTATTAAAAGTTTACTTGAAACGTCTTGCACGTGTGTCCGATGAGATAATCGTTGACCCCGTATTTGTATACGAATTAAATAGCGCACTTTCATCATCTTCTCTCTCGGAAGGCAAAAAATACACGCACACGTCATCGATCGAACCATCTTGAGCAAAAATACGATTACGTCAGTAGTATAGCTATGGAGAAGCTGAGACAGCCCTTTTAAAAGGGCCATCGCAATTTTTTTTCTTATCGACACCTGTAATAAAAAAAAACCCTTGCGGTTATTTACCCAGACTCATTCTCGAACGCGACCACCACCCCCCCGAAAACACGCTCTTAAAACAAAAACACGTTCGCACCACTTGCGCGCCCTTACGATATTTCGTCTTAGACTAAAACACGCACGCCCCCCCCCTACACACCTATACACATAACGATACATACCTTTCTTTTCGAAAATAAAACGACAACAACACCGCCCCCCCGATCGATATCTACACACACACACACTTTTATCACGAGGGCGGCACGACTTCCACGTTAACATCACCGACAAACCACACATACCCTACACCCTACACGCACACACCTGCACATACATACCTCTCTTTTACATAATACGCACACCCTTTACAAGATATTTATGATCCTTTTAAAAGGGCCGGCAAGCTTCTCCATAGCCATACCATCGTTATCCTCAAACCTAACTAATACTAACACACACACACACCTACACATACATGACCTTCACACATACATACTTCTCTTTTCCATAATACACACACCCTTTACAAGATATTTATGACCCTTTAAAAAGGGCTGTCCCAGCTTCTCCATAGTTATACTACTAGTATCGTCCGTAGGTATTATTGTGTCTTATTTTTTTAAGAGAATGTCGTCACCGCTACTGTTAATTCAAACTGGTGCTGTGGCATGCTTGAGAATTTTGTCAGGCCTAAAATCGAAGAATTTGGTCAAGAGCATGATCCACACAGCTTCTGGTTCGAGCAGGATGGTGCTACAACACACACTGCCCGTCGTTCACGCACTATTCTTCAGGAGATGTACCCTCGGAAGGTAATCTCATTGCGCGAGACGGTTGAGTGGCTCCCGCGCTCTCCAGATTTAAGCCCATGGGATTATTATCTATGGGGTTGCCTCAAGGCCGAGGTTTTTAAAGTTCGTCCTAGAACCCTGGATGACCTAAAGACTGGAATTGAGGAAGAAATCGTGCAGATAACCCCCACCACACTCGAGAAAGTCATGCGAAACTTCCAAAAAAGGCTCAATATGTGTGTCGCCCTCCAAGGCCATCATTTGAAGGATATTATTTTAAAAACATAGCTTAAAAAACTACATTATATTTACTTTCCAGGAAATAAAACTGTTTTGGAATATATCATTTAGTTTTGTTTTGCTAGCCTTTTGAAATGTGGGAGGTTCCCACACTTATAAAAGTAAGTTATTTTGATGGATATTGACTAATAAATTGGCATGTGCTGAAGTACATGCAGTAGTGCTAGAAATTTCACATCTTTTTAATAAAAATAAGTACCCCACGAGCGTATCTAAGGAATCGCAACGACATTTGTATAATATTTATTTAAATTTAATTCAGTAGCTTCCACTTTACGGTTTTTTGTTGTTTCGGAAAGAAGTAATGCTAGCGGGTTATTTATTACAACTATTTACCTAAGTTCATCGATAAGTGCAGGATAACTCTCAACAAAGATAAAGCGCCAGCTCTTAAAGCAAGGTAATGATTGATGTTCTTTTTCTGTGTACATTTAAATAGATCATTTTGATGTGGCTTAACCTCCTTGTGAAGACTGACATTTAACTCATTCTTTACGAATTGAAATTTTTCTTAAAGAACAGGACACCGTAGTATCGAGTGCTGAGTGACTCACGTCTATAGTTTCAGTGTTTTATTCGTTAATACATAATTGATGCATTTTAAAAAGTTACTATAGCGTTTATTAAATGCATGATCACCTGCACATTTGCTACACGATTGCTTATTCTTTCAGTTGGCCACTTTATGATTAAATCAATTATTTTTATAGCACTTATTAATAGTTAAATCTTCGTAAACAGCTCATCTCTTTCATCTTACAGCATTTGTCAACTTCCATCACAGCACCATAAGTTATTCATTTTTTTTATTTAGCCCTACTGTTTTTAATTTGTATAATTTAGAATACGTGTATTATATCCTGATTATGCGACATTACTGCACTTAAAGACTCTTCTTTATCTATTTTATCAGTCATACCGGCATGGATAATACAAGTGCTGCTACATATTTTGCGTTTAACCCTTCAGTAATGTAATTTTTAATTTTGTTAGTATCTTTTTGTTTTTGTTTATGACACCACTATCATCTTTGAAATTTCTAACAAATGAGACACTTATTGCCAATTCAGAAGGATTAATATTACTTTTAACATCATTCTTGTTTAAAAACATTTCTGAAACGCTACCAAGTCAGTATGTTTGAGCAACTTCGGCAAAAGTTTCAATATTGTTGTTAGGAGGGGCTGCAAATTACAATCTCTAATTAGCTCTTTTCAAGTTATCATTGTTTAACCGCTCTTAACTCCAAGCATTGACAATATCATTCATAGAAATTGCTGGACTATTTACTCAGCCTTGGCAAAACCATTTTATTCCTTTTAAGGCACTAATTGTGCTAAATTCTTTACTTTTATTCCAACGCATTGTATGTGATACTATTGGTTGCGCACACTAACACGTCCAATAATTTTGTCTCCAACAAAATCTATATCACATTTGGAGCATTTTTTAATTTCATTACCTTCACTAATCGTGTTCATTTTAATGTGCCAATAATAGAGTACGCGACCGCCAACAATGGCCTTCGCAATTTTAGATAATTAAGAATTCTTACACACGATTTTGGTATTAATAACTTCATGTTTTCAAAATTAGTAATTTGATTAAGGTTTTCGCCATCATTACAGATACGTCCCAGTTTTACGAAACACATGCAACCAACATTCACTTTAATAGGTCATTTCATGGTTATGTACTTTTTGTGTGAGATAATTCACATAGCTGGCTGACTCTTAAAGTGCACTGTCAGAAGCTAATTTCTTATAATTTACGAATAAGCTTTCAAGTTATTAGTGTTGCCCTTTCTTACAGCAACGTAATAATATCGGAAGTCATTACGTGTTCTTATTATTTTATTTTGATACCGATGTTCAGTAATAAAAAAACACGGATATAATCAATTGCGGTGCTTTATTGTTCGGTATCGTAATTTTCTGATTGACATTTATAATGAATGTTTATAATGCACTTAACTGAAGAAATCTTGACGTAATAAAGCAAATTAGAAGTGGTTGTTGAAGTAATTTTCTAATTGTAGAGAGAAAGCTTGAACCTTCTTAATAGCTTCCAAGCTGCAGCTGTTTAACTGTCATGAGTAATTTTTGGAATAAGTAGCATAAAGTATTAAACACTTTTATGTATTAAAATCTTCCATTGCCAAGTAATTATTCTTGAAACCGTAATTTTTAGGAAATTCTGTACATTTTCTAAACCATGTAGAATAGTAGTAACAATCAAGACATTGTTCAACGAAATGTTAATGTCGTGTTTATGACGTCGTTAATTGCACAAACATTAAACAATTCTCTACGCAAATTACGTTCAGTTGTAAGGTTACAACAGTACAACTGAAAATGAATTTATTGCGCGATTACCCTTTAATTAAACTGGCGAAAAGTTGTACGTTATCTATTAACGAGAAAATTTTATATAAACAAACTCTTATGAAAATAATAAGAGCTTGTAGACGTATACAAATCGGGCTAATAGTTGTATAGCCATTTACAAAACAATAGCTTTATTACTTCACAAGGGGAGGAAACATCCACTGACCGGCCGGTTTCAGCTTCCTTAAGCATCTTCAGAGCGAATTAGTTTCCAATCTATGAAGTAATCGAAGCTATTATACTGATATAATTTCGAAGGAATCTCTGTACTGTGGCAAATGTAAATAATACCGCCATCAAGTGGTAAAACACCAACACTACTAAGCGTGGAAGTACAAAAATTGAATTGAAACTACATCGTAGTTCTATAAGATGTCTATACAAGTATGTTTGGCCTTTGAGATTTGCAAACGTAACAAACCTTCTCGTGGCGACACCCGTCTCTTGCCCCAAAGGCAATTCATAAACTAATTCGCTCTGAAGATGCTTAAGGAAGCTAAAACCGGCCGGTTAATGGATGTTTCCTTTTCTTGTAAAGTAATAAAGCTATTGTTTTGTTAATGGCTATACAACTATTAGTCCGATTTGTATACCTCAATAAGTTCTTATTATTTTCATAAGAGTTTGTTTACAGATACATCTTATTTTATATATTGTCCCACACAATTTCTTATTGCGGACTGCAAATAACTTGTCTTTTATATATAAAACAAGATATATTCAGTCCGCAAATTGAATTTGTTTATAATCTGTAAATAAACTATTATGAAAATAATAAAAGCGAATTTACCTATACAAATCGAGCTAATAGTTGCATAGTGATTAACCAAACAATAACTTGATTGTTTTGTAAACTGAGTATATGCTACTACGACCTGCGAGCACACAGTTTTTTTGGCTATTTTGTATATAAGTTTTATTACCACTGGTTTTTCATCGACACCTGGCCTTTTTACCAGCTATGATTCAGTTACACGTCCAACTCTTAGGAAGCGCAGTTAAAATAATGAATTACTCATTCCTACTTTCAGTATTTTTTCATTTTTCTTTCAGTTGTTCAAGAATTTCTGAACCTGGATCATCTCTTTTTCATTTTCAACTTCTGCAGCTACCAATTCCTGAGTTAGGTTTTTAGTTAACTTTTGTAGTTTTCTTTGACAATTACCTGGAAAGTGTATTCGCTTTTTATATTAGAGATTCTTTAATATTTGAAAGAAATTTGTTTAGATAGTCGAGTGCTAAGCCTAGGCTAGTAGAGTATGTATCTATATGTGAAGGCTTTTTTAAGGTTTCTAAACTCCTTTTATTTTTTGAAAGCTGTTTTTTACACTTTCCGCAAATTTTTATTCCTGCTACCTATTTGCTCAATAACCTTTCTAATTAATAAAAAAATAAAATAAAAAAAAATAATTCGACGAAAAAAATACAATCCTTTTATTCTGACAAACGCATATTTAACTCACACAATCTCAATATTTACAAATTTTATTCAAGTTAAACATTTCGTATTCCTACTCGATTGTAAAAATCATCAACTTAATACACCCACGATTTTCTACTCGTCTACATTTCATTGTGTTATTGTAAAGGGCCTATCCCGAAATCTTACCTTACTTTCCCCTGGTCTATGGTGAGCTCAGTATAAACCTTTTTATATTTGTGTGCAAAATTTTGGTACTGAAAAATTATACAAAAGACCCGTTTGCCTCTTACATCTGTGAAAATATTCATAATTATTATATACAAGTATTTACACCCTCAGATTTCAAAAATGTCCTTTTCATAGTTAAATAAAATTAATTTTCGGTTCATAAATTTGTCACCAAATCAAACTCAAAATCACTAATAGTTGAAACCAATAAGCACCAGCACAACAGTTTCAAAAAAATCATTACCTGGAGAGTATTCTTCATCCAGATCACCACCTCTGATGATGCTTTCTCCTATCGACTGCATGTACCAGAAACACTCCATATTGCTGCCTTCCCTTGGGAACAGCAATTACATCACGAACCCGTTGGGCATTCAAACCATCAACAATCCCTCAGGACTGCTGCTACAGATTCATACATAACCTCTTCTTACACGCAATGTGCAACAAGCACCCTCATTCAATTTGCAAATATTTTTCTACACTTAAGTCATCCTCCTTCAATTAATAAAATAATTTACTACGGTTCACCCCGTTTATACTAACTTGCGCCTACTTGTGCATTTAAAAAACACCTGTAAATTTTATTTTGGGAAGCTAGGATGAAAACAAGTATATTATTGTTTTAAAATCTTTTTAAAAGACATTTTATTTGCTCTATTTATTTAAGTAGTTTACTTTACATAAGAAATTGGCGCGTAGGTGGATAATTTAAAAATGATATAAGATCGAGTTTTCGATAAAACTTGACCATTATAAAGCGATTTATTGAATGTATCCGATCAGCTACGTTTAGATTCGTTTTATGAAGGATTATTAAAAATTATCCATCCTTATTTCTAGAAGTTTGTACATAGTGTGATTTACATAAGGGATATTTGTGAAATACTAATTAGAAAAAGATTTTATGGATTCTATTTGTAGATTTTGAGGTTTGTATGTAATTTTTATAATATATGTTAAAGAAAGATGATGTGGATGTTGCAATTGTTATTTGAAGAATTTTTGTTAACGAATATTTGATGTCATTATAAGTTTGATGTTGAATTTTCATCATTTCGGTTAGACTGAGCTAGCAAGGTAATTTGGTCATCTTCAGGTTTGCTTTTAAAGCATTTTATTGACGCTCAATCTAAGAGTTAATTTTTTTTTATTAAACGCTATAATACACCACTTTTATTGGCTCGCAACGTCGGACCGCATCAACTACAGAACACGACAATATATATATATATATATATATATATATATATATATATATATTGCTGCGGATGTAAGCGATAAGAAAATGAGCCCAGGTTGAGCGTCGACATAAGTGCTGTGGAATGTAGCCTGAAAAAAATAATAAAGTGAATCCCTATGTCGGGCGACAATGAAAGTGCTGTGAACTATAGCCTGAAGATGATCGAATTACCTTGCTAGCTCAGTTTAAATGAAACGACAAGAATCAAACATCAAACTAATAATGACATCATAATTAGTTAACAAACAATTTTTCACATGGCAGTTGCTACATCCACATACATCTTCTCTAAAAACAATATCCTCAAAATAATACTTAGATACAAACATTAAAATCCAGAAATAGAATCCAATATAATCGGCATATCTTATCTCTAAGAAACGGATCTCTATATCAACTAGATACTCGTTTCAATTAAAATAGTCCATAAAATCTCTCTCTAATTAGTATTTCACAAATCCTTCCTTATGTAAATCACCCTATAAACAAATTTTTAGAAATAAAGATGGGTAATTTTTCATAGCCCTCTTAAATCGAAATCAAACGTATCGAATCTGTCATGTTCAATAAATCCTTTTATAATGGCCAAACTTGCTGAAACTTGACCATACTTCAATCAAATTTTAAATTATCCTCGTGCACAGAAAAAGCTGTACATACCTAATTAAGTAAATAAAGCTAAAATGTTTTAAAATATTTTAAACCAATAATATTCTTGTTTTTACCGTTAAATTATGCTGGTTATCGTAAACTTGCTCATGCCCAAAATCATTAAATAAACTTCTACATCCATATCGTTACATTCTTTCCTATATCCATCTCAATATCGTTCAATCACTTTACCATCAATTACATTTGAAAATCGAATCATCTTCTTTTGTTTAAATTAAAATTATCTTGCAGGAATTTATTACCATTGAAGTTAAAACTGTTTTGCAGGCATTTATTTTCGTTCATTCAAAAACGAATTCCATTATTCACTTCAAATCTTATTTCTGCATAATCTCAAATGTATTTTCAGCGTCGATTGTTATGTTTATAGTTTTAAAAACTTATTATCATGAGGTGGCTGGTATTTTTAAACGTATAGTAAGACACCGACGTGAATTAATCCTGATTGTTTTCTTCAATCGGTTTATATAATATAAATTGTACTACGTCATTAAATATTTAGAAAAGTATCTGTTTTCATTCATGTGGGTGATGTACTTTTCCCAGAAAGTGGCGTTAATTAGAACATTTTACGTGTTTAACTAAATTGTTGTTATCTTTGAGTTATTACCTTCTTAAATGTTTTATTATAGTTCTTAATTGGAATGTCCATTCATCGTTATTGAATGAACTTTAAAATGTTTATTTGTTATCTTGATTAGTAGCCCTCACTCGATCGTTATGTATGATTTATTGGTTTTGCTATTCGGATTTCGCTATTCAATAAATAAATGTTTGAAATTTCTTGAAAAATCTAGAAAATGAAATGCTTTTCAACTGCACGTTTTGCGTTCAATACTTTAGACGCTTTTCAGTGGAAATGAAATGAGATACCTTTTAATTTTCTTATAAAAATAGTATTAGTGCTTTCTATTAATTAAGAGGATTTTCACGGATTCTTACGTATTATACTTTATTTAAAGATACTATTATGCAACATAAATGAAGTTTGTTATATCATGAGTTTTCGCACCATATACACTGTTTCTACGCTGAAATCAATATTTAGAAAATGTTCCTTTTTCTATGGATTAGCATGTTGTATCAACACGGAATGCTGCTCATTGTCCTCTACATGACCCTCTATCACATCAATATATATATATATATATATATATATATATATATATAACATAAGTAAATTTTTATTTGCAATCCGCAATTTAAAATAATACAATTAACATGCGATGTATCTGTAAATCTATAAAGCAAATTTACCTATACAAATTGAATAATATTTGCAGAGCCATTACAAAACAATTGCTTGATGTTTTATATCGGGAAAAACAATCGTCGACCTGGTTTCGGTACTTTCTACCCTCGTTAGAATGGAGTAGCTTTTGCCCATGCGAAACATCAAGGTAATCTAATGTGTTTGCAGGAGCTTCTGTGTACTGGCGAAAGTATAAAAAAACCGCCAGCATGTGGCTAAAACCAGCACTCAGACTGGAATATTACAAAAGTTGTTCGGAACTGTACTATAATTTAATAGATGGCCATACATTTACGTTCTGCCTTTGGGAATTTGTGAATATTACAAGCATAATTTTAATGCATTATAGTAATATACCACCCGTGGCGTCGTTCATTGCCTGACTTTAGGGCAAATAAAATATATTAAAAGGCAAATATTTCTTTGCAGTCCGCAATTTAAAATAATAAAAATTAACAAAATGTATCTGTAAATACACAAAGCAAATTTACCTACACAAATTGAAATGATATTTGCATAGCCATTACAAAACATACATTAGTTTACCTCGATGTTTCGTTTGGAAAAAAGCTACCTCATTCCGACGAGGCCCAAAATAGGCCGAAAGCAGTCGATGGATATTTTTCCCCTTATGCAACGTCGAGTAATTGTTACGTAATGGCTATACAAATAATAGTTCAATTTGTATAAGTAAATTTGCTTTGTGGATGATACTATTGAAATAAATTTACTGATTATATGAAAAGTATGCTTATTTACTATATAAATACATAATCAGACGCACACTGCAAAAATGAGTAAAAATATATAACAAAAAGAAAAATATTTATGTTACTATCTATTGAAAGTTGAATAATTGATTAAACTGAGTTATACTAATATGAAATAGCAAATTAATGAAGTACTTTTAAATATTTCATTATAAGTCAATCATGTTCATTTTGCCTTTACGTAAAATTTCCATGAGACGACAAAAACAAACCAGGTAGTGGAAGGTAAGTGTCCTATTATCATGTGCAGTTTAAGATCGCAATTCTGCTATTATTATAAGGAGAACCAAAAAATACTAATAAAATATGCATACAAATTAAAAAATTTAAAAGCCGTTTTTATGAAATCTTAAAATTACTATTTCTTTTAATTTTTATGTACAATTTTTTGCTTACGTTTTGTCAGACGATACTTGTTTAAACTCTCTAACGGTTACTAGCGGTTACGTGAAGGAAAGAAAAATTATGATTTACAGTTTAGAATTTATAAATCATAATTTATAATCCCTTGTTAGATGTTTGTAGTCCGTTATGTGTTATTCTTAATTGGATCTCCATTACTCCTAACCTTATTCTTAAGATAAATAATATTTCATGGTTCATAATATTTGCTATTAACGATTAGCAATGCGCTAACCGTAAATATTTCACAATTCGCATTTCATACTTTAGGATTCACCATTCACCGTTAATACTTAACAATTTGTAACTATTTTTTCTCTCTCTAATTGGCTCCGCTAGCCTCACGCATGAGTGTGCTAGTGAAACAAACTTACTAGTACTACTAAAACACCAGCCCCACATTTGGTGTCAGTAAAACGAAGTCTTCCGACGTAACTAGGGGTCTATTCCTTGGGTAGAGCTATGAGCAATGGGGGGGTAAGTCGAAATCTGTTGGGGGGTCACACTCAAATTGACCATTCGCGTTGTATAATTAGTAATTAACACGCTCCTAAAATACCACCTCACAACTTATCATTCATTATTCACTATCCACCATCATCACTACTCATTATTCATTGTTCGTCCTATGCTATCATCGGTTGTTCGTCGTGTATCCTTCATGGTTTAACGTTCATAGTTAACCATTTATCTTTTATTGTTACTTTCCACCGTTTACCGGTCACGGTTCATTGTTTACCGTTAACTGTCTGTTGTTTGCCTCTGTTCCTTTCGTCGATTAGCCTTTGTCATCCGACATCTGTCATCGGTTGTCTGTTGAGTATCCTTCATCATTTATCATTTATGATTCAGCACTCATCATTTGTTTATTTTCCGTCGCTTATCATTTACGGTTCATTGTTTAGCATTCGTCGTGAGTACTTCGCCCTCCGTTGGTTATTGTTTATTTCTTAGCGTTCATCATTCGCCGTTCGTCATTCACCGGCTATCGACCAACAATTATGATAATTTACAATTCATAATTTAAACGCTGAACAACACACAGTGCATATGCCTCAATTTATTTTTAGTCTAAAATTATGGTACGAATCATAATCAATGTTTCCTACAAAATGGTAGTTATTAGGTTTTTTTATTTATATTACAACAAACCCAGAAACAAGGCAAAGATTGCTGAAAGCATGTGCGCGGACCATAGCACTGTACTTCTGTGAAACGTGGTCCGGTAGGAGAAGCGGACAAGAAAAAGGTAGAAAGAAGCCTTTGAAATGTGGTGCTACAGACGTAGGATGAAGATAACATGGACAGACAAAGTTAAGAAACAAAGAGGTTCTGGAAATGGTAGGGAAAGGAAGAAGTAGTAAAAAGTAGGAGATCTCGGATAATTTGACACGTTCTAAGGCAAGACAGAATGGTGCGAGATATTTTAGAAACAGAGACGGGGAAAAGGGAGATGGAGGTAGACCTAGATTATACTGTTACACGCAGATAGTGAAAGGTATAAGTTGTGGGAATTTTAGGGAAATGTGTAGATTAGCTCATAGTAGGAAACAAACGAGGTACGCGTCCAATCAGTTTCAGGAGTAAAAAGCTAATCATGATAATGACTAATAAAAGAAGCGTGTGATTAAATGCTATTGAATTGTAACCATTCATATCAGTATTATCTAATTAACAAAACTTAGTTTAATGAATTGTTTTATTTGCTTTAAATTAAAAAGTTAGCATGCATATAAAAGCTGGTTTCCAGAGTATAAATTTGTCAACTGTAAACCCGAAAGGCCCCTTCAGCTTCATTCTGTGAGGTTTTCATTATTTACTTGCCGCGCCTTCTTTACACGGCTTTTTCGGTTGCTTTATCATTGCCTAATATTGAAGCTAAGGGGTGAATCGCTCAAAAACGCCATTTCACAATTCTATAATTAAATTTCAAAGAATTATGTCGCACATAAACGCGTATTTTATGGAATTTAATAGTAAAATGGCGTTGTTGAACGATTCACCCTTTAGCTTCAATAAAAAAACTTTATTTTAATAAATAAAGTTTTTAATGTTGTTTCTGCTTTGAGCACGTCTAAAAATGAGTTCAGTTGTGTAAAAATTGGAATTCCTTTATGACTTTGCAATCTCTTTTTCTTTCATAATTAATAGTATTTTAGATTAATTCATTAATTGCGTCCAATTGCACCCTTTTCGACCGACAGGATGGCTATTCGCCATAGGCCGCTCCATCGTCAGGTAGCTCGTCTAACAGGACTGACGGATGTGCATCCCCAACGACTTCACTCGGCGCCCCGTACAACAGGAGAACTCCCTCAGGTCGTCACCGTTCCGCTGCTCACCTTTGTTCGCCCGGAGGCGGTGGTTGATGACTGTTGCTGCCTCGTCGGAGTCTGGGCAACAACTGCCATGGAATGGGTGTACAACAGAGTCTAAATAAAACTCTGGCGGGACTAGCGTCGACCGTTTGTGGCTGCAGTAGATTGCAAAAGACTATATCTCATGGGTTTAGAGAACAAAGTTAAATTTTACCCAGACAGTTATAGGGATGCTATTTAGAACATGACTAAAGAAAATATCTTAATACGACTTATATATTGACGTTTAGTTAATAACATTAATAAAAAAATTAAATAAGTACCGTTATTTTCTCACAACCAAATTTTCATACGATAAAATCACTAAGTGTAGTTTATATATCTACACTCTCATAATTTTAAAATTTGTCTCAAACTCTACCAGATAAGATATTAGAAAATCTAAATTTATTATTGTACTTAGACACAATTTCTAGTTAAACGTTCTAAGTAAAAGGAAAACATAAATACGCTCTGTTGTATTTAACATTATTTAAGAGAATTTTAATTAAACATTTAAATTGAACATAACCTCAATATGCACAAAAAAATGTTTTATGAAAGCTTTTCTGTTTACAACTCATAAGGTTATATAGGAAAGCAAAAATAATATTAAATTAGTTAAGATATAGGTAAGTAAAAGTGTAACTATATTTTACATGCATTATTTTTTTAGATATTCAAAATGTAACACATGCATATTGTTCCGTCACAAAAATAGATTAAATAAAATCGTACCTGTATTCAAGATATATGAAAGAAATGTATACTTAAGTTTTGAGCTTACGGTTTGTTCAGAACTATAGGATCTTCTTACGGTTTGTTGAGACGAACACCGTCGTTAATTATCTTGGTTGTTAACCTCAAACTTCAAATTTGTAAGAGCCAATCCTTGTTTGTTCCACAGCCATATGTTTCATCAACGGACGTTTAATTTATTTTAGAAGGTACATAAAACGTCAACATAACATTCTTGTACGAAAAAAGATAATATTTTTAGGTAGTAAAATTAATGCATAGGCTTAGATAGCTTAGCACAGATAATTAGATACTTCACCAAAGGAATATGCTACCGGAGGATATGCCACCAGATGATATGCTACGGGAGGGCATGCCACGAGAGGATATGCCATCAGAGGACTAGAAAATACACGTGTTACAAAACAAAATATTGCAATACGCTACGAGGAACAGTCTAAAAATTTATCTATAATCAGCTTACCATTCATTAATATTTTGAACGGGTTATTCAGGTAGGCTTTCTTCATAAGCATGTTGCTCGTATTCTAAAACGATATTTATATATTGTTGCGAGCTACTATTCGGCAATCCGTCAAACACACAAGCGCCGTGGGCGCTGCATATTCTCCAGGGTTCGAGGATTCTTCTGGCAATTACTAGAGAATGAGTCATCCTTTTAATTCAGAGTATATATATATAAGACCGCTAATAAATGCAGGAGTTTAGTCTATACTAGAATGTCTAATATAAATTATATCGTTGTAAAGTAAAAGTAATTGAGCTTTTGGAAGTCCAAGAGTATACATAAATGTTATATGCTGTGTCTAATGTACATGCAGCTTGTAGTGCACATAAATAAATAGAAGTGTGATAAAAATAGTTGTGTTAGTGTTATTAATGGACCTATGGTAAAGAAGTTAGTTTAAGAAAATTTAGTGCTTGTAAATTCATTAGTGTGATAGTGCTTCATCGTTAATTTGACTGAAAACATCTATAAATAAGACATATACTGTTAATTAGACTCGTGAACAGTGAGTAATAAAGACTTTTGTTATTACTTGTTTTAAATTAGAGAAACGCGGTAGCAGGAGCCTGTTTCAATATGTTAGGAAGAATAAAAGAAACAACACCTTTTCATACGAGGTACGACATCATGGCCTTAGAAAGGACATCTTTATCGGAAGACGGCATGTGCTCAAAAGACCGTTAGATATGAAGATAAACGAAAATTTGTTCTGGTTTACAGTTAACCACACATTTTGAGAGAGGGACAAAACAAGAAAACTATCCTAAATGACAGATTCATGTATACACCAGTTGTGTATTTATGGACATTATTCAAAGGTTAACCAATTGGAAAATTACATCTGATCTTAATTATTTATATTATTTATACAAAAGAAAGAATATTAAATTAAAACTAAAGATCGATGTATATAGTGTATTATTTAATAATACTAAAGGGAATTGTCACACAAATCAAAACTGACTTGTGATTGTAAACGGTATTAATATAAAATTAAAACGAATAATGCTTTTATATTGAAGGCAATGGGACCACAATGTAACTTGGCAAAGGAACACTGAATTGACAGTAGGCGATTAAATTGCCGTTGAATGTAAACTTGGCCGACTTATCGAATATGAGTCAGTATTAAGTTCAACATATTAATAAACACATTTATTATGAAGAAGTTAGTAGATATACCAACTTGAAACGTCTTTCTGTAGAGTTAATATTAGTACTTAAGAACACATAAAAATTCCAAAAGAAGTTAAACTTTTAGTTCACTTGTTAAAAAAATAACCTCTATGTAGTAGTCGATGGCATTATTCCTTTCTAGAAACTGTTCGAACACTTTCAGACAAAAAATATAGTCTTCATTTGTAATTTAACATTATCTTCAGGTACAAAAATTTTCTTGCGTCTTGAGGATGAATACTTAATAAAATCTAACTCACCTTGATTAAACGGATACAAACTTCAAACGGCAAATGCATTTTAATTGTGGTGGACTTACAAGAATTGTGGAATTCTTTTTAACAAGTGAACTAACACTTGTTAAAAACAATTCCACAATTCTTGTAAGTCCACCACAATTAAAATGCATTTGCCGTCTGCAGTTTGTATGCGTTCAATCTAGGCGGGTTAGATTTTATTAAGTACTCATCCTTAAGACGCAAGGAAATTTTTGTACCTGAAGATAATGTTAAATTGCAAATAAAGACTATATTTTTTTGTCTAAAAGTGTTTGAACAGTTTCTAGAAAGGAATAATGTCATCGACTACTACATAGATATTTAAAAACGACAATATGAACGAGAACATGTCAAGTTTGGAAAATATTGCGAACAGAAAACGGTGTTAGTTGTTAGTGCAGATTATCAATACTCAGCCAAAAAGCAAGCGCACACTGCGCGATATCGACGTTAATTTGTTACTTAAAGCAAAAGGTGGAAATTTGTCGACATTGCACAATATGTAAAATACAGAATCATGCGCAGATAAAATAATTAGCTAGATACTTACAATTTTTAATGAAACGTCTTCAAGTCGATCTTCAGTGAGGCGTTCGTGGTCATCCAAATCTACTGCACCATCTCCTGCAGATGACACCCTCACACTAAGATAAATACAGAGAAATAAAGAAAGGGACTGCTTCTACACACCTCACACTTTAAGATACTGGTAAAAAGTGTTCGCGCCACTACCAGGAAACGCTATTACAACTCCACTTGCACTAAGAGTGAGTTTCCAATTACCGACATTATCAGGCGACCGCTTTCAGACAACCGCACAAATCCCAGGAGGTCACGTAAATGTTCAGAAAAGACACTTGATTTAAACTCGAAGTTGTAATGAAGTTACATATAAAAATTGCATGCTAAAAGGAATTTGATACGCCTCAAAATAACACGTAAGAATTTCTGGTGATACACCTACTCGCCCTCATTATATGATATAACTTTTAGGAATCCTAACTAATTTGCCTTTAGAAATAAATGACACTACTCCTGCTTTTACGATGTAATAAAACATTACAGTTCAATATGCGCATACAGACGTAGTAGTTGTTTACAACAACAACGACAAATTCAATTAAGTAATTGTAGTCGAAGTAGAGGAAGTTGTTGATGAAATATTAGCTCTTATTGATGATGTAAATATGTTATAATGTGAAAACGTAGTTCCACGAAGAAACATTCGTGAAGAAATGCTGAATAACGTTTTTGTTGCCATTAATAATGGTTTCAAATTTTACCCGAAACAGAAATATTTGTCAGGACTAAAATAAAATGCTGTATTGAAAATAATTAACATAATTTCGACTGTTACGAATCTAAACTAATTGATCTCCGGAATAAACGTCTTTATTGACCACAACAAGAGAAAAAACCCAAAGACTAACAGTTACACTGAGTGCTATTGCTTACGTCATAACCTTTAAGAACTGTACCTGTATTACAAAAAACAGGTAATGAAAAAACATATGGAACTATTAAATAGAAACAAATGTAGAGAGAAGAGAAATAACGACTCTAAAAAGCGAATAATTAAACTCAAAACATGCAAAACAGAGAAACGTGTAAAGTAATTATTTCTGAAAACGAGTATCTGACAAAAATTCAACTATAAGACAAGATAGCAGGAAACACTAAGGTCGAAAAGATGGATCAAGCGCTTTAAGCGGATTGAATGTAGTGGACGAAGCTAAAAAGTCTAACAAAAAATAACAAAATACTACAAAATAAAACCGATGAAGCTATAAAATAAAATTCAAAATTTTACATTCCAACATAAATAATCATGTAATTGATTGCCAAATATTAATGTCAAATACCCTGGACTGGTGACAAATATGTGTAGCACTGCTTACGAACTAAAATTTAAATATTTGATCATATTTAGTCGTTTAATTCTTTACCCAGCATCTTATATAAGATGTTGCCTTGTTCGTTCATTTACTGCTTAGCTTACGTCATTGTTGATTTTTTAGAGTACATGTTTACAATCACATGAATTCCAAAATATTTTCGATTTAATTTGTGGTGATTTTGAATAGTTGTTCAGTATCACGTAAGCTAGTTACTAATTGTTAATTATTGACATTCTTATTATGACTGCCATGTTCTGTGTTATTCTAGTTTAATAAAACCTTTCCAAAGGTGTTTATAAGTTATACAACAATCTATTAAACTAGAATCCTATCAAAATGGATGGAGTTTTAAAACCAGACAGATTTAACACGGATCCTAAGGTAGTACTGCTTCCAGAGAATGGACTCATTGGAGCAAAACATTCGAGAATTTCATTTCCATACTTAACCCACAACCTACGGATAATGACAAATTGAAGATATTGGTAAACTGTGTATCTCCGGATATTTATGACTATATAGGTAACTGTGGAACTTACAATCGTACTCGACGGCATTTATATCAAACCGGTGAATGAGATTTTTGCAAAGCACTTATTATCTACACGTAAGCAAATGTCGAATGAAACTTTTGACCAGTATCTACAAGCCTTAAAACTCTCAAGCAAAGACTGTCTCTTTAAAGCTGTCACTGCTGAGAAGAACAGAGATGATTTTATGAGGGATACCTTTATTAGTGGGCTACAGTCTTCTACAATTCGCCAACGTCTTTTGGAAAAAGTTGCATCATTTTTAGAGGATGGTTATGAGTTGGCTCGCTCTCTTGAACTTGCACAGGTACAAGCCTTAAGTTTTTGCTCGCCGATCCCCATAAACGCTGTTCCACCTAAAATCAATCGTAACAAACCGCTATTTAAAAATAATCCTAGTACGACTTTAACCGATCCTAATGACAAGTGCTTCTTTTGCGGTTATTCTAGGCGTCGTAGAAGCAGTCGCCCTGCACGGAATTCACTTGCAAATTTTGTGGCGTACCAGGACACTTTGCCAAAATGTGCATATCTGCTAAAACACGTAAAGCTACTGCAAACAGTTTACAAGACGAAAGTAGTGAAATGGAATTTTCGGCTTCTATAAGTGGATTATCTAAAGATACTATTCCTGTCACGATTGAGTGGTACCCTGTTTCCGTTTTAATTGATACCGGAAGTTCTCTGAGTTTTATAAACAAGAAAACAGCCTCTAAGTTGAGTTTAATAGTGTTATCGTGTCTGGGTCTGTCTCCATGCTTTCGACTACATAAACATTAATCTTTTTGATCACATATACGAGGGCCATTTTTTTTCAACCTCCGATCGCTCCGTGCAGACGCTACGCTAGTAGCAGAAAGCGGGCATGCGCTGTAGGCGACTACGCAGCTTTTGTACTACACACTCCGCCATTGTTGACATTCAGGCGTCAGTCGGCGTTGTGCTACAGCCACGTAAACATGTCCGCTATTATGGATGCTCCCGCCAAGTGTGAAGTGCGAAGTGTGACTCGTTTTCTACAGACTGAAGGCCATAGTGCTGCAAAAATCCATCGAAGAATGAGTCGTGTGTATGGGGAAAACTTCATGAGTGATGGAGTTGTGCGTGAATGGTGTTGAAAGTTGGCCGTAATGATGTGCATGATGAAGGGGGCCAAGGGCGCAAATCTGTCGTTTCAGATGACCTGGTTCAACGTGTTGACAGAATGGTTAAAGAAAACCGCAGATTCACCATTACTGCTTGGTGGGAAGCGCTTTCAAACCAATGAGGACTTCAAACTAACGTCAAGGACTACTTGAATTCATTGGAGGCAACTTTTTTTGAACAGGGTATTGAAAAGATTGTGCACAGATATGACAAATGTCTTAATCTCTTTGGTAATTATGTCGAAAAGTAACCGTAAGTGTACCAATCTTTTGGTAATAAAATTATTGTTTTATATGAACTTGTCTTTTATTTATAGCCTATCGGAGGTTGAAAAGAAAATTGGCTCTCGTATAATGACGTAAAACTGGCTATCTTCCCACATTTGTGCTCTGATATTATAGTGGGTCACGACATTTTAAAGCTACACACAAGTGTTCAATTACTGTTTGGAGGTGAAAGAGCTTCCTTAGTTGTATGCAGTATAGCTGCTGCTAGTGTTCCGCCTGCTTCTTTGTTTGCTAACCTAAAGGCTGAATGTAATCCGATTGCAATTAAGCCACTCTGTAGATAACTACAAGTTTATCGAAAGTAAAATTACTGGAAGATGATATAATCGAACCTAGCAACTCTCTATGGAGAACTCAGGTCTTCGTTGTGTCTAATGAAAATCGCAAAAAAACGCATGGTTATTGACTATTCAAGAAGTTTCAATAGATTTACTTTGTTAGATGCGTACCCTTTGCCGAGAATTGAAGGTGTAATCAATAAGGTTGCAAAGCTACAATGTTTTTAGTACTATTGAATTACGAAGTGCGTAGCATCAAATTACAATTAGAGAAGAAGATAAATATACGGCTTTTGGGGTCACCAATGGGGTGACTGCATTTCAAAGGGTCATTGACGAGATATGCAAACTCGAACGTTTATTAGACACGTATGTGTACTTTGACGATGTGACTATCTGCGGGAAAAGTCAAGAAAAACATGATGAAAATCTTCAGAAGTTTATTGAAACAGCGCGAAAGTATAACCTAACAATTAATTTTGAAAAATCGCCGTTTTCACTTAAATCAACCAAATTACTAGGCTACCTAATATCGAATAGGACCATTAGATCCGATCCAAGTCGTCTAGAACCGTTAAAGAATCTTCCCCTATCCAAAGGCACAGCATCTTTGAGAAGAGCGTTAGGCATGTTCTCACATTATTCATCGTACATCCAGAATTTTTCAACCAAAATTGCTCCAACGGTTCATACAAAATTCTCCTTATCCGAAAAAGCAAAAGAAACCTTCGAAGAATTAAAACTTGAAGTAGAAATATCAGTTGTCAATTGTATTGATCATAATACCCCTTTACTGTCGAAACGGATGCCTCTATAATGCTATAGCTGCAACATTATCGCGATCCGGACGACCTGTGGCTTTTTTTTTCAAGAACTTTAAATAGTTTAGAACTGAAACACTCATCGGTCGAAAAAGAAGCTCAAACTACAGTGGAAGATCTTCGTAAATGGAGACACTATTTTATAGGCAACCATTTTAAGTTAATAACAGATCACCAATCTGTAGATTTCATGTTCGACAGTACCCGCCATGGTAAAGTGAAAAATGAGAAATAACACGATGGCGATTAGAGTTAGCTTGTTTTAGTTAAGATATTGCTTACAGGCCAGGAACGCACAACGAGGCCGCGGACGCTCTAGGATGTGTTCGGCCATCGCAAATCCTGTGGGAAAACTAAGCGAATTTCATAAATTATTGTGTCACCCTGGAGTGACTTGTATGTATCATTGGGTCCGTAGTAAGAACCTCCCAATTTCTATAGAAGAAACTTGTCGGGTTACCTTACATTTGATTTCCCAATGCTCCACCCGAAGGTACTACACTGGCCAGAAAGCGAGTTTTTTTACCTGGAAATTTTGAATTTTGCCGAACCCTTGCTGCTCCAAGCAAGGTAGGGATCTTTAACGTGCATGACACCACCTACACACGGGACCTCCATTTTACCACTCATCCGAACGAGGGCGTATTTTTGTGAAAAATGCTCGCCTAACATTTTTCAAGCGGACCGTGTCGGGATTCGAACCCGGGACCTTGGGCGTTGTAGTCACACGCACACCAACTACGCCACGGAGCCGCCCCCGTGGGGTTTCCGCTTCTTGCAACTCATGTGCTGCCGTTAAACCCAGATTCCATCAGCATCAAGGTGTTTTAATAAAAGCCACTGCCGCGTTCGAGAGACTAAGCGTTGATTTCAAAGGACCTCTCCCGTCTATTAATCAAAATAAATATCTTCTTGTTCTTGTGGACGAATACTCACGATTCCCTATTGCCTTTCCCTGTACGGACATGTCGACTGCGATTATATTGTCATGTCTTAAACAAACGGTCTCTGTTTGGTACTCCTGCGTATATCCATTCAGACAGGAGTGCTTTGTTTATGTCCAGAGAGCTGAAAGATTTCTTTAATAGTGTCGGAATTGCAGCTAACAGAACTACCGGATATAACCCTAGGGGAAACGGACACGTTGAGAGGTATAACGGTGTCTTATGGAAGACGATCGAATTAGCACTAAAATCAGATAATCTTGAAATTAATCCCTGAGAATCTGTCCTACTAGATGCCTTGACAGTGTGCACCCTTTGCTTTGCACGGCCACTAATGCTACCCCACACGAACGGATGTTCTACTATCATCGGTGTTCAGGAACAGGTTCCTCTGCACCCACTTGGTTACTTACCCCTGGACCCGTTTACATGAAAAGACCTAACCGACAGTCTAAATATGAGCCGTTAGTTGATGAGGTTATGTTGCTTCACGGCAATGTAGAATATACACATGTTCAGCTTTCGGATGGAAATGAGGCTACTGTATCGACTCGACGCCTAGTTTCTGTAGCTAAATCTGATCAATTAGATCCCGATGGGGAGACAGAAACTCTAGATCCTCGAGGTGATACCCACTGGGCTGACACGGAACAAATTAAAGAAGTGGATGTGATTCCTGAAACTGTCAACGTCGGTTAATGATATGGATTTGAATGGCTCGTCGTCGTTGCCTAGAAGAAGCCCTAGGTTGAGACGCTCTTCTCGGCACTGGGATGACTATGTGTCTTCGACAACAAGGAGGGAAGGATGTGGTGATTTTGAATAGTTGTTCAGTATCACGTAATCTAGTTACTGATTGTTAATTATTGACATTCTTACTATGACTGTCATGCTCTGAGTTATTTTAAGTTAATAAAACATTTCCAAAGGTGTTTACAGATTATACAATATAGTTTTAAAAGTTTTTTATATGGTACCGAAAAGATTAGAGCAATTTCATTCTTCTGTTTGCAACCACAGTAAGTAGCCTTCTAATTAAAGATAGTCACGAAACTTCAATTTTTAAACTAAATATAATTACACGAGTCCTTGAAACTACCACGAAATTCAACATTCGTCATCTCTATTAATTACAAAAGGCAAAAACATCAAATTATTATACATGTTCCTTAGAATAAGAAGCTAAGAGTCAATGACTTCGTTTGGCGCCCTGAAGCTGAACACACTTCAATACGTTCAATCAGCGTAATCACAAACAGATTAGACAGTAAGTAATGTTAAATGGTACACAAGTACACGCGGTAGTTCAAGAAACTCGTTCAATTTTTAGAAATTGCAGATAAACACATACTTTTCTTAAATGCTTTAGATCTCTTTAAAGTGAAATCTAGTTAATGCATGGAACAAATTTTAAACTGTGTATTTTATCATCGGAGTTAAATAAGAAGCCGAGAGAAAACGCTTACAAAGATTATACATAGACTCTCATACAACTTGAATGCATCTCAAAATTTAATTGATAATCGAATTTTAATTGTTGCATAATGGTACCACCTTGAAAAATTATATTTATATATATATTACTCATATTTAGACCAGGGTAGAAAATTAAATAATCACATCAAATAATTTTAATCACTGTGTATAATGAATATTATTAAATAATACGCTTTATTAAAACCGTGAAGCATAAAAATTTATTAGTTTCAGTAAAAATAAGAGATTTAAATCATGTACAAGACGCTTTATATCAAAAGAAGCAGTATTAGAAAACTTTACGGGTAATTTAATTATTCCTAGTAAAGAAACAAAGCGTGCAAAATTTATATTAATTAACCCTATTTTAAGTAACCGGTATTAAACAAAACGTACAGATAATAATTGTAATTGAAGTTAATTGAACCGTTAGTAACATATAATATCTATGAAAACTTGTAAAAACCCAATAAAATAAAGCTCTGAGAATTAATAGTATATTTGAACACCTGCGTAGTTTAAAAAAAGCTCATTCGGCGTAAATTTTGCAGATAATTAATGGTTCAGAGAATCTTGGAGAAATCGTCGCATAATAGTTACGAGAAATGCTAAAGCTGGGTTATTTCAAGTCCACATGGACTGAAATAATCGATAGTAAGGAATATCAATTTGCACCACTAAGAACAGGTTAGAGAAGGAAAGATAATGTGCGTAAGACAAAGACACATATAGTAAAAGGCGTGATTTAAGCAACGTCACGAGGGTCACAATTGGTTGAAAATAGGATGCAAATATCAGAGGTAGAAACAACGATTTCTGTATAAAAGTCAATTAGCTATTTCCAGACGTGGCGTGCCGTGTTGAAATTTCGGAGATTTAACTGGGGCGAGTGAAAAATTCGTAAAAACCGACGCGCGAGCGACGGAATGGGAACATAGCATGAGAAATTCTTAAGAATTGTCTGTTTTGAGGACAAAAGCGACGTGCCGGCTATCCGCTATATATACCGGTGGTAATATGAATTTCGCTCTCTGAGACTTTTGACTGTTCGATGCGTTAAAAGCTCTCTTACATCCGCGACTTGATTCAAGATGTTAAACAGTGCATTTTAGTTTGATAAAATAATTTAAAGTTTGCTCGTATATTTTGGTGATTTAAAACAGTTTGTTATTTACGTGCTAACATGAATGTACTTGAGTGCACTTAGATACAAGGTAATAAAATTTAGTATCACTGTACTAATTAGTCAAAATTTACAACAACAAATGAATACCCATTAGTAGGCAGTTTTGGCGTATATTGGTGAAAGAAGTATGAATTTCTTTGCTATTTTGCGGGGGTGAATAATTAAATGGTTCATAAATGTGTCTGGATCCACAAACAAGGGTCAGATATACACAGATGAGTTCCGGAAAAGCCCAGAAACAACTTTAAATAAATGGTGATGGAGAAAATTTGAAAAGCGTTGAGAATCAGAAGCTGTAAATATAATCCAGTTGGAATGGTGTGATTAACAAAAGGGACGATGTACCTTAAAGCTACGAGTGCAGTAACCTTCAGGTAATTTATACTATTTTGGTTGAACTTTGATATTTTTGTGTGTGTTGAATAACTTTATAATTGATTTACTTTAAATGGACATTAGTGAAATTGTACTAACCATAAAATTTTAATTTTAAGGTGAAATTTTGCTTGTTTAAGTAGAAAGGGGTATTTAGTATTGATGTTCGGGAATATGATGAAAATTTGGGTATGTCTTTGAGCTCAATTAGACGAACCTGGTTAATTAACGTAAAGGGGTGGTAGATGCTCCCTTTATACTCAGACTCCGGTCTGCTTATATTGTTATATTAATTAGTAGGCATCCAACAAGGACTTTAATTCTGGATGCACATTAAAATGATAATAAAATTAATCTTGAAATTCTTTTTAAAACTGAAATTTATGCTGAGTTTTAATTTTGAAATTTTAATGTATTGTGAATATTGATGTAAATAGAGTTAACGTTGATGTTTGTGGTAGGAATGTGTTTGTTTTTTTATGATTGAGGATGTAAGTTATCTAGAGGAGCAGCCGAGGCGATTAACAGAAGAAAGTCAACGGACCAGGTAATTCAAGAGGTTTCACAGCATTCTTGACGCCCAATCTGTGGGGCTCGATTCTAGTAATGGAGTTCCCGGATTTTAAAGGTTTCACAGCAATATATATATATATATATATTGCCGTGGAATCGGGGATTAAGCTTTTATGCTTCACCAGTGTCATCAAATTATTTTCAAAAATGCAAAAATTTCTAAAAAAAAAATCCTTACCATTTTATTTCTGCTTCTCTGGCTAGCTCAGCTGTGTCTCTTCTAGGATACCTAAATTTACAACCATTCCTCCTTCACACTCGCACACCATTCAATAAAATCACCAAATAATGCAACAATCATACAAACTTTTATTTACAGCTATTAACAGATAAATTATTCACATGTATAAAAAACAGTTTGATTCACTAATTACAAAACTCAAAATATAGTCTGTTTTTAAAGTCCTTAATTTTTCTAATTATTTTCAAACAAATTCAATGAGATATGAGTAGATGGGCTCCACATATTTCCCTAAATTGACTGTACACTGGAGTATGGTGAGCTCATATTAACCCAGTTTAGTTTATATATGCCTTTTACACCTTGCATCAATTAAAACAAAATTTATAGACCCGTTTACCCTTTACAATCCAATTTATATCCCGAATAAAAATTTTGTATCTTTTAAATACACCCCTTTTCAATATTTAACCTCAATAAATTGTCCAGTACATGTATATTTTCCAATACGTTTCTACAACCCTAAATAAACCCCAACAAGTCAATCACACCGCCCCAAAATTTTACAAATGTTTATCAAACAACAGAAATTTCAAATAAATTACCTGGAGAATTCTTCAGGCTTCCATTCCTTCGAAGATGATCGCTAGAACACCTCGGCTTTGTTACCATTCGCTGTGCTACTCAGCGGATCCACAGACGATAACGCCATTTGCGAGCCAAGCGCCTCGTCTCACAGTACCATTCCATATATCAGCGTACAATCTTGGTTATTTGTGATGCTTACCCCACATATATCATGCTTCCATTTATTGATTTTCGTGATTTGTATTGTAGTAGCCGAACCTCTATTAATTTAATATACACTACACGTACTTCGCGGTAATAAATAGATGCCCGCTACTACTGTGTTTTATACTTGCAAGCACTATATTTACTGTATTAACAACACACAATACTCACAAAAAGCTCTACTATTCTGGTGGCCAGCATTCCGTACTTTATCGTAGTAAAGTAATATAGAAGCGAAGAGAAGACAAGAGAACTTTAATAATTTAGATCAAGTATTTATATCGTTTCCAAAACCCACCCAGGACACACTTCAAGTGAAAAGAAAAGCTTATTTTCAAATCTAAATTCTAAAAATTTTGAATACAACTGTCTTGAAAATTCCTGAAATTTGCTTCGGTTTACGTGCCGTATATCCGCAAGCGCTCTCAACCTTCGCGTGTGTCTACGTTTGCAAAACTGTCTGTTTTTAATCAATGATAAAATTCTCGGTCATCACAAACTCCGCCTGACCTATATTCATCTCTGTCTTATGCATGTCTGCTGTTGCGTTAAAAACCCCACTTGAGTTATAGAAAATCGATATTGATGACAGCTTATCTCCACTCCACGTGTATATGGTACGTGCTTTTTCGACCCCAACTCTTTTCTACCTGTCTCTATGTGTTGTATATAACCGATCGTGCATTTCCCTCGCTCTTTAAGAAGTTTGTTAGCCTTGCTGTGTATACCAACTGACGGTTGAAAATATTTCTATGAAATCCTATCTTAACACATGCTCGACTTCTTCGAATGTAACCTTTTTAAAACGCAGGTGTTTGTTAATTATTGAACGTTTAACACAACAATTCCTAGACTTTATATTTTGTCGTATTTGTATAAAACGAACCACATTTACCTTGGAATTATTGATTTTGCTACGCAAGTACGTTCTCTTATGCTTATACGTGTTGGATTAAAATAAATTAAAATTAATTATGAATTTCTGTTTACTTTAAAACTGTTTTTCTTTATGTAATTTTTCACATACCATTATTAATTATAAAAATACGTCAATACCTGTCCGTTTTCCTTAAATGACTCAAATTAATTTTGCGCATAAATAAATCGTTCTTTTCTATATACAGGGTGGTTGAAATTTTATTGTTCGCCACTGATTTAACCCTTTGAATCCACAACAATATATATATATATACATATATATATATATATATATATATATATATATATATATTGCTGTGATATTGCTCCTTTTGGTGCCCTACGATTGATTGGTGTATCTATTTTTGTTTGCTGTGATATCTTCTTTAATTCCTTTTTGCCCCACGATTGGTGCGCAATTTTTATTGCTGTGATATAGCCCCTACGTTGGTATGCCCTTTTTTATTGCTGTGATATAACTCTTTTCTGATTGGCGTATCTATTTTTATTGGTGTGAATATCAACCCCTTTTTAAATCCTATAATTTCTTGAATTTGTTTTTCCAAGGCTAGCTCACTGAATGCCCTACTTCACAACAATAAAGATTGTTTAACCCCTTTTCTTTCTATCTGTTGAATTAATTTAAATGAAGCAATCCAAAATTACACAGTATAATGATTGATAATATGTACAGTTTTATGTCAATTCAAAAATTAGCCCCTGAATAAATTATTCACATTCACCAAATTTAATTTTTCCTGAAAGCCAACAAAAATATCTTTGTAATTACTTTTAAGTACTTTCGAACGTTCAAAGATGCTTTCTCTATTTTTCAAATTCTCAATTGACCTTTTTGTTGACCCTTACAGATATATAATATACAGCAAATACTAAAATTGAAACAGTCTTTAACAAATGAAAAAATTTAAGATCTCTAACCTGCGTTTTCTTTGCTTGTCACTGTAATTGCCTCAGAGTATCTGTGGTCAGCACCCCTTGATTGTTACAGTTTGACTTGCTTCACTTGTTGGCCAGAATGATAGATTAATTGTTGCTTGTATTTTTCCCTTCGGATTTCTGGGGAGTAATGTTTAGTATCTTTACGTTTATTTTCTTGTAAGTATTTTCGAAGTATCTTTTGATCTAAATTTAGATCTTTATTTGGATCTTTAATCGAAGCCTTTATTAGGAGCTTTATTCGGAGCCCTAAATTTGTTAAATATTAAAATAAAATTCTGAATAGTTTATCTTATGTTTACGCGTAGAACGGCTATTCTTCGTGCACATATTGGCACTTTCAATTTTTCACTTTTAATAAATTATTTACTTTTCACTAATTGTTACTGGTACGTAAGCATCACTTTAAATCGACGTGGTTCGTGCTTTATTGAAGATATACTGTCTATTTTTGAGTTTCCTATCGTATTTATAAGCTTCACCTATCAACGTTTTAATTGGCGTCGATCAAGGCTTGTACTTTACGTCTATCTCTGTAGAACCCGATATTTCTCTAAAAAGTCCCTGGCTTAATTCTCGATGAAGTGCTCTGCCGATCACGTAAGCGTTCTGTATGTCACAGTATATTCTTAGAATTTCCAAATATCCATTGCAATTTTGTCACGTCTTTTATATTTGTGTCGTTTATAGTCCAAAGCTTATCGTATAACGAACCGTCTGTTGCTTATTGTTTGTTATTTAAAATATATTGGATTTTCATGTAAATATGATATTCCAGTCACGTACTCATCTTTCTAATAATGATGTATTTGAATACGTTTTCTTATTTATGTGTTGACATTTTTAATGAAATTCTTAAATAGCTAGAATGCCAGGTTGTTTATCTTTCCCGATTACGTGTTTATTTTGATGAAACTTGCTGTATTTAAACCATTATCTTGGTTCGTTTCTTTAACTTAAAGCGTATTATTTTGATTAAATATTATCTAATTATTGAAAATGAGCTTCTTTCTTATGCATTAAATTGAATATAATTTATATACAGTGTGCTCGCTATTGATCTTTTGTAAAGTATTCGATTTACTCCTATTTAATGATGGAATTATTTGGTTTTCTTAACGTTATTTATCTTACGACCCCTATGACTTCATCTATCTTTAAACTATCCTCTTATCATAGCATATATATATATATATATATATATATATAATGTTCAAAATCAAGCTTGGACAAGCTTAAAGTGTAGTAAATGTGGGCAAAAATTTGCTAACCTTGCTATAACGATGACGAAAAATGATAATTAATGAAACTGCATTAGAAAAGACCATTTTACATCTATTTCTCATACAATTACAAAAATAACAATATACTGAAGGAATTAAATTTACGGTTCTTACTTACTACGATGAGTTTAAAATTTTAAAATTAAATATTTAAACTGTTATATCAAACCCATAGTACTCGAAATGATTCTTTTATTTTACGAGTGTAGTTTCCGATACCAATATATCCATTTTTATGTATAAGCTACAATCATAACTACGAATCACAGGGTGATAAAATAAACCGGTCAAATTAGGAGGAAAAAGTATAACTACATTCACGGTCCATTATACTAACCCCAATGAATGGAAATACAAAAGACTTAACAATTGGTTCATTAGTAGAAATATCGTATAACATTTTAATACTGCCTTCACATGGTGTTGTTAGGTTGTGCTATATATGTATTTCTTCACCTTCAGTTCACATATACGTTTACCCACATTTTATCAACTGTATTAATGACGCGCTATTTTTTTTTTCTTTGGTATCTAATTTATAATTGGATTATTAATAGTTTGAGACTCCTATATCTTTCATTTTTATGCCACGTTGCCATTCTTAGAGCACAAAACTCTCAGGCGGTTCTCCCCGGTGAAGTTAATCAATTTAGCCTTTATTTTATGTAATATTTATATAATAAATATAATTACTAATATTTGTATTTTAATCACTAAATCAGGAATGCCATTTCAAAACGTCCTCTCTTTTTAATCAATATTGAAATGATAAAGCTTAAAATTGGTTATACGATACCATGGGCTCCTTAATACAATTCTGGTTTACCACAATCGTTCCTCTGTAGACCGTACGGCTCCTGTCAATTTTTGTCCCTTCTTGTTATTGCTGGACTATATCAAATTAGTCTTTCCAATCCTAGAAATTATTGTTGAGGTTAGATTTATTTTGACAATTTAACCATCACAATTCGCCCTTTAGAAATGTCAAATTTTCTTTGTGTTTTTTCTATATCCAAGTTTTCAAACTCTATTATTTCTTTATGAATGTATTCACACACGCACTACTATGTTCTATTCATACACCTAACCATACGTTTTTCACTCGTACCAATTAAAATATATACAAATTACTACTAATTCCTTACGTCCTACTAATTCTAAATGAAATTATTTTATTTTTACTTTTCTGAAATATTCGGCGTCCTATAAATCCTCCTGTCTTATCTTCTGTTGCAGATTTCCTTATAACTGAATTTAGTTTTGTATTTGTGCTAGATGCTCTTCCTTTTTTATAGGCTGCTTTACCTTGTTTGTGTACTATGAAATGAAACACCTGTTCTGTGGTTGATTTAATGATCATAAAAAAATGTTGTTGAAACTGTTCAGCCCCAACAATAGCTTGCTTATTAATTGATTATTTAAAAAATTTTCACGCTTGGCCCTGAGAAAGAAAATTGAGAGTCGCAAGTTTTGATTACAGCTGTCAAAGAACTTAGTTGGATATAAATTCGAAAAAAATAGGTATAAAGGGCACAAGTGAAAATTTTGAACACCGCCATCTCTTTTATCCAACGTACCCTTATAAATTTCTGATTTATAAATAAACAGAAACAATATTAGCCAGTACTGAAATTATTTAAGAGAAGTTCCAAAATTTTAACCCCCTTTATTTCTAAACCCAAACCGCAACAAAATTTAAAATTTTCACTTTGGCGTTGAACTGGAAAGAATTCGAAGAATTCGAAAAGTTATTGGATAACAGTGTAAAAACCGCTTAGAACAGTACAATGACGAATAGTTGCGATTTGTAAAAATTCTGGCACAAAGTTTATGGTCGCTTGTGACATATGGGACAAATGGTTCCATTTCAACTGTGCAGGGGTAGATGAAACGGTAAAAGATCGAGACTGGAGTTCACAATATGTACAAGTAAACTTGCACAAGACAAACAGGTCGAAGCCGATCAATCACGCGGCAGCAACCTGCAATTAGTGGCTGAAGTAAAACGACAACAAAAGGAAGTGATGGAGTTGAACGTTCTGGTGACAACTTCAAGCTAGTGTCAAATAGCAAGCCTTATCAACCACGGACTCAAAAGACAATTATCGTATTACCAGCGTATTCGAAGGGTTAAGCAATCTCAGTAACCCCAGCGAAAATAATACGCCTTGTAATGGAGTGCATAATGAAAGAACTGCTAGAACATGCCGTAAATTATGTGCACCGTACCCATGACAGTCACCTCCGGATCGAGTACAGATTTATGATGAAACCTCGTCAGTGACGAACAAATCGAATAAATCGATTTCGAAACGAAAACTGGCCCATCAGCAGTTAAAAGCCGAACTGGGCTTACGTTTAGAATTTTTAAAAAAGGGCTTTGAAGTTGATCAGCAATTTTGTGATGAGGAAACTGATGTATCTGACGAAGGTGATGTATTGGCTGTTACTGAGCATACAGTTTCGTCCTGGGTAGACGAACAACTATTTGAAAAGTCGCAAATAAATAAAGGGCAGAAGTTCGGTATGTGGACAGAACCCGATGGGGGCGTGGGTGGGCTCGTTTGAAAGCTTAGGGGGTGGGGGTTATAAATATATGTGTCATAGGCCGGAGGGGTGGGGTTCACGTTTTATACGGGGGTCAAACTTTTGGTACTTTTTTATATTGTAACTCACATTATAGTGTATATAAATAGTACCAAAACTATTTTAATAATTTGACAATATTTTTAGGGTTGGTATAATACATGAGAATTTTATTGAAAATTTATAGATTACATTCTTCGATAGAGTAAACTTCTATTACAGATGCAATTAATGCTTCAAATATATCTTTTTTAAAACGACGCACATCTCTACGCCATAGGTGTTCACACAAATGCATAGCCAAATCTTCTGATTTCAGACCATTTCTGGCGACGTCATCTTTCATATGCTTCCATAGGCCTTCTATGGTGTTTGTATGTGCCCCTGTTTCAGGATCTTTGAAGTGATATTTATGGCATACTCTTTCATGTTTGTAGCCCATATCCTTTATTGCCATATATGGCCTCCAGTAATCAGAAATAATAGTAGTCCCTTTATAATAAGTTAGGTTAAGTTAAGTTAAGTTATTTTAGGTTAGGTTAGGTTAGGTTAGGTTAGGTTAGGTTACCTTTGGCTATGTGCTTCTCGATGAGTGGCAAAAGAGTTTCCTTGTCTCTTTTATTATTGGCACATATTTCTAATCTGTAATCTCCTGTTTCTCTACAAATCGTCCCAAAATCCAGTGCCCTTCTCTTGGTCTTCCTTTCCTAAATTTCCTTTTGCCAACTTTTGACTCATCGATTTCAACTGTTACTCCCGGGCCACCAATTTGACCTTGTCTGTCAAATTCATTGTCTAATGATATCATGCACACCTAATAAATAAAAGACATAATATTTAAAATAGTGAAAACAGATTTGATCTAGCTCATTTTTCAAGAGATATACTTGTTCAAACCTATATACTTACTTCTCTGAAATATGAGAACCAGTCGGAAACTGCCTCTCTGCCACAACCAACTTCACGCATGGTGTGGTCATAATCGTAACCAGATGCAAAAGCGTACAGCATAAGAACCACTTTTTCGGCAGAGAGTTTAACATTTTCTAGCCAAGTACCTGTGGCCATTGAAATGTTAATTATTCCTCTGCCTTTTGCATGTGTACGCTTGGTGCATCTAAAACGCCCCCATCCATGCTCTATGTCAATTACCATTAGCTTTCGGCATTGAGGGCACTTCTTTTGGGAGGGCAAAAGCCACGAGACATAAACCACTTCATAGTGGTTTCTCTGTCTATTAAAACCTCTCTTGTCAATTTTGACAGATTCATAATATAAAAATAGATGCACAGTTAATTTACAATAATTTATTTATGAATAAAATGATTATTAATTATTTAAAATGTCATACAAATGAAAGTAATGTCCACTAAATTAAGACATATGATTTGGTTTCATGTCTTTATATACTTAATTTTTATATCATGAGTTCACGCTTAGTACGTGTCTATTGTGATTGGTTTGTGATTAAGACACCACTTTGGATGTTAATCCTTTTTAATCTCTAATAATCTTATTTAATCTGATTAATTAAATTGTCAAAATTTTTCTCATGTATTATACCAACTTTCAAAACATAAGACACTAATGTGAATACTTTTGGTACTATTTATATACACTATAATGGGAGTTACAATATAAAAAAGTACCAAAAGTTTGACCCCCGTATAAAACCTGAACCCCACCCCTCCGGCCTATGACACTTATATATTTATAACCCCCACCCCCTAAGCTTTCAGACGAGCCCACCCACGCCCCCATCGGGTGCTGTCCACATACCGAACCGTAGCCAAATAAAGAATATCAACCAAGGATTCTCGCTAAATACCAAACAAGTCATTCTAACGCTAATTTAAAACCAGAAGTGTTACGGGAAACTCCCTCACATCCAAACCTGCATGTAACGTGCGATCGGAGCACGCATGCTTCTCTGAAAGCGCTCACGTCATGACTTTCCAACAGAGAAAATGAGTATTTTCTTTCCAACGGCGGCAAACCGAGTCAGAATGAGACAGGCGTAGAACGAATAACAATGCAACAAATTGCTATGAGGCAAATTTTGCCGAAACACTGCGTGCAATTTGGCGGTGAACCGGATAAATGGCCGATGTTCATCTTCTTATTCAAGCGCACTACGTTAGAGTGTCATCTTAGATGACGACAATTTAAGCCGCTTGCAAACCTGCCTGGAAGGTCGAGCACAATGACTTGTGCAAAGCTTCTATAACTTCCCAGAAACGCTGCCGCAAGTGATGAGAGCTTTAGAAATTCAATTTGGAAGACCAGAGCTTATTTTGGATGCTGTGGTTGATCAAATTGAATCGTGTGGCAACGTTTTACAAGAGCACCTCGAATCGGTGCAAGAATTCACCGTGACCGTCCAACATGCTGTAATAACAATGCGCGCTGCAGGACTGCACAATATGCTTACAAACTTTGCACTAATGCGAACGATTGTTAGTAAACTGTCTGGAACCTTACAACTGGAATGGGCAAAATATAAAGTTGCGCAAGCGAATCCTGACTTAATTATCATGGAACTCAGAATTATCCGAAAGTGTAGGAAGTATCGCTGTTGTAAAGCAACCTAACGTAGTGTACAAAAATATACGTCCAAAGATTCGTAAGCAACCGATTGATAATGCACTTTCCTCAAGTTTGGAAAACTGAGTGGTATCGAAAGATAAAGACATGCACCCACACGCTAATAAATGTTCACTCTGTAACAACGGCGTTCGTGGTGTAAACGAGTGTCGATTATTTTTAGAATCTTCTATAGCTAAGCGGTGGGAATTACTAAGACAACATAAACTGTACCGGAAATGTTTAGGGTCCCACTATGCTGGTAGATGTAATAACTATTATTTTAACTTAACTGTATACAAATAAAACTTTAAAGGAGTTCTTTTATAAACTCCCTGTACATCAAGTACGGACTCGTAAGTTAAATAGAAGAACTAGCAAAGTTAATTGCTTAATCGAGCTTATTACAAATTTGAAATAAAGAAAGTGTAGCAAACCCGTATATTGGAATAAGTAGAAATTGAAATGGTTTTTAACTCAAAGAGGCAGGAGAATTTGTATGAAATGGAACTTAACAACGCAATCATTGCCATGCGGGACACGGTTAATTATTGAGTAATTAAATTGACGGTATTAAACCCCGGGACGTTTAGTAGACAGGTTCTCAAACGCGAGTAAAAGCGCGAATATAAAATAGCGGCGATTTCGTGGGTTAGATACTTGCGTATGACTGCTGATGGAAGGTCCCGGGTTCGATGTTAGTTCAGGATTTTTCACAGAAATATGCGCTCGTTTGGATGAGAAGTAAAATATAGGTCCGGTGTGTGTGCGTGTATGTGTGTATGTTGTCGCGCTTGTTAAATATCCCCACCATGTCTGAAATGGAAAAGATCTGGCTAAATTCGAAATTTCACGTAAAAAAGTTCGCTTCCTAGCTTTCGGGTGGAACATTGAAAAAACTCAAATATGCGGATATAATAATACCTTTAAAAGTGAAAGTGCCTTGTTGGGAGCTTTTATTCAACGCCAAGTTGGGGTAACTGATATACCTGCAACCATTTCTCGCACTAGAAAGTCGTCGGAGCTTTGTATAGAACCAAGAAGAAACTAATTTTATTGAGTTTTTGCTTTCCACTTTCTAAACATTACATGATGTATTATAATTAATAGTCACGATTTGTGATAATAATAAAAATATGTAAAACCTATTATTAAGAATGACTTTTTACTTGGTGCACGCTTTTTAATTGTTTGTGTTTATTTTAAATTAGTAGAATGAGGTGAGAAACGTGTCAACGAGGTTCTATCAACCTCTACTCCAGTAGTAACCGTTCATTTACATTTCCAATGCTCCACCCAAAGGTACTATATTGGCCAGGAGGCGAGTTTTTTTGTTGCCTGGAAATTTAGAATTTTGCCGAACCCTTGCCGTTCCAGGCAATGTAAGGATCTTTAACGTGCGTGACAACACTCACACACGGGACCTCCATTTAACCTCTCATCCGAACGAGGGCGTAATCTTTGTGAAAAATGCTCACCTGCCATTTTTCAAGCAGTCGGCCGTGTCGGAATTTGAACACAGGACCTTGGGATCCGTAGTCTTACGCTTACTACATTGATCCACGGCGACGCCTCCAGTAGTAACCGCTAAACCGTTTCTTGGAACATCCCTCTTTACCTGTGTTGATTATTTTCAGGTGGGTTGGCGTTCACAGGCTTTATTAGACGTAGAGAGGTTAAAGTCCTTTCAAGGTAAGTGTAAAAGTATTTAGTAAACGTGTTGAAATTTGTATATCCCTTAAAGTTTTTTTGCTGTTATGGAACCCACCGCGCATTCCTAAAGGCTAACCGATGCCGTAATTAACTGTTGCGTTCAGGAGCGTAAAACAAGAAAAAAGTCTTTTTGAAAGGAAGTTATTGTTAGTCGTCTTTAAGGGCACATTTAAGCAGCAATAAATACAAATTTAACGATTCCTAAAGGATCTCTTTGTAACTAACGGATTGACCGTCTTCAGAATTGTAATATACTTCAGAACAACCACTTAAAAAATTATGAAATCAAGCGTCTTTTAAAATTATAAGGATTCACTTAAACAAGCTATTGGCAATGCAGTAATAATACAAATAAAAATAATAGTAGCAGTAGTAATAAATCGTCGTTATTAAACAAATAATTAAGCACGACAGGTATTTTGGAAAGCGAAGATTAACTTTATGCTACTTTTAACTTTCAATCTTACTAGTTACAAAGAAACCAAATATATGATAGTATAGCAAGCGAAAATAAAATAAAATGAAATTATTATATAAATAAAGAATGATAATAATTGGAAATACATAAATGTAATTCTCACCGTAGCGTTCCTAGTTTACGGTGATAGATATCTGTAGAATGATTGATTTGACATTTACTAGGCAGTAAAAGTGTTTCCGTTCTAGTCAATAATACAAGGATCAGATATGCTCTTCGCAGATGCTGTGTATGGTATGCGGGTTGTAATTATGTTTCTCAACATGATGTCTTGTCGTTAAATCCAGGATAGTGTTTATTGTAGGTTGATGAATGTATTCGAATAAATGAAGATTTTATATAAAAATCAAGTAGTGTTTAACAAAATTTGATTACCTTATTACTAACGAAACAATACGTAATCCTAGTGTTTTAGTTAGCATTAGCAAGGGCTTGTCGGCTATTAATTTGTACCAAAAGTCCAACAATTTTGTTAATCCTTTTTCTTGTACCTATATGCCTCTTTGGAAACTTCTGTGTGTTGACTTGATGGATGAGTCTGGCTCTCATTTCTTGTTACTGTAATGGCATTTTGCTAAAAGAAGAAATATAGTAGGAGTTTCTGGATAATATTAAATATAATCATATTTTTAAATATTGGTTTTTGTAATCCCAATAAAAACAAGTGTTTAAAACAATTGTAATGTTAGAATTAATTAGGGCATAAATATTGGCATGTTTCTTTGCTTAATTGATGCAAATGTGAGGACAGTGCCATAAATTTCCCGTCTTAGGCAACGAATGGTTTAATCTCAAGTTACATGAGGGAATAAAACAAATTTATATCTCCAGTATTTTCAATCGACCCTCCTTAAAGTCTGGATGGAATTCAGCAGACTGACTTCCATATCCTGTACCCTAGAGTCAGTGAATAGTGCCCCTAGTCTCACGCCACCTCCCTTAAGCAACGCTCTCATAACCTGCACATTAGTTTTTGTCAAACAGTACTTCTACAACCTGACCGTAACGCTTGCATAACCTGGACACCATACACAGAAAGTAGCGCATCTACAGCATGTCACCGTTTTTCCGTCGTTGGTTCTCGGCCTACTGACGAACATATGTACAAAAAGGACAACACCCAATGACCGTTTAAAATATTTCCGAAAAAGACCACATCATCAAATGACAGAATTGGATAACCTGCTTTAAAAATTAAAGTGTTTCAAGCAGCCAAAATCTCGCGGTTAAAATATTTCGATTTGCTATGTGCGGCACATTTATTTAGTTTGATTGTTGATGCCTAAAATAGAACGTACACACGTAAAAATTCGTACCATACGATCATAAAATTGTTAATGAACGAAACACAAACCGCAACCCTGATCAACAATGACTGGACAACTTTAATAAAGAGTTTGCATCTTCGTATTCTTCAGTAATAGAGAACATAAGCGTGTTTGTTTTGGATAGAAACTTCTTGAATATAATGAAGGTTTCATCGAACAATTGGAGTAGACTCGCGCACTGCTTCCCAAATCAGACATAGAACCCGATTAAATAGATACAGATGACGTAAATTCAGCTTTCTGCGCATGTGGTCCTAACCTAAATAAACCCTAGAGTCTTTCACCTAAAAAACTGTATTGCCGAAACAGTATGTGACAAGTAATAAAAGAAGATTCAAATGCGAGTGTTCTCAGTATTCTTCATGACCAATTGCGTGCGTTTAAAGTGGGTGCGATGGATCCCGAAACGTATTTCATCCATTCAACGTGAATAACAAGTATTTTGTTTTTCGTTCGTAGAGTTTTGTGAATCTTGGCTACAGAGATGAAACTATCGTTCTACGCTGTGGTCTTTTTTCAAATTGAAATCTAGAGCATTAAGGAAACCAAACTGGTGGGTTACAGAGATGGCAAAGATGTCAGAAACCTGATCAAAATTAATGCCGCAGTTGCTTGGGAATGTTAGCACATTCTGCTGGCTTATTTTATAAAAGAGACACTACGTAATGCTACTCTATTGCATAAATTGTAGAAAAATATTTAATAAAAGCGTTGTTCATATGTCAATGATTTACGCAATTGTTGCTCTCAAAAACTGTAGTTTTCAGCAACTAAGCCATCCCGTTTATAATCCAGATGTATAACCCTAAACTATTATTTCCTCCCTGGTTTGAAAAAGACACTTCGTGGGCGCTTTTTTTAACCAATGAGTAAGTTTAGAACAGCATTTATGGGACATTTTGATTCTATACCAGAATCTTATTCTTAAAAATATATAGAGTTGTTTAAAACTTTTTATTATAAATGCTTTGAAATAACGGAATTTCACATTAAAAATTATTCGTTGTTAATTTTTATTCCCGCTCATTCTTACTTAGGCCAGGAATTTTTCGATATACCTTACTACGTTACCTTTAATATGTACGCTTTTAATTGTTTAATAGTTTAATACATGAATATTGACATCTTATAAAACAATATTTGAAAGATTATCACTAATTATTCTTTTGCTACTACATGTAAGGCGAACTTGTTATAATACGCAATCGTATGGTTTTTGTTTTGATTTGCCAACAATCGGATAACCTTTTGGGCTTCTTGATAATTTATTTCTCCCTGACCGAGATAGTATTAAAAAATTGTATCTGAACAGGACAAGACTGCGTGACTATGTTTATTTTCTTCCAAACATCAGAAAGTATTATTTGTATGGGGATAATTTATAATATTTTTTAAATATTTATTTCGATCTTTTGGTGTTCATAGTTGGAGATACTTTTTATACCCATGCTGATTTACTGAAACGGTACAGAAAATTTAATATGCTCTAATTTTCATAGAGATTGCTAAAATGCTGAATTATATGTAACAAAAATAACTTTTACAAACACATGTTATCTTAAATTTTTTATTTGCTTTATTTGCAGCTATGGATAATAGAATTTTTTCAAGACTGTGTGGAAAACAGCATTGCTTAAGGGCACCACTTTCTTGCCCACAAATACGAGCTCTTTTCGCAATATTTTCTAGAATTTTAGGCAAAGTTCTAAACGTCAGATATTGTACTGAATATTCTTTTTAAGTTCTTGAATTATTTAAGATATTTTTGCATTAATCCATTTCTTCAATTAACTCTCCCACTATCAAGCCAGATGAAAACGGAGGCCAAAAAAATTTAGCGTTTTGAAAATTTTTCACAGAAATTTTTTCGCATGAGGTTGATCGTCGTCCTGCAGTGCGTGCAGTAGTTCCATCCTATTGGAACCATATTTTTGTATTATTTTAGTCCGTTCTTCTATGACCGATCGTTCACATTTTTAAATAAATAGAGCTCGATATCTGTAGCAGTCAAAACACCGAACTAAACATTACATTTTTGGTGATGTTGTGGTTATAGTTGTATAAGATTTCGCTTTTGTGTACGAAGTTTGTCTATTAAATTCGATGAATGGTCTAATATAAACACAAAACAAAATGCACATTGCAAATACTTTTATTGATCTTTGCAGTAGTCACCACCAGACACAACGCACCTTTGACAACATTCGTATCGCTTCTGTCGAACTTTTGCTAGCAGCACTCACACACGTTCATGTTTCCCGGTTTCTTGTGGATGACCGACCCATACGCAGTTCGTCCTCCATCGATTCCTTGCCAGCGCGAAAGCGTGCAAACTAATCGTACACACATTTTCTACTCACTACACGGAACGCCCTTGTTGACATGAAGGCAATAGTACAGCTTTAGCTGCCTATAACAATATACTACTTTTAAACTCGGGTTCGTCACAATAATCAACACTGCCAAAGTTAAAGGATGTTTAACCAAACTTATGAACTAGGTACACATTTTCTTTTAATTAACACAACTTTGGATCATCATTAGGTCTTCAGTTCTGGAACTGGTTAGACGCGTATCCTCAGTGTTTCCTATTCTGTGCTAACCTACACATTTTCTTGAAATTTTCACAGTCTGCATCTTTCACTATCTGTGTCCAATCGTTTGATCTAGGTTTACCCTACCTCTTTTTTCCTATCTCTGCTTGTAATATATCTTGCACTATTCCTCAAAAATGTCGTAGAAACGTATCCTGCCCTTCTATTTCACCTTTTTTTCCATAGATATCTTTATTCCCCTACTATTTCTATAATTTCTTTGTTATTAACTTTGTCTGGTCATGCTATCATCCTCATACATCTGAAGCACAACATTGCAACAGGCTTCTACCGTTTTTCTGTCTGCTTCTTCTACAGCCCCCATTTCATAGACATACTGTGCAGTGCTTCACACATATGCTTTCAACTAGTTTCTCCTTGTTTCTATATTTGTTATCTTCGAACATAGCCGCTGGTCTTTCTTGTTAAACGCAGTTCGATTCCTCTTCTATTGTTTCTAAATATATACCCTATTTCTCTGATATTCAGTAGTTTATGAAGGAGGTTAAGCAGTCTGCGGCTATCAAGATCCCCCAACACTTGAATATTTGCCGAATTAATAGTTTTCCAATATATCCTTTCTCACAATCAACATTAGTTGAAAATATTTCAACACCAACACCTGTAGTTTATAATAATCACCAGATTTAAGTGAAATTATTTTTTCGTCATTAGGTTTTCCGCCTTGAAACTGATTGGACGCGTACCTTCACTTATTTATATTCTTAGCTAGCCTACACCGTTCCCTGAAATTCCCACAGCCTAGATACAGCTCGGCTTCCCTTCTGTTGTTTCATAATTATATACTCTATTTCACCGAGGTTCAGTGTGTGTGAAGGGGGTTAAGCAACCTGTGGCTGCCAAGGATTCCTCAACACTTAGACGTTTGCTGTATTAATATTTTCCAGTAAATCCTTTCACACGATTAACATTAGTTGAGAGTATTGCAAAACCAATACCTGTAGTTGCTTATAATAATCATCAGGTTTAAGTACAGTTATTTTTTCGTCATTAGATTTTCCATCTTCGAATTGGTTGGATGCGTACCTCCGTTGATTTCTATTCTGAGCTAGCCTGCACAATTCCCTGAAAATCACACAGCCTACATCTCTCACTATCTGTGTGCAAAAATCTAACCTATGTCTACCTCTACCTATCTTTTTTTCTATCTCTGCTTCTAATATATTACACACCATTCCCTTATGCCTTAGTATGTGACCTATCATCGTATGACTCCTATTTTTTACCGTTTTCTACATACTTCTTGTTTCCCCTACCATTTCTAGTACCTCATTCTTAACTTTATCTGTTCGATATCTTCATCATACGTCTGTAGCACCACATTTCAAAGGCTTCTTTCTGTCTTTTTTCTGTCCGTTTCGCCTGCTGTCCAGGTTTTACTGCCATACAGTGCTGTGCTCCATACTTATGTTTTAATCAATATTTTCTTTGTTTCTATGTTTGTTGTCTTTGAACACAGTTATTGCTTTTTCTTGTTAAATGTAACACAACCTTGTACTAATCTTTGTTTTGTATCTTTTACGCTTTTCCCATCTTGCATTATTTGGCTTTCTAGGTAGCAGAAATCCTTCACCTCTTGTAAGTTCTCATTTCACATTTGTAGTTTTTAATTTATTTTACCCTCTTCTGCACACTAGTACTTCAGTTTTATTTTTGTTAATTTTCATACCGTTTCTCTCTGTTAGAACTGTTTCCATTTCATTAACAGCGGCTTCTAACTCCTCCTTGCTAGATGCTAATACTGCTATATCACCTGCAAATCTAAACACATCAATCTTTTGTCTTTGCATAATAATTCCAAATGTCTTCTTGCATTTGACAGTATTCATTGCCTCTCCGATGGGGATTGGGCACTTACCCGTTTCACCCCTTTCCTAATATTTACTTCTCTACGTTCCTGTTCTAATTCTATTACCGCTGTTTGCTTTTTGTATAAGCTATATACGGATAGTACATTGCTTATACAAAGAGCAAACAGCGAACATTTTTTTCCATTTTACATTGTCGAATGCTTTTTCCAGATCTACAAACCCTATATACACGCTCTCTTCTTTTTCTATTGTTTTCTTTATTATCACCTTCAGAGCTAAAATAACCTCCCGTGTTCCCCTGTTTCGCCTAAACCCAAATTGATCTTCTCCTAGTACTTCTTCAGCTCGTTTTTCCATTCGTCTTTGTACAATTCTAGTTATTATTTTTGACACGTGTGCTGTCAAACTAATTGTTCGAAAATTTTCACATCTACTCTAGCCTCTCTTTTTTTGGTATAGTGACTATGATGTTACGTTTGAAATCTTTGGGTATTTCGCTTGTCTCATACATACAGCTTACAAGTTGAAAGAGACGTTCTGTTACTGCTTGTCCAGCGGCTTTTAAAGTTTCTGCTTGCACCGTATCTGTACCATGTACTTTACCATTTTTCAAACCTTTTAATGCTAATTCAAACTCCTCTAAGTATAGGATATTCTAAGTCTTTCCAATATCTAATTCTTGTTCTATTGCTGCTAGTTTCTTTGCTGCACATAAATTCCCTATATATTCTGGCCATCTATCCACTTTCTCTACATTTTCTATGACGTTTCCTCCCGCGTCCCTTACATTTTTGCTATACGGTTTTATATCCCTAAAATTCATTCTAATTAGTTTGTATACTTCGTCGGTTTTTCCTATTTCCATCTTATTTTATACCTCCTTGCACTAATCGTGAATCCATTGCACTTTAGCTTTCCTGCATTTGCGAATAATTTCCCATTTTATGGCTTTGTATCTCTGTTTTCCTGATTTGTCTGACCTATTTTTGTATTTTCGTCTTTCTTCTATTAAATTCAGGATATCCTTTGTTATCCATGCTTTCTTATTTTCTTTTTATGTATACCCCGGAATATCATTGGCCGCCCTGTTATTCCATTCTGTTTCTAGTTTCTTAAAATAAGAAATTTTCCCGATATCTTTCAGCAATTCAATTGACTTTTTTCAAATCTTTCGTTTCTCAAAGTCAGTGTCTTTTCCGTTTCTGTTTTTCAAATTTTTAAATTTAAGAGCGGTCTTCATAATTACGATGTTGTGGTCAGTGTCTACATTTGCTTCTGGGTAGCTGCTAGAGTCTTTTACTGGATTCCTAAACCGTTATCTAACAAGAATGTAATACCTTTCTATATCTCTTGGCATTTTCCACATGTATCGCCTTCTAGTATGATGTTGAAATAATGTGTTTGCGATGGTTAAATTGTTCTTGTCGCAAAATTGTAGCAGCTTATTTCTACTGTCATTTCTCGTGCCTAAACCAAATAAACCTACTACCGCTCCTTCCCTACCCTCACCTTCCCCTGCATTAAAATTCCCTGTAATTATTAAATTTTGATGGCATTTTACGTATCTTAGTATGTCTTCGATATCTTTGTAGATCGCGTCTAGCTCTTTCTCACTGTAGCTAAAGGTGCGCATGTTTTGTATATAACTGTATTTACCGGTTTAGATTCTAAATTAACAAGAGTACTCATTCGTTCTTTTGTGAGTAGTTTTCTACACGTTATCCTATCTTTTTTCGAATAATTATCCCCACAGCCGAATTTCCTTCTTGTGATCCTGTATAAATTACCCTAAGGTCTCCACTCCAAAAATCCCCCACTTCTGGCGCGCGAACATCTCTGATCAATACTATGTCTAGTGCTAACCTATCCATTTCAATTTTCAAGTTCTCTAGCTTACCTACTTGCTTCATACTTCTGACATTCCACGCTCCGACTCGCAGAATGTTTATGACTCTTTTATTATATTTTCGGATCACATCCCCCTAAGTAGTCCCCTCCCGAAGAACCGAATGAGGGACTATTTTAACTCCGGAATCTTTTACCCCAGAGAGAGCCATCATCATTAATAACAATTTATGTACGTTGTGTACTTGGGAGATAATGTTTTGGCTTCCGTTGCCTTCCACATCGCAGTAGTGTGTCTTACAATGTCATACCGACCCCTATGGTCTCGACCACCGAAAAAGCTGCTGCCCTCTTTCTGGGACCTGTCTTCGACTGGTTCCTCACTAAAGACCCCACTCATTTGGTTAAACCTATAGTTCGGCTCTTTAGCTAACTGAAACACGCAAGCCTATCTACCCGTTCTAGTACTTTAGAATTTCTTCAAGGTGCAGGTCCGTTCAGAGTGAAACATTAAATCATTTACACTTAAAACTCATCCGGACCATCGGCAGCCGGAAATCCGGATTATTGAGGGGCACAATTTGTGTTTGTATGTGTTGTGTTGGTGTGTATGGGTTTGCTTTTTTTGTGTTTGTAGTTGTGGTGGTGTTGGTGTTGTTTCTGCTTCGTGCTCTCGCTCTCTGTCCAGGACCATCGGCAGCCGGAAATCCCAGTCTGTGAGGAAAAGCATTCCGCAGAATTTGTACTCTTCGATCTGGACCATCGGCAGCCGGAAATCCAGATTATTGAAGGGAACATTTGTTTTTTGTGTGTGTGTGTGTGTGTGTGTGTGTGTGTGTATGTGTGTGTGTGTGTGTGTGTGTTTGTGTTTACGCTCGTGTTTGTGTGGTTGTGTGTGTTTGTTTTCCAAAAGGTTAATTTCTTTTATGCATGTTTGAATGGTACAGGTTACAGTTGGGTGGAAATAAATACTTCAGTTTGACATTTTGTTGCCTCAATTACTGTTAGTTTTTGATTTCATGCAGTGGTGTTAGCGTAAAAAGTTCCTATTCTACTACTTATCCTAAAAACTAGCCTAACTTAATACTAATGTTAGTCCTTATTGCTAGAGACATAATTGGTCGGTAGGTTTTGATCGGGTTTGAGTACCTTCTTCGGTCTTCGAGAGCTATTGTTCTCGGAATTTCCAGAAGACGGACTCTGGCGCGGGGGTGCAGCCCCCGGGATCCTAGAGCAGTTGTTTCTTGGTGTCTCAGTTTGGTATGTAAGATTGCGTGCCGTTTTTAAGAGGCCTGTTCAAAGTAGCGGTTGTGTAATACTTGCGTAGTCTTTTGAGTCAGTGCGTTTAGGTATGGGAAAATTTGTTCGTTCCATATCATTTCGTTGATAGGGATGTCTTGTAGTATTGTTCTGTATTCGTGTAGTTCCTGGGTAAGGTCTACGCACTCAAACACAACGTGCTCGGGCGTACCAACCTCTCCGCATGTACAGGTGTCGTTTTGTGCTAAGTGCATACGGTCCCGATAGGTCGGATACGGGCCGTGGCCAGTGAGGAAGTGGATCAGTCCTCTGCTAGGTATGAGATGTTTGTTTGTTAGTCTTTGTGTTATGTTAGGAATGACAGCGTACACCCTTCTACCAGTATCGCTGCCGTCCCATCTAGCTTGCCATTCCGCGATTATGCTTTCTTTTATCCCTTTTTTGGTGGTTGGGGGATTTTCGGTTTTTAAACGTTGTTTTAATTTATTTTGGTCGTTGTTTGTTAAATGATATATTGCTGCTCTTTGCTTGGTTATTAGGTCGAGTCCAGAACCGTGTCTTCAATCGTACTACTCTTCCTTGCATCCTCGCGCATCGCCCAGGGCCAAGCGTACCTGTCTTACCACTAACGCCGCAAAACGCTACATTACCAAAACAATCGCATATGGTAAACGACCGATGGAAAAGTTTTTGTTTAAACCCTATTTGAATACAAAACTAAACCACTTTGATACTGGAACACTTTAAGATAATACTGCTGTTTATGATTAAACGTATACCCCACTACAACTACCCTAAATGCCGTAACTAACCTAGTATACATTTATTGAAAATAAATGGGCCTCCTAAAAAAATAATAACAATAAGCTGCGCTACTACATTAATGTAATAAAGGACAGCGTTGCTTAATGATTTTCCGAAGGTTCTCTACCTAAACATGTTTACTTCTGGAAGCTTGTATGGTTTCAGGTTATAAATATTTTGGGTTGAAAACCAGTGGCATCTTCAGTTGCCTTATAGGCGTTTTTATTTATTTTCTTTTGAATGGTACAAGCTTCCCGAAAAATAAGAGACAATTTACGTATTTGGTGGTTCTCAGTCCGGGACATATCATTGTTCCTAACAAACACCTTATCGCCGATTTCGAAATTTGTTATTTTGCGAGAAGTATCATGTTTTTGTTTCCGTTTTTCTCTTCGAGATAATTAGCTCACGCAATGACTACCACTTCTACAAGAAGTGCATTGTTCGTGAGAAATGGAACAAGTCCTATCTCGTAATAACTTATTAGAATACACCTCCAGGCGGGGTAAAACCAGTACTCGAATGCACTGCTTTATTTAAATATTCAGCAACTTTTGAAATAGAACTTTGATGCTGTTTGTGATAATACGGGCGTTTAATCTAACGATCTCATGGTTTGCTCGCTCCACCATATTACCCAGTGGGAAGTAGGCGGAAGTATGGGCAACAACAATTCCTTCCGCCTTCATTTTAGATAAATGTAACCGGCTACCAAGCTGTCAAGCATTATCCGAGAGAATCGCTCTCGGTTTTCCATCATTAACAAAATACATATTCAAACACGTTAAATAGAAATCGAAGATACCTTCTTTAAAACGAAAACTCGATTCTCTTACTAATTATGTCTAATATTACTAAAAGTCACCCACCCACCCCGCCCATCGGTAGCGGTCCCATCAGATCGACACTTATGGTCTGGTTGGGCTTCACTAAAACGGGGAGCATTTCCCCATTACACCATTGGGAAATCTTTGCTTTTTGGCAAATATTACAAGAACCAGAATTTTGTTAATACTGTCTCCCATTTTACTCCAATAAATATCTCGTGCGATCCGACTATGACATTTATCCGAGCCAGAATGGCCACAATCGATATTACTTTTGGATACTTGTGGATAAATTTCAGTTTTGGAAATGCATAATAATAACCCCGACGTTACGCCATTCCTTCTTCTAAATAAAATCCTCTCGTGCATAACATACCATCTTAATACCGTGGCGAACAATTTTCTTCACACAACTGCCGAATGATAGTACTACAAAATTTGTCGTTGACTTGAGTTTCTGTCAACTATTCCAAATCGTTTTAAATCTTTGCGGGAATTAAAACGCCCTGTTTATTTAAAGAATTAATTTCGATCTTGTTCCGATAGGTTTTATCTATTAAATTTCCTTGACTAGTAGGATATCACGACAAAGTATCTGCAACACCATTGTCCATACCGGACCAATATTCGATTTCAGTAACGAAGCTGTAAATATAAGCTCCAGCTGAGAGGTCTAGAATTCATTAGACGGCGAGATGTAAGGAAAGAAATAGTTTTATGATCAGCTATAACAGTTATTTCATGGCATAGCACCAGGACATACCAGTTTTTTATCGAAGCAACAATGCTTAAAGCTTTTTTCGGTGACAGAGTAATTACGCTCTGTTCCCCGAAGCATCTTCGAATAAAATGCGACGATATGACTTTTTTGTTCTGTCGTAACTTGGTAAAGGCATGAACCAATAGCGTACCCGGATGTATCGGTTCTAATATATGATGGGATTGTCGAATGCGGACGTGACAACATTACGACCCTTGATATCCTTGATATCCTTTATCCTCTTCATTGGACCAGAACCATTACGACGCCTTCTGTAATAAATGGGTTAATCCACTCGCTGAATTGGGGAAGTTTTCAACAAATCGCGAATCATAATTAACCAGTTCTAGAAAACCTCTTAGAGTTATAATATTTTGAGGCGCCCCGAAATCATCAATTGTTCGTATTCTTTCAACCCCCGCCCCTCTCTCAGTGCAAGTACAAACTTTTCCAGCGTTAAGGTAACACCCACAAACGCTAATTTTTTAAAAAGAGTTTTGATATGAAAAATGTCCTCGGGACCTCTCAATACAATAAGTATGTCGTCCACATAGGGAATGATGAACCTTTCCGTATCTTCGCCTATATCTGATTTTAATACCTGAATAAAATTCGCGACAGAAATAGCTAGATCAAAAGGTAGCATAAGCGGCCCCTAAAATTTGAAAACCCGTATACTTCTGGTGATGTTCATAAAAAGGAACCTGCCAATAAGATAATCACAGATCTAAAGTGCTGAAGATAGCATCTGGAGGAATACGGTACCGCCGTTCCGACTCATTTGGGGGATTACACGATCCTTTTCCATTTGCCTGTTTAAAAATTTAGCATCGACCCAGACCCTCGGGCTGCCTTCTTTTTTTCTAGCAACATCCAACGGGCTAACAAATTCCGTTTATTTTCGGCTATTATGCCCCACTCAATCATCTGTCTGATTTGACATTTAACTTCTGCCTGGTATACTTGAGTTATTGGGTTTGGTTTAATGAAAAAGGGGTTTTCATCCTTCATTTTTATTTAGGGGCGTATTTCTGAATAAGACTTGGTTTATTTGAACAAAGTGTAGGAAATCTCAGTAGTAGCTTGTACATCATAGCCTTATCGTTACTTCCTAATAACTCAGCCTTATCGAACAAATTTTCTATTTTTGAAATAACGTCATTACTGTCTTCGATTGACATATTTTTGTCGTGTTTATGAGGCTCCTTCCCAGTTTGCATATTAATCTCTACTATACAAATTCCCTCAGAATCAATTCTCTCCTGTGTAAATTTTATATCTGTCGCATAATCGGAGAATTTCCCCGATGGACTCAATGACTTAAAACAAATGTTGTCTTTGTGATACGCTAACCAATCGCAGTCAAGGATGACATTTCGAATTAACGCAAATTCAAACATTCACCCATCCAACTTTAACTCGAGAAGAATCTGGTGTTTGACCTTTTTACCCTTGCCACGTAACGCATTAACGACGAATGTATTGTTTACCTTTCTGAATCTCTTGTACAAAATTTTCCTATATACAAGATAATTCGCTACCGCTGTCTATCAAGATTGATATACGAACCTTTTCAACGTACACATCAAGGCATCACATTAGGTACTTGTTCCCTTTCCTCTTCACTTTCTTGCATTAAATCCATATTACCTTGAGCAAATAACATATTTAGGTGATCCGTCTCAATTTCTTCGTCCCTACTATTCTTTCTACCTACCTATTATCTTCCAACTTACTCTAAGCAGTTAATCTCTCTTTGCAGTACAGGTCCCGTATTATACCTATCCTCCCCCCTTTCCCTTTGCTGCGCGGGTCCAGTATTATTTGTTTCCCTCACTTTCCCTTTGTTGCGCGGGTTTAGTATTATTTCTGTTTTCCTCACTTTCTCTTTGGCATTTCCAACCTCTTTCGGGTGCACGAATATGCCTTTCATAATTTACATTTCCACGTTCTCTTTGACTATTATTATTACTATATGAGACCCCCTCCCCGGTATTTATCATATCATTCAAATTTCTAAGATATTCCCGAAACTAGAATTTTTGAATTTTTAAAATTTTGAGTTTCCAAAATATCAACTTTTCAATTTTCAAGTTTGCAAATTTTTACAATTTTGAAATTCCAACATTGCGAAACAACGAATTTTCAATATGTCCACAACTGGAATTTTTAAATGTCCAAAATGTTAAGTTACCGTTATAATTTTTAATGTCTCAATTATAAAATTTTTGAATTTCCTACATTTTAAAGCAAACAAATTGTCAAAATTTTTGGAGTTTACAAAAATTTTGAGGTTTTGAGATATCAAATTTTCAATTTATAAATTTCAAAAATTTTGGAATTTTCAACATTTAGAAGTATGGAATTTTTTAATTTTTTAAAGTTTGTTTGTTTGTTCGTATTTTTAATTATCCAAAATTTCGGGTATCTAGAATATAAATTTTTTAATTTTTAAATTTCCAGATTTCTGAATTACCAATATTTTGAAACCACGAATTTTAAAAACTTTCTAAATTGGAGTTATCGAATCTTCAAAATTTCGAATTTCCGTAATATAAATGATTAATTTTAAAATTTGAAATTATCCCAATTTTGGAAATTGCCAACATTACGGAAAAACAAAATTTCGGAACCATCAAAGTTAGCAATAATAAATTTCTGAAATTTCGTAATTCCGAAATATTAAATTTTAAATTTATAAAAATCCAAATTTTTAAAACTTTTAAAACTCTCACATTTTGTAGCAAGGAAAAATCAAAATTTTGGAAACTGCTATTATTGAATTTGAAAAATTTTGCGTTACCCGATATTAAATTTTCAATTCTCAAATTTTCGAATTTTTAAAATTTTGAATTTCTAAAATTTCGATTCAACCCATTCTCAAAATTTTCGGAGTAGAATTTTTGAATTTCCCAAATTTTAAATATCTAAATTTCTAAATTTCATACATTTCGAAACAAGAAATATTCGTAAATGAAATTTACCGATTTCCATAATTTGGAGTTTCTAAAATATTAAATTTTCAATTTTTATATTTTCAATCTTTCAAAATTAGCTTTTTCCAACTTTTCGAAACAACAAAATTTCAAATTTTTCGTAATTGGAATTATTGAATTTTCAAAACATCGAGTCCAAAATATTAAATTTTTAATTTTAAATTTTATTTTATTTTAATTTAAAAAAAAATAAAAAATTTTAATTCTTAAATTATCCGAATTTTCAAGTTTTTTATTTTTCCCCGACAAATTTTCAAATGTCGAATTATGAAATATTAAATATTTAATTTTTTAAATTTCCGAATTTTTGGAATTTCCAAAATTACAAGTTTACGTATTATTGAATTTACAATTTTAAACTCCGAGTTTTGGAAATATCAAAATCTCAATTATCAAATTTTCAAATTTTTGAATTTCCACAATATCGGTTTCCCAAAATATTGAATTTGTATTTTTAAATGTTGAACTTTTCATATTTTGAAATTTTAAAAGTTTCAAAGCATTTAATTTTCAAAGTTGGGATTTGATATTTTCAAAATTTGGAAGTTTTAAATTTGAGATTTTAGAATTTTCCAGGTTCAGGTTTTATTTTAATTACAAAAACTTGTTTTTGTAATTTTTGCAATAGCATATGATCAATGTCATCCTCATGATTGTCAACATCCTTTTTGGCAGTGCTAATTAGCGACCGGTTTCAACCCTTACGTCATTGATGAAGTGGGTTATTAAATGCCTGTGGAGTCACTTAACTGCCGTGATTAAAATGATTCATTCATTAACACCGATCACAATAACGCTGGAGATTTAATTACTTACAATTTTCCGAAGGGATTGATCAGGCAAGTCGTGCAGAAGCTGTGGAGAAGTAATTTCAATGCATTTTGTGCTTTCGTAAACAGTGCGTTTAGTGTCCATTATTTTCCAAATTTCGAAATTTTGAAACACCAAATTTTCAAGTTTTCAATTTTATAATTTTTAAATAATTGAATTTTCAAAATTTTTTAAAAAGAACTTTTGAACGTTCTCGAAATTCGAATTTTTGAACTTCCAAAATTTCGAGTTTTTAAAATATCAAATTTTAATATTTAAATTTCCAAATATTCGCATTTTTTGAATTACTAACATTTCGAAACAAATTTTCAAATGTTTGAATTTCCAAAATTACGAATGACCGAAATATATAATTTCCAATTTTTTAATTTGCGAATTTCGTAAATTTTGGAATTTTCAAAATTTTGAAATATTTGAATTTCCAGCATTTTTTAAACAACGAATTTTTACAATTCCCAAAACTAGAATTTTGAATTTCTAAAATTTTGAGTTTCCAAAATATCAACTTTTCAATTTTCAAGTTTGCAAAATTTTTAAATTCAAACATTGCGATATAACGAATTTTCAATATGTCCAAAGCTGAAATTTTTAAATATCCAAAATGTTAAGTTACCGTTATAATTTTGAATGTCTCAATTATAAAATTTTTGAATTTCCTACATTTTAAAGCAAACAAATTTTCAAACTTTTTAAAATTTTTGATATTTCAACATTTGGAATCATCGAATTTTCAAAATTTTTGAAGTTGGTAATTTTAAATATCCAAAATTTCAGATATTGTAATATCAAATTTTTAATTTTTAAATTTCCAGATATCTGAATTTTCAACATTTTGAAACTACGAACTTTTAAAAGTTTCTAAATTGGAGATATTCTTCCGATTTGTATTGACCGAATTTTAAATTCACAAATACTTCGCACCGTTTTTCGGCCCCAGTATATTTCCAGAAATTGAATTTTAAAATGTTCAAAATTTACAAAACATTCCCTTTTGATTGATACCCAGTCAGCAGACGATACCCTATGGGCTTTGATAGCTAGCATAACCTGTTTGTCATACGGTTCTACCACGTTGGACGCCATATATAACAATATACCATTTTTAAACTCGGTTTCATCAGGGTAAACAATCAACACTGCCAAGGTAAAGGTACACTAGGTACACATTTTCTTTTAATCAACACAACATTGGATCATTCACACTTAAAACTAAACATTCAACTAAGATTAATCTCAACGGCTTCAAACTATGCACTCTCTAACAAAATAATCCAACCGTCCAGAATGGCGTCTTCGATTTTTTCTTAGCATCCTTGCGCATCGCCCAAGGTCAAGCGTACCTGTCTTTCCACTAACGCCGCAAAACGCTACAAGCCTCACGCACTCCCAGTTAGAGGAGAGGTCCCGAAATGTTCGTGCATGCGAGATACCTTGTTTCAAGTTTGTATACCGATATATTATACCATTCACCGAATTTAATAGACATATCTCGTAAACTTGTATTTAGTGAGTTACCAGTGGTTCGAAGTCGCCAAGTTATATTTAATAAAGTTATTTTGTTGATGATTGGATTCTGTCCAATGATTTGTAGGTGCCGTTTTGGGAATATTCACAAGTCTGTTGGAACTAAAGGGGCTCGCCGTTTTATAGCTGCAAACATGGTTTAGTGAACTGAAACCCATTTCTTGCTGTTCGCTTGCAGAAAACACTTCTATCATGCGATTAAATCTCAAAGTCTGGGCAAGCTGAAGCAATTTCATGTCACCATATTCCCAAGGAACACTACTTTGTCCACTTTACCCAAGATTACCGTAACGCCATTTTATTGAAGTGAGTTTCATCACTCATTATCACGTTGTTGTCTCTGGTTATATGCTGAAATCGAATGGCATATTGTGGGCGCTGCTGAATTTCTTGGTGTAGCAATGCCTGAACCATTTGGGTCTTGTATGAAACATTTCAAATCTAGTTCCAAACTTTTCTAAAACGATGTACTCGAGATGACTCGTAAAGCAGAGCGATGACTGGTAGTGAAATTTTTTTGAATTTTTTTTTTAATTTGAATATTGTTTATTTTTAAGCTATACCTAGGCAATTGGCCCATTCTAGCTTGTACAGTCTAAGTGTAGGAACATAATAATGGTGATAATTTAAAAAAAATAGATTTCTTCTTTAAAGATGATTTTTGATTATTGTCTGTGGAGGTCTGTTGCTGTGACTGTTTTTTTGGTGAGGCAAGTCCCTTTTCTTCCTAGTGCATGTATATTTGATGTAGGGGAATAAGCAATAGTGTTGTGCATTTTGTGGAGTATGGGATGTGGAGTAGGTTAAGTATTGGAGTGTTTAAGTGCTTATTGGGAGTTTTGTGTTTAGGATGTCGGTGAGGAATTTACTTAGTAGCTCAGGATTGTGCATGGTGAGGTGTGTTATGCTAGGTAGTGGGGTATAGAGATCTAGGTTTAGTGCGGATTTAAAGTTTGAGCGAGAGGTGGATAGTAGTGAACATGTGTAGATGAGGTGGTAAGGAGTTTCAGGCGTGGAGTTGTCGCAAGGACAATATGGGGATGGTGTGATGTTGAAGGAGTAAAGTTTTGATCGGAATTTACTGTGAGAGGTTAGGAATTGTATTGTTTGAGGGCTGGAGTGGGATACGTGTTGTAGGATTTTTAGTAGTTCGGGGAACAGGTCGTATGTGTATCTGCCGGATGGGAATGTAGACCAGATGTGTTGCCAGGAATGGTTTAACGAGGAACGAATGCTGGTTTTAATGTTGGACTTCGGCAGTGTTCTGTAGTCGTCAGGAGTAAGGATGGTGTTGTGGAGATGGATTGGAAGGTTGTGTTTCAGGTTTTGGATTTGTAGGACTGGTTTTAGTTGTAATTCTATGGAAGGCATTTGAAGAATGGTATATAGGGCTAATTGTGGTGACGTTGGGTATGTTGTGTAGGAGTAAGGGATTGATAGCTATGTTCCAGAGGGTGGGAGATAAACAGGATTCTTGGGGGCAACCTTGGGAAAGGAATTTGGTTATACGGTAATAATTTGAAGTTAGAGATGCTGTTCTTGAGGTTAGAAATGATTTAATTATTTTGCATAGGTTCGAACGAAAGTGGGATAATCTTAGTTGATTTAACAGGTTAGGCCACCAGAGGAGGTCAAAAGCGGATTTGAAGTCAAGGAAGAGCGCGATGGTGTACTTGGATGTTGAATTTTTGACGGAGGAGACTAGGAGGCTGATGGTTTTCTCAGCAGGGTACTTGAGTCTAAAGCCGTCTGGAGATGGGAATAGAATGTTGTGGTTCGTGATATGGGAATTGATTTTGTGAAGTTGTTTTCTCAAGGAGTTTGCCTAATGTAGGCAGAAGTGCGATTGGTAGATAGGATTTTGGGTCTTCTGGTGGCTTGTCAGGTTTTAGGATGAGTGTTATTGATGCGGATTTGAAGGATTCCGGGAAGGTTCCTGTGGATAGGCAGTTTTGAAGAGGATGTGGGTGAGATTTCTAATCATGGGCCAGGATTGTTGTAGGATTAGATTGAGGTTCTTGACTAAATTATCTAGTAGGGTCTGGTTCGGCGTCTGATGGGGTGCAGGAATCGTTCTCTAGTTGTTTTTGAGAGTAGGTGTTTACGTCGTGGGGGGGGGGCAGAAGGAATTGCAGAGTTTAGTAAGGTGTGTAAAGAGGTCTCGTAGTCTAAGGAGGAGTTGTGTATTGGTGCTGTTAGGATGTGTGTACGGGGCGGTTTGATTAATTTGCTGTAGGTGGTCAAAGGGTCTCCGTCGTGGTCAGTAATGATTTGGTGTAGTTGTTGTTTTTTGGCGTCTATGATAAGTGATTTGTATTTTCGTCGTATGGTGCGGAATGTATTGATAAGTAGTTGTATATTATCAGGGTTGTTGTTATTGCGGCGTGCTTGTAATTGGAATCGTTGGTGTGCTAGGGAACGTTGTTTGGCTGTCAGTGTGGGAGTTCACCAGGGTGTCGATCGTTGTGTGCGTGTTGTCTTCGGTATGGTACTTTGTGCGACAGTTAGAATGTTTGTTGTGAATATTTGCGTGAGTTTGTTTACGTTAAGATCGTTATATGATGTATGTGGGAATTCTGGTAGTAGGGTAGTTAGGGTTTCTTGCAATTTTGTCCAGTCGGCTTTGGAGGTATTGAAAGTATCGGATTTAGCAAAAGATCTAGTGGGTAGGTTCGGGTAGTGAAAGGTGGATCATCAAGGCCATTCTGCCGCATAGCTTTCACCGCTGCGTCGTAAGTACATTGAGCTTATGACCTCATCCCCGAAGATCGTTCAAACCGAGCATTTATGTCGCGAATCATGTAATCGCTAGTATATACTCTTAGATTAAAGCATCTACCTGTATTTTCTCTTAGTTAGAAAAATAGATCTTTACTGGAGTAGAAAAACTCGATGAATTTTGCACATGTTAATATCTCTAGAATAGTGTATAACTCCCAACAAAAAGAAAATTAAAAAGATATGAAAATTACATTCTTACACAACTTTTTATGAACTTATTTACATACTTTAATTTTCAGTACGCTATTTCAAGGATCATTTTTATTCAGAAAATAAAGTTTGTGCGAAGTTTTCTTAACGGAAGCAACCCTGAGACTAACGATGTTTACTTTACTCAGTGCAGATAAACCTGCATTGCAGCTTGTACACAAATGCTTTAACATTTATTATTCTTAATGCGTTTACAGCATGTACCATTGTTCGGCGTTGTTACTAAAGAGTTGTAAAATGATCTCCTTGAATTTCATTTATTCATTGTGTGAAACCAAGGTAAACTGCAAAATGATTTTTATAACAATAACCCGGGGTTTCTTGTTTACTTATACCGACAATTCAATAAAATACTTGATCTTCAGAATATCACGTACAAGCAGACGTCTGTTGTTGATTAATAAACAAAGCGTAGCAAACGTATAGAATTTTGGTCAAGGTTGCTTAGAAATATATTGTACTATAGCTGCAGAAGCCGGCTTCGCCAACTTTTTTGTGTTTTGTTTTAAATCTTTTTGTATCGTATTCCTGGGTGTATGCGAATGAGAATGGGACTGAATTTTGAAAATGCCCACTTGGTAACCAAAATACTGTTCCGCACAGAAGCATTCTTAACAAATAATAAAACAAATTTCTTTGCTGCTAGGGACATCCTTAAAAATTCAGCCTGTCCATTCGTATATACACACGCACAGGGATACGAATCAAAAGAATTAAATAATAAACAATACACAAAAAAAGTTATAGCGCCCTCTCAAAAAACTTTCTAAATTATATTATACGTTGATAAGTAGATGGTCCGCTTTGAAAAGGGCATTAGTCCGACATGCATATGGTTTATACACAGTTTGTTATCTAAAGTAGTTTTATATGAATTTGAAATGAATATAACGTAAAAACTTTCAATATTTTTATAAATGGAGATCTTATAAAATAAAAGTTACGCATGCTGTCAAAATTGTTTTAAACATTTCCCTCGTATGTTGTAAAACATCCGAAGGACCTTCAGACTCTGTTAACGATCTTCTTCCATACATTTCTGTCCTGATACACTTCTCTCGCCTAGTTAACTTCCATGCGTCGCTTTATACAAGCCAAGCCCTCTTATTCCTAAACATTTTTATTTCACTTCTTTTCACACTTTCGTTCGCCCTGTCGTTATCTTTTCGTGGCCTACTTCTACTTCTCAGACCACCCATCCATTCTTTGTGATTTTTTTCACTAAAACCATTATGACACGATTCTTTTATACTGATCGGTTTGTTTGGTTTATAAATTACAAATGTATTACCTATTCCTTACTAACTACGGTCCTTGCATTTTCACCACATTCGCTTCTCAAAACTCTTATACTGATAGCATTTATTTGACTGTTATGCCTGTCCTCACGCGGCCAAGTTTTACCCCCACTCAACAATGTCCGGATTAGCGCATTCCTCTATACATTCATTTTTGCTTCATTTGTACTACTTTATTGCTGGCAATAAACCATGTAGTTCCGACCCATTTACCTATGTCGTTCTCTCTCCTTTCAATTCCCTATCTAATTTTCCATTTCTACTAAACATCCTTCCTAGATACACAAAATCATTTACTTTTTCCACGGTCTCTCCACTTATACTATTTTATCCCTTAAGTCTAGACATATTCCTAGCAAAAACCAGCGCTCTAATTTTTGATACATTTATCAGCACCCCCTTCTTATCTTCAATCGAAAACCAATGCTCTGCTTTGTACTCCTTCACGTGCTTTTATTCAATAGTTTTATTACTCCTTATTTCCAGAATTCACCTCTAGTTGTATTCTATATTTTTCTGGATACGCCTTGGACCTCTTCACTTAATTAAAACTTAGATTTCTTATAGTCGTAAATTAAAGTTTCTGAATACCAGACTTAGGAGCCCTACATTATTATAAACATTTAATTTAAATTAATTAACCAATTTCTACTCACGTTTTCCGCAAAACGGCAAAAGCTTTTTCATATATTCTTAACGCAATTCGTCATCAACTATTATTCTTACACAACACTATTTTTCATAATAATATAATATAAAATTTATTTATTTGGCGCGTAAATATTTGATTAAGAGTATTGCAGGTGCGACGTGCTTCAAATTGAGACTGACCCTTTTTTATCAACTCTGGGCGTTATATAGCTTTTGCTCTCTACATTTGGATTGGTTTTCTAAACAGTCTTACAAAGTGTTGCAACCAACGATATTTGTTTTGGACATTCCTAGTATTTTTCAAGCTGATTTCTGACGAAACTATTCTGAAGTTCCGTGTCATGCTGTTATTTACTATTGTTTTCCGATCTTTGATTGCCTTGTTATTGTTATCGTTGTTGGACTTTACTTTAGCTTATGTCTGTTGTTCTGTGTAGATAAAGTTTTTGGAGAATTGAACAAAAATAACTGATGTAATATGAGTGCTGTTTTGTTTATGTATCTATTTAAAACTCATCTTTGAAAGTGCGTTTCTTATCAAAGCGCGTATTGTTCCTTCTTTCTTATAAGCGTAATTGCATGAGATTTACTAGGTTTTATCTTATCTTATGCGTATCTATTTTATAACTTATTAACCGATTCTTGACTTATTTTAATTACATGTATGATTATTTCTCTGCTGAATACGCGTTCTATTATTGGAAGATATGCTTACTGGCACTGATTAAAGTTAATTACGGTCCATATACAGGGTGTTAAATGCATGCTATTTACATAATGTGCGAATTATTTATTTTCCTGCTAAGTAAATGCAGTTTTCTTATTCCTATTGCTATTTACAGTTATTCCGCGACCCTTACTACTCAATACACCCCTAAACAACCCCTTATCACAGCTATATATATATTGCTATGATCCTACAGGATTATTCCTGGAACTGTCATACCCCGACGTTGGGCCGTCATTTTAATTATGCTCTGATACTCTCACAATTATTCGCGCGCCATCGTTTGGGCGGCCATATACATTTTTGCTATGATATTAACTGGAATTATCGTGGACCGACCTTGCGTCGACCAATAACAAAACTTGATGTGATAACGCCTTACTCGATATCAATGGCGTATTCTACTTGACTCCTCCTCTCTTTAAATTATCAAATTACACTCCCATAAATTTTATCATTCGGCCTCGACTAGCCTTTATTTTTGAATTATGAAATGAAGTTAATTCAACTTCATATAATGAAAACAAATATTATGTACAGGTTTTGAAAATTATTTAAAATACACTTTTCAATCAATTAATGTTGTAAATCTTATTTATCTCAAAAATCATATGCTTTTTAATCAATCTAAAGTCACCAAAAAACCTATTGTTTTTATAAAAAGAAGCCTGGAACGTTCAAAACCCCTTATCATGTTACGTACTTTCTACGTATGCAAGTTCGTTGTTGACCCCGTTACATTAATTTATATTAAATAAGCAAATTCAATATTCAATATTTAAATTCAAATAGAAAAAAAATGTCTTAAAACTAAAAGATCTAACCTGGTCTGTTTTCTTCGTTATTTCCTTCTCGCAACCAAAATTATCGACGCATCCATTATCAACTAGAATTTTCCATGCATTATACCATCCATTTAGATCAAAATTATTCTCCACCAATTCAGAATTATTATATACCCATTTAAAATTTTATCTATCCACACTTAGATTTATTACATTTGAATTATTGTCGTCACCCTCTGAATTATTATTATCACCAGCCTCAGAATATCATTTAAATTATTATATTGCTTGAATTATTGTTGTCACACTTGGACTTATGACTTTTTCTCACCAGCCTCAGACTTGGATTATTATACACCCTCGAATTATTGTCGTATCACTTGGAACATTTTCATCCGTGAGTTATTCTCACCAGCCTCAGAATTGGAATTTATTCTCACCAGACTCAGAATATCATTTAAATTATTATATTACTTGAATTATCATCGTCAAACTTGGAATCATTATCTCCCTCGAATTATTGTCGTCGCACTATCTGTCACTTAAACAATTTTCACTTTTAAATATTATTCTTACGCGTTATTCTTAGGTTCAAAGTGACGCACCTCGGCCTTTGTTGAGTTGAGAACTGAGCTCGTTATCATTGTTGCTGTTAATATATGATTGATATCCCACTTCGTCTATGGGCATGGCTTACAAGCCCGTCGCTAATCTTAACCAATCAAGTCTTTCCATTTTTTCTACACTTAAAGTACTTTTCTGATGTAACATTCTCGTCCTCTCAAGTAATTGTTGTTTGCTTGCAGCTGCTTCGTTATCAGCCCATGCGGTGTTTTGAGAAATATTATCGCTTTTCTATATTGTACACAAATATCTGATGCAATTCGACCTTCAATTTTCATATATGCTTATTTATTTACGCATTTTTTTAATTACCTTTACTTATCAAAACTTGTTAATTGTTTGTACGCACTTACATTGCCCTTCTTTAAGCTTTATCTCTTATCTCCGTATTATCATAACTGATTGGAATTCTTTTGAATGCGTGTTTAATTACCTTTATTATGCTTACTCCTAAATACGTGTGCTTCTACTGAAAATATCGTTATTTGCATTACCTAAATTAAGTAAAATTCTATATACCGGGTGTTAAATTTTTGTTATTTACTTAATGCATGTATTACTTATTTTTATGCTAAATATGCGTCCTATTGTTACTATTTGCGTCGCTTAAAACTACTTATACTTTATATACAGGGTGTTGACTGCTTACTATTTACAAACTATCCCAATTACGCAATTTTCTCCTAAATAAATGCAGTTTTCTGCTTCCTATTATAATTTATGATTCCTAAATGACCATTGTTATAAAATACACTCTTAAACAACCCCTTATCACAGCAATATATATATATATATATATATATAAATATTTTGAAAGTGTTCTTGACCTTCTTAAATAGTTAATATGGGTAATAATAATCTTGGATTTAGGTCATTACTAAACCTTGGTATATTGGAAAAGTTTCACATGTAAGTCAAGTAATAATAAATGTCGTGATAATCTTTTATTTGACGCGTTTCGGTAACACCATAATCAATAAATTTATCAATAAATACTAAAATAATGTGTTAATAATTATTAGATTTTTATACATATATATATATATATATATATATATATATATACCATACCATACCATACTTGGCTTACATGTGAAACTTTTCCAATATACCAAGGTTTAGTAATGACCTAAATCCAAGAGTATTATTACTCATATTAACTATATATATATATATATATATATATATATATATATTTATTGTTTCTTACCTACAGAACGGCTATCGACTAGATACCTTTCAGCATATCGAGATCACTCTTACGAAGGTGACTGAAATATAGAAACAAGAATTTCAACCAACAAAATGTGAAACTTGAAATAACTCATTGAAAGTAAATTTTTGTATATTCAGGAACAATTACGTGTAGCGTTTATGTGCAATTTGTGTACTTATACTAGAATAGCATTTTTATGTAAAACAGTATCAGAAAATAAATACTCTTAATGACTCATATTTACAAAATTAGTACATCTTATTGGTTTTCACATAAAACAAAGTCGTAATTTCGTTTGTTATCCAGCAATCATAAAAATTTACAAACATTTAAAATAAATTAAATCAAAACCAAATATCCCACGGTTGACACCCTTTTAAAACACCTCATTAGGCTGTTGAGTAATCTTCAAAATAAGGCATATAACCTAATTGGAAAATATCTTTAGCAGGTTTATAAATCTTATCTTGATATAATATCCCCATAAGAACAATTAATTATTCATCGTTGTGAATCGAAATTGGAGTTATCGACAGGAATATCTAATATTGTATCATCTAAAAAGATCAAGTAAACCTAACCCTTCGTTCAAACAGTCAATAATATATAAATAACACACGAAGTTTCAACTCATGCGACGAGTTATCTTTGGAGCAATGAGAAGCTGCATCAGACTAATTTCTTTTCTCTTTGGCCTCACTATGACTTCCAGCTTTGCATAGGAAGAACGCTCTACTCTAGTACAGTCGATCCTGGATTAGCAGTTTCTCTCCTGCGGGTATTTGCGTTTAATTTAAATCGTTTTTGACTGCAGCTTATATACAAAATGCTGTTAAAATTTCCATACTGCAATATTCGCACGTAGAACTCACTATTTTATCTACAGTTTCAAATTAATACCCTTTTCATTCGTGAGGCACTTCAATGTTGGACCTAAGACCTAAATGAAGAATCTCGTTCGACAGAAATCAAAATTAGAAAAAATCAATAACATAAATTCTCAGTTATTCATTACTTAAAATTTTCACGTCATAACCAGACGCTTTTCTAAGCGCACTTTTTGTTTTATCAGAAGTCCTTGAGTTTTCAGATTTAAACGAAATTACGAAATTGTTATTTAACATTTGTGTTGTTGTTACAATAAATTCTACCACTTTATTAGGGTGTTAGATGAACAGAAATACGCTCATAATTAAATTTGTTCTAATTGTACAATATAGCTTCAAATTGTTTCTACACACGTGTTTGTGGGTTGTACTGAAATTATTGTTTGCTTGAATTCAGAGCAGATATATACGGTCTTTCTACCCCATTAAAATTTATCTTTAATTTTTATGTTATTTATTGAAATGAATTCTCACAGATTATAAATGTTAGTTTGTTAGCTTCCCAATTAACTTATGCTAGAAGGTTTTTGTGGTATTTGCTAGTTTCTCGATATGAAAAATGACCGTGAGCTATATATTCCTCAAGGTGAATACACTAGGAATTGTTTCCTTTTAAAATAGCGTTTCAGTGAAACTTGGTAATGTTTGCCTTTTATATAGGAATGCAATATTATATACGCGGAATTCGTTTCGTAATTGGGATGTTAAGCAATGTTAGGTCATTTTAGAGATTAATGTGCCGCCCTCCATAGGTGACATCCAAACTAAGAACGAATTTGAATTTCTCGCCTCAGAAAACACCCAAATGCCTAATTTCGCACCGTTGTGTCGCCCTGATGATGAATTATTAAGAAAAAATGAAACTTTGACACTCCGTATCTCGGTTATTATCAACTTTTGGATTGAAGTAAGTTTGGCCAAATTTCGATATTTTTACCCAATAAATCTGCAATTTTGCTGTGTACTATTAATTAGTTGACACCCTGTATACAGGGTGTAGTTTTTGAGATTTAACAGTTAAACCCTTTTTTTCTGTCCGATCCTGTATTTTGATTTCGTTCGATTGAAAAAATATAACCGACTGAATAAAATATTCCTACCAACTTTTGTTTTTTATACCCAGTGGTTCTAAAATTATGGTCTAAAAAATTAGCAAAATCAGTAAAAACAACCTGTATCTTGATAATAAAATATTATTGACCTACTAAGCATAGGTGATGCGGAACCGCCCAAGCAAAAGTAATGTATTCTTTTATATATTTACTTAAGATGCCAAATAATTGGGTCCTTTACCCTAATAGCGACCAAATTTAAATGCAATACCAAAATAGAACAGTGTCATTAATACGCTGGACGTGGGTGCTGAATATATAGTTAACGCACAATAAAATATGCCTAACTAACAAGCAACTGATCCCAATTTCTAAATAATGTAGTGTAGGTAGCTCTTGACCATATCTGCTCTTCTTTATACTATTTTAATCATTCTACCCACTGTTAAAAAAGGAAGAAGGAACCTATAAGTGCTGCGTAATAATTTTATAGTTTTCGGTCCATTTAGGAATAAACCACTTCTTGAAATTTTATCAGTAGGTAGATGTTGATGTTGTTTGTTATTTACTAAATGTCCTAATTTTATCACGAATGTTTTTAATTAACAATTAATTTTCTGGCTTTTAAAAAGTGTTACTAGAATGAAGTCCTCGTTGAAAGATAGGTTGTAGTAATTGTTTCAAACTGACGGTTTGACATTGTCCCAGTTTAAAACAGGACAGGTAGAGTAAGGTAACGAGTCTTATTGAAAGACTTTTTAAAACTTGAAAATTATTGAAATGGATGTATTTTTTTTTTTATTAAAGTATGTATTTTTATCGGTATCGATTTTGTGAACATTTTAACTGTTTGTTTGTATAACACTACCAAAAACATACATTTACCTTGTTTTGTTCATCGATTATTTTGTTAGAAGGAAAACACCGTCATAGTATATAATTCCTTAAATCAGACATTGAATCTTATCAGCAACTACTATCGTGTTGGCGAAAATGACAGGCTGTAAACTGCGCGTTGCTTCCGAAATCAGCAGTCCCTGTCGATGCCCTTCTAGTTAATCGCAGTCGGAAGTCAGCTTAATAGTGCTCAACATGTCAATATCTCAAATGATCCAGTTTTGAGGTATTTACGTGGGATCGGAAAAACGCTAACGATAATGTTAACCTAACTTTTATGCGTATTAACTGTGTAAGTTGCTCAAAATATAATTGGTTTAGAGGACGCAATTTTAATCTACGGTCGCCACATAGTCGCAAAACAGACTGTGGAATTAATTGGTGAGCTAAACGATAAAGATGTTGTAAGTGATTCTTCTCGAAGCAACCATAGCGATGATGATTCAGTATATAACACAAAGTAAACATAGTGGCCATAACACAATCAAATATGAGCGTAGTTACTTGTCAGTTAGATATGTACTATAATTCATTGCGTACTCGTACAGAGGGCGTAATAATATTGCAGAGATTTTACAATTCAAAATAAACAAATAACTCAATGAATAAATCAAGCTTATCTTTATTGATCTAGATGGTTAAGTTAAGGCAGAGCAATTATTGAATCCTTGTATTACTTCAATTACCGCGCAGAAATATTACTACGTATTGTTTCTCTAACAACGTATGCTCGGGTTGATGGATTTCAGAAGGAAATGCAAGAATTGCACAGATAACTTCATTGCATTATAACTCACTACTTATCACTCGACTTTCAGATACGGTATAGCCCGGTGTATTCTGCTTTCATGACGACTGGTTTGTTCTCTTATCCTAGTCACCATTCTTGCTATGCGTTCTGATTGGTCGAAGACAACGACGTACACTTTCGAATCGTAGGAATCATCTTATTTACATTCCATTCCCACAAAAATACATAGTAAACATAATGAAACTATTTCTAGGAGTCTCGAGCAGTGCTGGGAACCCAAAACCGCATTTATGTAATGTGTCGTAACTTACTTAATTCTACAAGAAAAAGTTCCCTATTATAATTATTGAAATAAAATTCGTTGCGTAACCAAATGAGGCGTAACAAACATCATAGGAAGTGTCTGATTATTAAACTTCAAAAACGTCAGTCGTTGAGATCAACTTGGTCCTGCTTTATTTTTGCCGTTATCTTGTTTTAGTTTTGACAGATAATAAACATTAATTTTCTAGCCATTTGTTAACTACAATTATCAACACTAAAGAGTTACGGGAGGGAATTGAACGAAATTTGTCGAATTCGCTAGATAACTTTGCAGAGATATTCGAAGTATTAATAAGTACCAATCAGCTAGGGATGTTAAGAAAAACTCAATAGATGGGTTCCTCATGAATTAACGCCTGCAAACAATTGCGACAATTACAAGTGTCATTTTCATTGCTTAATCGGAACAAAACTGTACCATTTTCAAACATATTTTAACATACGATGAAAAATGAATGCTCTGCAACAACCGCAAACGTTCTGGACAATGATTGAATTGTGCTGAAGAGCAGTACTCTATCCAAAAAAGTTGTGATGAGAATATAGTGGGATTGTGCAGGAATAATTCTTTATTCTTTCTTGCAACCCTGTGAAACCATAATAGCAGGATTATATTGCAGGGAATTCCATATAATCTATGAAAAAGAAGTTAACCGCCTTTAGTTAATTCGCACGGACCGATACTTTTGCATGATAATGTTATGGCACTTATTTCACAATTAACTGTGGAAAGCTGTCTGGGTTAGGGTACAAAGTTCTTGATTATACACCATATTCCCATGACTTGTCACTTTTCGATTCTCTTTTTTCCTGAAGCCTCGGAAATCAATTGTAGAATCGTCGATTTACTAACTGAGACTTTATAATTCAGTTATTTCAAGAATTTTTTAGTCCCAAAAATGAAATTTTTTTGTATAATGGATTTAAAACACTTCCTGATGTTGGCAGCATACTATCGATGCTGATGGTGATTATTGTAAATGTATAAATTCTTTTGAATCAGTCTGCAATTTTATTTTTATCTAAAAGCCTGATATTATGCAGTTAGGGTAAAACAAATCCTATTGCAGACTGAAAATGAGTCGCATACACTTTTAAAGTATTAGAACATTTCCGTGTGTAGATGCGGTGCCTGTCGTTTATTAACAAAGAATGGAAACGTTTTACGATAGCCATAATAATACTAACAGCTCAATTAATTAGAGATAAGGAAGTGAAACCGAGCTTATTATTGCATTATCCGTGTGTTTCATGCTTCGAAATAAAGCCTGAAGAATCGAGAGAATGGCGTATTGATTTTGTTTTAGTATATAATTCTTAAGTAATTAGAACGATATTTCATTCATCGAACATGTAAGTTTCGAGTAAAGATTAATTCATTAATTCATTTTAATACATCGAACGTGTGAGTTTCGAGTAATTTGTAATTCATTTTACGACATGCAATATGTAGTACAGAACTTTGAATTATAAAGAATGATTATTGTTAAGAATACTACGAAAATTAAGAGATCTTCGATATAAATAATCTTGATACAAGAGCAACTGCTAATTTTAATAGATTAAAAATAAATACACTTTGCAAACTGAGATTGGTTAGAAATGGAAATTTGAAATAAAACCAGGAAGCATTCAATGCCGTTAATTCCAATGGGAATGATATTTTTATAAAGCGCTATTGAAAAGTATTTGACAATATAAATTGCTAGTATAATTTTTGTTTTTTTTTAATTTTGTAATCTAATGATGTTCGAGTAAATTAAGCTAGAATAAGATTTTAATTTTTAAAAAAAAAAGTTTTTTTGTCAAGGGAATAATTTTCAGCAATTTTTGAGGTCAGAGTTCGAAGCATTTTGACCTTTACTAAGTTATCTGTCGGGCGTCATTGGCCAATTACACTGACAAATGGTGTAATAAAGAATAGGTAAATTATCCACAGAAGAATTAAAGAGAAGTGTGTACCTCACATAGGAGATGCTTGGGTTCTGTAATTGTTAACAAAGATTAGGAGAGGATCATTTCAATAAGTCAGCAATCAATAGGTAAGATTTTCTGTCTCGCTTAAACTGTAAATTGTTTTTAAAAGCATTATTCATATTGTTTGTAAAAGATTCTTTTGATATTGTGTATAAAAGAAAGCTGTTTTTGAATGCATAGAAGATTTGTTCATAGTGTTTCTTGGGATTTCTGTATTTCATTTCGTTTGATCAAATCCACAACATATTTTCCGCTGAACTAGCCAGATAAGGAGAAGCACACGGTAAGATAGTGATTTTATATTTTCTATTGCACCCTCGTTAATGCATTTCGGCTGTACCCAAGTCACAGCATTAATTTGTGCCTCACAACGTACAGGAGGGTCACAGCAATATTTGCGGCGTCCCAACTTAGAGGTTCGATTAAATCGTCTGAAAATTAGAGTTTCTTGTCTCGTAAGATTTTATGGAAGTTTTCTCTTTGTAATATATCTGATTGGTTTCCAGTATAACTGATAGAATGAAAGAAGTTCGTGAAAGTTTGAGAGCTGAGGAATGGAAATTGGTTCTCAGGAAAGTGTTTATATGGAGGAACAGAAAAAGGAGAATCCAGAGGCCAAGAAAGAACAGAGTTATAGGAGAGACTCAGGAATCAAATGTCTATTAAATATAAATCAAAGTATGCAGGAACAAAAGAAAATATGAAAGGAATGGGTGAAAGGCATAAAAGAAGTTTTAAAAAATGAGCGAAATGAAAGAGTATACGAAATAAATGACTTGCACATTTGATAAAAATACTCAGGAGTTACGAGCGGAATTTGGAAAGAATATAGCAAAACTGGGTAAAAGTTTAAGATTAGAAAGTGACAAGAATGAAAAGAAATTTACAGACATGAGTGAAAAACTAAATTCGGGTTTAAAAAAACTAATAAAACCATTGAGGAAATGAAATTTGAAATTAGAGAAAAAATAGTACAGATTTTAGAGGATATTGATGACGCTAAAGAGAAAATTGTTCAAACAAAAGAGAATCAGGATGCACGTGAAAAAGAAACTAATGGAAACTTACACAAATTAGATCAAAAGGTAAACGAAAAGGAGTAAAGGTGCCAAGCGGATTTTAAAACATTTAGAAATGATTTGGGAAATTTGAAAACAGACTTTGGTAATTTTGAAAATAAGTTTGACAATTTAGAAGATAGGGTTAAAAATATTCATGTCTGGGAACCTATGCGATGGAGTCCAAATAGTGTTCTGTTGGAACAACACTCAAAATTTTACGGGGACAATAAACTTAACCCTAAGATATTTTTAAATAAAGTAAAAACTTTAATACAGGGGAATTGGGATGAACAAACCAAGTTGAATATTGTGAGGTTCATATTGAAAGGTAGTGCAGAAATTCGGTTTGGACTGATTGATAGTAAATTAAACTCTTATAAAGACTTCGAGATCAAATTTTCAAAACACTTCTTGGGGGACAACCAGCAATTTAAAGTTAGAGCAGTGATTCTGGTATGACAAGAGAGTGGTATGCCATAAAGAAATTTAGTGTTGCCAAACAACCCGATCCTCCTTTAGAAGACAAGCAAATTATCAAATATTTAGCAGTACACTTTGAAAAGAAGGTAAGGAAGGCAATGTATCGCCTTACAAAACATAGTAAATAGAGATGTATTTTTGGTGTATCTTCAACGATGTGATGAAATGAGTCAACTAAGGAGGATGGAGATCAGACCAAGTAGGACATACGCGAATATAGTGAGTCAACCTGGAACATCAAGTAGGCCGGTTTTTTTAGAAATAAACAAATCAAACGACAAAACTATACAAATTAATAAATATGAACATGCGCATGAATTTATAAAACTTGATTTGGAAAATGATTTAAAATTTAATGGGAAAAATGATTTACTACCTATAATAAAATTACAAGTAGAAGAAAAGGAGAAAAAATTACAGTTAGATACAGGAGCTGAAGCAACGTTAGTAAGTGAAAATTTTATTCAAGATAATTCAGAGGAGTTAATGCAGAAAGTTATTAATATTAAAAGAAATAGTTTAGTATCGCCGAATAACAAAAAGTTTGTATCCTAAAAAAATTTAAAAAAACAAAGTTTCAAACTACACCCAGAATTAACTTACGTTGCACTTTGTCAGAATATATTCTCACAGCCGTACTTACTCTTTTAAAAATATACCTTTTATCAAAGATATGTGTAAATTGTCCTCTGTTATGTAAACAATTTCTTAAATGAAATTTTGAATTAATTGAAAGCTACTACTTTTCACAATAAAACTATTAAATACAAAATGCTGATTTGAATATCATACAGTCTCTTATAAACAAAATCACATCTTAATAATTAATCTAATCTTTAACCTCTGGTGGCTTGAATTAATTCCTGCCTCGCCAGTTATTATTACTTTAAACTTCCAACACTAGAATTGTGAATGCTCCTTAAATAAAATTTCGTCCTCATGAATCTCTGCCAAACTTTCTTCGCGACATGATTCTTTTTTGAATAAAATTACATAAGACCTTACCAGTACATAGCCAAAAATATACTAATTTATCAACGAATTTAATTGAAGTAAAATTAAATGAAATAGAATTTAATTGACGTTGCATAAAATTTGAATAGGATTGAAGGTTTAGAATAATCTCTATTACTTAAATTAATTTATAATATTCAGATCTACTTACAATTTCTAAGAATATGTGAAAATCAACTAACTGCAAAACACTATATCATTTGCAGTATTTTACTTGCACTAAATTTAATTAAACACAGTTATTTTTAAATTACTTTATTTGTTCGCAGAATAACAGGAATAAATCTTTTTAAAGTTACTGTTGTTGTATATACAATCCCTATGTAGAGGATTGAATCCGGCATCTTGAGATCAACAGTTATACGCGAACCTGCCTGATCCATGGAGCTGTCTGAAACATTTGACCAGCAACCACTTCTAATTTTATATATAGTGCACACAAACCTAAAGTAATAATATAAGTTCTGTGCAAGATTGGTGTCGCGAATGCTGAACTCAGATTAAAAACGCTTTGCAATAACGCTCAGTTGATTTTTGTGCTTCGTTTTGTTACGGTCGATGAAAGTTGACTCCATTATTATAAGCCAGAACTGAAACGGCAATCTCAATAGTGGAGACAGCGTGTCAGTCTTCCAGTCATATCATCGGCAGGAAGTATACTGGCAATCACTTCAAGAATTTGACTTGCGTATTTTTTTCTGACTATCTCGCAAATGATCACATTATCAACGGCGCATATTATGATGGTCTTCTGCACAAACTAAAAGACATCCTGATGACTCGAAAACGCGAATTATTCCACCATGCACTCTCGATAGCTTCATTGTTCTGGAAATTTTGAACAAATTGTGATTTCCAACCGTCTTATTAATCAGATTTAATTGGTAAACCTTGAAGTTGGTATAAACCACATTAATTTGTTTATAACCTGTTTATTTATCTTACTAGATATTTAAGCGCCATTTGAGCATATTTTAAATGCAACAAAACATTAACGAATTTAGGATACTTGGTTGTTGTACTTGGTAATATCTGAGCGTGAATTGGCCCCAACCAAATTCAATTTATAACTTTTGCTTTTAATATTTAGACTTAGTTTATTGGACGTATAATGACATGCTTTTGTCATAGTAAAACAAAAACAAAGTAGAAAAATTGATGAGAAAAGTAACCTGGTGCCGAGAGATCCAAACTAAATATATGGCTTTTGAGGCAAGAAATTTTATTTTTTGGGGCATTTTAGCACAAATTACTAAAGGGGCTTTTAAAAGAAATAAAATTTCAGTTTGTTTCTGAGCTGATTGACACTGCAACTTTAATGTGTGTATACAGTTTTTTGTCTTTAACGTTAAACTGTTTATTTTGTAGCGTATTTTTAACACAACGAAATACAATTACTTTTAAAATTTGGTACCTCGAAATTAAATTTGCTTGCAATTTGTGTTCAGCATCCAGATCACATACAGGTGTAAGGAAATACGAAGAAAGTACCATTTCATCCCACATATAATTTATTACCAATAGACTTTGAATCGAATAATTTTTTGAATTAACTTCGTGGGCGATAATAAAATGAAGTCTGGGAAGCCTTGAACTAAACGAGATCTACTTGATTATCATTACAAAATCTCCTGCACATATGTATCTAGGTTATTAGCTCACGTCAAATGTTCTTCTACGAGTGGTTCGAGGATTAGCTTTGGGTTTTATTTATTCTATTTATAGACGTGTAGCTCCTTTTAGCCCTGAAAACCATACGAATATTCTACTTTATTAAACAAATGAAATGGTCGAATATTAGTCATCATGGTTATTACAATAATCGAATGGCTACAGCCACTGTTAGTAGTCTGTCTTTAGAAAATGAGATGCTTAAGGCGAACCTCTAATTTGTAACCGTAGCGGTCATTTGCGCAATTAGTTAATTAAAAACTATGTTTCGACAGAGAGAATAAATGCAATTATTTTATTTGAGGTTTAAAAACAGAACTTGCGAGAGGAAAACGTTTGATTTTGTTTCAAATCCTATTCTAAACAAACGTGTTCATTTAAATTATTTGTACAAACTAATTGTTGAATATTTTCTGCCGCAGAGCAGTTTGAGTGAGATTCAATTAACGTGTAATTAGTTAGTGAAGCTTTTTTCCAAGTTATTTTTAAAATTCCAAGTCAAAGAGCTGCTAGGGAATTAACGTGATTTCGAAAATGTCTGCGTGGTGTTCAGGTAAAAGCACAAAGTGGAACTACCAAATTGAATAAGGAATTCAAGACCTATTTCAACAGCTTTTTTAAAATGATCTTACCACTCTGTTTGCAGGCCAAAATTTCTCACCCTCAAAAATATGTTTTGTGCTGGTCGCCGATTAAAGACATTATCCCATTAATGAATATCTAGGACTTTAGCTTTATTAAAGTTTCCTGCAGTTAGAAAACCGACAAGGTGATGTGGAGATCTACAAAAATACACCATCTCTTTTTTTTTAGAATATATCTCCTTAACGAATTTTTGTATTTAAGTTATGTGGTTTTATAAATCACCCGCTATGTTAAGTTTTCCAAAATATACTCATGTGGCATACAAATTATAATTACAATATATTATTATTAAAATAATGAAATTTTAAAATTGCTTTTAATGTAATGTTAAATCCTGTCAATAGAGTCGAAATTATTTGTAAATATTTTACACGTATGTATTTTGTTAAAGAATAAATATACAGTTCGACATTTTTAAATACTTCTAAACAGTTGTACCGAGGAAAATGGATATGATTTTTTGCAAGTGCTATGCTATAACAAATTCCTTGCGTATTTAATTTAATTTTTTGAGTCTTTATGATCAGATGAGTAAGAAACAACTGCGTAGAATCTGTTCAGTGATATAGATGATTTTATATAGATTGAATTAAATGCAATGAAAAGCTAGTGTATTGTTAATTCTACTTCCTTTTTACTTCAATCTCAACGTTGCTAGACTTCATAGAAGTTCAATTGTATTGATCGACAGCTGCTAACGAGAAACTAAAACAAAACTGTAGAATTTCTAAGACAAACCTGTTATCATCATCATCATTAGGTCTTCCGTCCTGGAACTACTTCCTATTCTGAACTAACCCATACATTTTTCTGAAATTTCCAGTCTTCATCTTTCACTATCTGCGTGCAATAGTCTTATCTAGATCTACCTCTACCTCTTTTTTTCCTATCTCTGCTTGTGATATATTCCGCACTATTCACCAAAAATGCCTGAGAAAGTATCCTGCGCTTTTATTTCTCCTATTTTTTTTTGTTTCCAACAGTTATGTTTATTCCCCTACTATTTCTATATCCACTTTGTTATTAACTTTATTTGTCCATGCTATCATCATCATACATCTGAAGCACAACATTTCAAAAGGCTTCTACCGTTTTTCTGTCTGCTTCTCCTACTGTCCCTATTTCATAGGCGTACTGTGCTGTACTCCACACATACGCTTTCAACAATTTTCTCCCTGTTTCTGTTTGTTGTTTTCGAACATAGTCGTTGCGCTTTTCTTGTTAGATGCAGTCCGGTTCCCTTTTTATTGTTTTATAAATATATACCCTATTTCCCGATATTCAGTGGTATGTGAAGGGGGAGGATGGCGGCTCCTTGAAGTAGTTGGTGTGCGTGTAACTACTATGCCCAAGGTCCCGGGTTCAAATCCCGACACGGTCTACTTCAAAAATGTTAGACGAGCATTTTTTACAAAAATGTGACCTCGTTCGGATGAGAGGTTTACACAAAATATCTAAATTAGATGTAAGCTTCAAATATTCAAAATATGATTTATATTATAAATTGCAAAATAAATTCTAACCTGATATTCCTTCTGTTGGTTCCCACGGGAGCTTCCTGATCTAAATCGGTAGCTAGTTTAGTGTTTTCCAAGTTGTTGTTCCGCAGTTTGGCATGTACCCCTAGTACTTCGAACTGTTTTCCGGCAACTGGTAGTCGTTTGTACAATGCTTTGAAATACCAGCACTGTACTTCGAGTATTATTTAATGTATTGTGCAGAGTTTTATCCCAGTGATTTGGTTACTTCGTGATTAACTTCGTGATTTAGTTGATTATTCAGTTTAACGTCCTTCGTTATTTCTTTGTTTAGTTAATTCTTTAGTGTCGTTTCTTAGTTAATTTCTTATTTCATTGCTTAATTAGTTCCTTGGTTAATTGTTTAGTTAGTTCCTTAGTGCCCTAAGCTAATAAACAGTAAAGATTATGTTTACATTAATTAAATTTAGATTTACGTTTTTATATTAACGGCAGAGTTTTATACATACGTATTCAGCGCGCACTTCTACTGTGTACTTCACTTGTATTCTTTAATTTGTGCTATTTTATTTTATGCCACTTCTAACTTCACTCAATTTCAGTTTTACGTAATAAATTAGTTTAGACTGTTTCAGTCACACGTCGTTTATGGAATGAATCAATGTTATCGGTTTAGGTTCATTATATAGATAAACTCGTTTCTCTGCCTATTGGAATTTACTCGGTATAGCATGCTCATTCAGACACTCTAAAAGTCACGTATCTAGCACTCTCGGAGCTTTGTATTATGGAATTTGCTAACAAATGGTTTATCATTTACCTTCAACTTGCACGTAACCTTTACTTAGTCTCCATATTTTGTTTACTTATGTTGAGTTTTATAAAAATGTGTCAATTTCTCATGTCATGAACGCCTCTGTCTCAATATTTATTCCTAATTGCGTTATTAAATATGTTTTTTTTAAGAATCCGTTTATTACAAACCAGTACAAATTATATGCGTTCCATTGACCTCCATTCCTCAGACTAATGCGTTGAGTTTGAAAGAGATTTCATTTCCCGATTGGTTTACTTTAAATATGCCTAATTTATATTTATTTTGAGTTTATGAATGTTTTAAGTGTTTTAAAATGGATTGGGTTGCGCCAGGAATTATTTATTTGACTAAATGTGGTTCAGTTATTACAGAATGAGCTTTCTTTTATTGACTGTAGTTTATTATTGATTTTATACAAGTGATGTGAATTTGCTTTGGCGCTTGAGAATGTTTTAAATGTTTAAAACGTATTAAATAGCTTTCACATTATTTATTTTGATGAATGTGTTTAAGTTATTACGAAATAAGCTTTCTTTTATCAACTGTGGTTAATTATTGATTCTATACAGGGTGCTTTGTATTTGCTTTATGCATAATGAACGAATTATGTGCTTTTTATTATTTAAATGTTTAGTTTTCGTGATTTTTATGATGTTCACATGAAGTACACCTCTCCTGTGATTTTATATACCCTCAAATAACCTTATTATCGTAGCAATATATATATATATATATATATATATATATATATAATTAACGAAACTATATAATAATTATTTGTTTTAAAACAAAATAATATTAAGATGTATAAATAAACACCCACTTTACGAATAATCGAAAGAGAGCTTTTAACTATACAAATCAAGCTAATATTTGCATAGCCATAAATAAAAGATTTTGATTGTTTCATAAAGGGAATAAACATTCATAGACTAGTTTCAGTCTCTCTGGACATCATCAGGATGAAATGGTTTATAACCCGTATGAAACAACCAAAAACAATTGACAGTAATAACTTCAAAAGAACTTCTGTAAGATGGCAAGAGTAAAATAGGAACGCCATCAGATGATATTCACTAGTGTTAGACTAGTAAATGTACAGAAGTAAATTCGAAATTAAATCGACATTTCATAGATGGCCAAAATAAAATAGTATTAAGATGTATAAATAAACACCCACTTTACGAAAAATCGAAAGAGAGTTTTTAACAATACAAATCAAGCTAATATTTGCATAGTCATAAATAGAAGATTTTACTTATCATAGCAAAATATATATATATATATATATATATATATATATATATACACATACATACATACACTTTCTCCTTTTTCTATTGTCTTCTCCATTATCACTCTGAGCTAAAATAGCCTCCTGTGTTTCCCTGTTTCGCCTAAACCCAAATTGATTCAGTATTTCTTCAGCTCGTTTTTCCATTCATCTTTGTACAATTCTAGTTAATATTTTGGACACGTGTGCTATGAAACTTATTGTTAGAAAATTTTCACATTTATCCGCGCCTCTTTTTTTTGGTATAGTGACTATAATGTTATGTTTGAAGTCTTTGTGTATCACGTCTGTCTCATACATATTGGCTTACAAGCTGAAAGAGGCGTTCTGTTGCTACTTGTCCAGAGGCTTTTAGAGTTTCTGCTTGCACCTTATCTATACCTGATGCCTTATCATTCTTCAGACCGTTTAATGCTAATTAAACTCATCTCTAGGGTATCTCAAGTCATCCTTTTCAATGTCTCCTTTCCGTTCTAGTGCTGCTAGTTTATTTTCTGCATATAAATTCCATATGTATTCTTGCCATCTAACCACTTTCTTTACATTTTCTATGATGATGTCTCCTTCAACACCTCTTATATTTTTGGTATACGGTTTAATATCCCTAAAATTTATTCTAATTAGTTTGTATTCTTCGTCTGTCTTTCCTGTTTTCATCTTAGTTTGTACCTGTTAGCAGTTTTCGCCAATCCATTGTTCTTTAGCTTTCCTACATTTGCGAACAATTTCCCATTTTATGGCTTTCTATCCCTTTTTGTCCTTAGTCTGGTCTGTTTTTGTATTTTAATCTTTTTTCTATTAAATTCAGAATATCCTTTGTTATCCATGGTGTCTTATTTTCTTTTTGTGTATACCCCAGGATATCTCTGACCGCCTTGCCTAAGCTGGATATAATGTTATTCCATTCTCTCTCTATTTCCTTAGTATCAGAAATTTTCTCGTTATCTTTCAGCAATTCATTTGGCTTTTTTGCAAATTTTTCCCGAATATTTTTATCTTTTAGTTTTTCAAAGACAAAGTGTCATTTTCTGTTTCTTTTTTTCAAATTTTTTAATTTAAGAGTGGCCTTCATAATTACGATGTTGTGATCTGTATCTATATCTGCCTCTGGGAGGCTTCTACAGTCTTTTACTTGATTCCTAAACCGTTGTCTAACAATAATGTAATCTATTTGATATCTTCTTATATCTCCTGATATATCCCATGTGTATCGTCTTCTAATATGATATTGAAACAATGTGTTTGTGATGGTTAAATTGTTTTTGTTGCAAAATTCAACTAGTCTATTTCTCCTGTCATTTCTCGTGCCTAAAACAAATAAATCTACTACCGCTCCTTTCCTACCCTCGCCTACTACTGCATTAAAATCTCCCGTAATTATTAAGTTTTAATATCCTTTTATACATCTTAGTATGTCTTCGACATCTTTATAGATCGCTTCTATCTCTTCCTCACAGTAGCTAGAAGCGGGCATGTATACTTGTATTATTAATGTATTTACCGGTTTCGATTTTAATCTAACCATGGGTACTCTTTCGTTTTTTGTAGGTAATTTTCTGCACAATGTCCTATCTTTTTTTTTTTCATAACTTACTATCATACCCATGCCCGAATTTTCTTCTTCTGATCCTCCGTGAATTACCTTAAAGGTTCCGCTCGAAAAGCCCTCGTCTCTGGCCATCGAACTTCGCTGATCCCTACTATGTCTAGTGCTAACCTATGCATTTCAATTTTTTAATTCTTTAGCTTACCTACTTATTTCATACTTCTGACATTCCACGCTCCAACTCGCTAAATGCACCCGATTCTTTTTCTATTTCCGATCACATCCTCCGAAGTAGTCCTTTCCAGGAGATCCGTTTGGGGACTATTTTAACTCCGAAATTTTGTACTCCAGAGGATGCCATCATCTTAAATAACAATTTAAGCACGCCGTGTTTTCATTATAGGATGTTTATTTTCTAAATGTTTAAACTAATATCACAAACACTGATAAGCAAAAAATTAATTGTTGGAGTGTAACAGCCTAATTCGCATGATACGAAAATTCTATCTGGTAGATTATGAACATAACCCACGACCTAGATGTTCTTGATTGATCAAAGGTGTTAGGTTATTGCTTCATATACCCTTACGGAATAATGAGGACTCTTATTGAACCATCCTTAAATGTATACGAAGTGTATTATTGGCTAGTCATGGGAATATATATCTCGTATACCACATGCGCAATTGCTTTATATTTGTTTGGCTGTCGAAGCAATACCTTCCTAACCCCCAAAAGTAACTGGAACGTGAGGTTTACGTGATATTCAATTTACAGTAGTGGGATACGAGATTTCTATTTAATGAAATGCTAGTTTTATTACATGTTTGATGTGTATAAGAATTTACGGATGCATTACATCATATCCCACAAATGTATTTATGCCAAAGTCTAATTTTGGCCAATAATGTGGGTTCGAGTTATTGCATTTTTAGTGACGGTATGTGATCGTATATCTTCACTCGTTACGTACATCCATCCCAATTTCGAGCTTTGTTTACCTCAAATAAATAATTTGTGATAATTGACAATTTACAAATTGCAATAAAGCTATTTGGATAATATTTGCCGTTCATTGCAGAACCGTAATAAATTCAGTCGTAATCTTTGTTGAAAGTCCCTCGTACGTTTAAATATTCAAATTTTCTAAATAAGAATGTAGTTAAAGGTTATTGTACGTTTTTGTTGCTTGTATTAATAGATGCGTTAACGATTATTTTCAAAGTATTTCCGTACTCGCTTCGGTTGTTTTCATGACTGCTTTAAAAGAGTAACTGCATTTTACGGAAATAGGAACTGCACTCTACTACCGGGAACGCTAAATTTAGAACCGCAAGTAAAATGTTATGCAATTTTGTATACAAAGTAAATACCGTTTCTATGCTATAAGCTGGAACTAGTTAATTTTCATACATCTTATGGTGCTCATATAGAGGAAGTGTATGGGATTTATTGGTAGGTTATACTGCAGCTAAGTTGTTAAATTATAAATTTTATATGAATACCTTCATTTTAAGATTTAAATTTTATATTACTGTTTTATAGATTTATATTCGTAAATCCGTAAGTTAGTTGTTATTTTAAAAACTTTTTAAATCGATAACGATTTAATATGTAAATTTAATGATCAAACTGTGACTCGTAGCGTTTCCTTAGATATAGCTTATATAATACTAGAATTTAGTATCGGCATTTCCATAAAGAAGTAATTTCTCACTGCTTAGGTGCATGCCTAAGATAAAATACATTGTTAATTACAATAGTCTGATGTACCGTTAAATTTTCTTATTTTGTAAACGTGTTTTATCTTGGCATCAAATATTGTTTGAATGATATAATTGTTAGTTTCGCTCGCTTAATTTCTTTAAAATGCGTGTGTGTATATACAGGGTGATTCATAATGAGTGTAGCAAAATTTGGCATTTTATTGTTAAGATCATTCTAATTCTTTTGCAATAACAGCTCTTTATTATCAACTGATTACACAAACTTTTCCAAGAACTCGTAGCTACAGTGAAATTCTAAAGCACTCACGACAATTTATTTCCATCTAATCGCTAACAGTGTACTTACTAACTTCTTAAAAGCTCCAATGCTAATTTTCTTAATTACTATCGAAACAATATAATTAATTTATATCGAAGCACTAGTTATTAATTTATGTCATATCCCGACTTTATAGCTCGAATAAAAACGCAGTATTATAATCAAAGCTTGAATTGGAAATGAACCTCAAAACCTCTTAACGACAATTCGTATCTTATCCAATTACTTTTGATTATTTCGAGAATGCATCTGAATTATGCAAATAACATCTAAAGGATTCGTATCGTAAGGTTAATAAAGTTCTTAAATACCAACTTTTGTAACCTGTCAATCAAGTCCATCCGAAGATGTCATGATAGAGGGTGCCTACCAATTACGTTTTGTATAAAAATGCCTCGTTTACGTTTTGTTTGTTACGGTATTCCGTGCGGATAAGAAAGAAAAAGTAAGATAAGCAAAGAAATTAGCCCGCACCAAATACTGCAACAAAAAAAAGGGATAAGGAATCTTAAAAAGTAATGTCGTGTTAACTAAAACGTCGTAGTGGGTCACACAGAAAGAAAAAGGAAACCTCAAAAAAGAAAGTGTATCTACAAAACCTTTTAAAGAAACATATTACACGAAAGGAGAACTAACCCGCCAAGAAAACAAATTATTCGTGATATTCCGAAGGATTTGCACCACACAAAATTCACGCAAAACAATTAGTACACTCAACTACCTCAAATTAATCTTTAACCTAGAACAAGAATCTAAAAAAATACCGTATGGGTTGATCTCAGTCGTTTGCTACTACAATTGTTACATCTTTATAGACAAAAAATTCATTCAAAGAACAATTTAAATAACTAACTGCTTACTTAGTGTCAACCTTTCCAAAAAGTAGCTAAAAGAATTTATTTAATAGTGGACACGGCAATTAAGGATAACCGTCTACCTACGGAAATGCATTTTCGCTGCAGCGGTGCAGAATTATGTATCAAAACCCACATATAGGTAGAAAATTTAAAAAAAGTATTAGACAACTGTATAGGACAGTCAATGCTGAACTATTATCTAGTACATAATCAACCAATGACAGCTGTCATCGTAAAATTTCCGACGATTAACGTATCAACATAATTCCAACCAAAATTATTGACCCGACAATAGGTGCTTCTACATGTGCCTTTGGTAATCACAAATGTACCAAAAACAGGCATTTTAACAAAAATTACTATATTAATTCAAAAATAAACCAAATATGAATTAATATTTCGTAAGCTATTATAATTCAAAGAATAAAACAACGTAAAATAAATATATAAAATCGCCAACAACATTGGCAAAGAAACCTATATTATATACATAAACAAATATATAGCAGACTGAATACGTGCACGTTGATATCATCATTCTAAAATTAGAATTAAAGTTGGAATCATACGAAATTCAAAAGCAAATAAAACACAAATAGATTATAAGCAGCAAAAGTAACAAACAATGAAAATCATAATATTAACAATATAATTAAAAACAAATTACTAATTAATTCGGTCGCCAAAATTATTAACAATGAAATTCATAATAGTAAAATAATCATAAAAAATGAAATATAATCACATCCTATTACAAAATCCAATATTATATAAACTAAAAGAAATATTTTTAAATTTATTGCAAAAAAAAAACAAAATAGATAACATTTTAAATTCATATCTTAATAATATTAATCTAAAGTGGTTACATTTTAAGATAAAGTTCACTGCACCAATAATATAAAAATATAATCAAATATAAAAAGATAAAAATTATCACTGTTTTAATAATTTAAACAAAAATATTGATTTTGTAAGTCAAACTTAGAACCTCTTTAAAACTTCAGAGAAACAAATTATCTAAAATTAGTATTTTTTTAAAAACTATTTCTGAAATTACATTAATATTTAATATATTAATCATAATTTCAACAATATTTTTTATTTACAAATTACCCACTATCAAAAGGACATATTAATAATACAAACTTTACTCATTTCGATGATAATAGGAAATATATCCATAAAATTCTGATACTCTTTTATCGTTTTCATTATTATAATTGAATGTATACTGGTTTTATTCTTATACATAAGAAAAATCTCATCTAACAAAAAAATTTAAACTTTCGTGAACAATAATCTTAACCTCCATTATTCTAATATTATTAACAATTATTACTAGGAACACATCTCAAGTTCTTAATATTACATTCAATTTAAAAGTAAGCAAGTTTTTCAATTACTATTTATGAACAATAATAATATACGTCTTAATCAAATTAATTGCAGTAGTAAAAATTACAAAAACAAACTTTGGATACAGATAAACTCCAGCTGTAACTTAAGTAGAAGAATGTACCAACGAGGAAATCGGAGTAGGGGCCGCTATTGCCGCTGGTAATCAGACAGAAAATAGAATTTGAGCTCTTTTTATTAAAGTACCAAAAAAACTAAAAATGTTACTAACTGAGAATATAAACTATCTGCATAATCTAAATAAAAAACAAAATTCCATCTTCCAAAATTCATTATTCAAGCAATAGTAATTAACAATATTTCAACTCCAATACGATTTCTTGAGCAGTAATTATACCAGAATAATAAGATTTTAAATTTTGATAATAAATTACTAAACAATACGAAACTAATCCTAATCCATCTCAGCCAAGTAAAATTTTAACTAAATTAGGACTAATAATCAGAAACATTTATAGAAATAGTAAACAAAAACTAACAAAATGAAACGATTAATATACAAATCATTAATTATATATCTATTACTGTAAAACACTACCATAGAAGAAATAAATACATAAAGATAAAACTTATAAATAATAACCTAATTCAATCTAACAAAATCGAAAAAACTAATATACTAGAATTAATATTTAAAATATCATGTTCCAATATATATATATATATATATATATATATATATATATATATACACAATCAAACATTATAAATCAAATTCTAAATAAAAATATTAAAGCACCAATTATAAAAAAATAGTGTAAATAAAACAAATTGAAATTGTTTAAGATAACTTACATCGCAAATTCCACAAATCCATATTTTACTTAAACTACTTTATATAAATATATCACATACTCATGATCATTAGGTCTTCAGTCCTGGAACTGGTTAGACGCGTTTCCTCATTGTTTCCTATTCTGAGCTAACCTACTCATTTCCCTGAAATTTCCACAGTCTGCATCTTTCACTATCTGCATGCCTTAGCCTGATCTAGGTCTTCATTTATGTCTTTTTTTCCTATCTCTCTTTGTAATATATCCCGCACTATTCCCCAAAAATACTTTAAAGTACATCCCGCATTCTATTTCTCCATTTTTTTTTGTTTGCCACATTGCTTTCAACAATTTTCTATGTTTGTCTTCGAACATAGTCGCTGCCATTTCTTGTTAGATGCAGTTCGATTCCTCTTCTATTGTTTTACAAATATATACCCTATTTCTCCGATATTTAGTAGTATGTAAAGGGGATTAAGCAGCCTGCGGCTACCAAGATACTCCAACACTCGAACATTTGCCGAATTAATAGTTTTCCAATATATTTTTTCGAACAAGGTTTACCGTCTTCAAAGTGGTTGGACACGTACCTCCACTTATTTCTATTCTGAGCTAGCCTACACAGTTCCCTGAAATTTCCATAGCCTAGATACAGCTCGGTTCCTCATCTGTTGTTTCTAATTTATTTATATATATATATATATATATATATATATATATATATATAAACGACAAGTTATTTGCAGTCCGCAATAAGAAATTGTGTAGAACAATATATAAAATAAGATGTATTATCTGTAAACAAACTCTTATGAAAATTATAAGAGCCTATTGACGAAAACAAATCGGGCTAATAGTTGTATAGTCATTAACAAAACAATAGCTTTATTACTTCACAGGGGAGGAAACATCCACTAACCGGCCGGACTTCACAGGGGAGGAAACATCCACTAACCGGCCGGTTTCAGCTTCCTTAAGCATCTCAGAGTTTCCAACTAATTCGCTCTGAAGATGCTTAGGAAGCTGAAACCGGCCGGTTAGTGGATGTTTCTTCCCCTGTGAAGTAATAAAGCTATTGTTTTGTTAATAGCTATACAACTACTAGCCCGATTTGTATTCGTCAATAAGCTCTTATTATTTTCATAAGAGTTTGTTTACAGATACATGTTAATTTATATATATATATATATATATATATATATTGTAGTGATATACTCCTTTGAATGCGGGAACTGGGTCCTTTCAACAAAAAAATTCTGGTCCCACAGATTGGGCGTCATAAACGGCTGTGATCCTCTTTTCGCCTCGGCTGCTCACCTAATTTTATAAACCTCCTCATTCATAAAATTAAACAACACATTCCTACCACAAACATCAACGTTAACTCTATTTTCATCAATATTCAGAATACATTAAATTCTCAAATTAAATTTCAGCATAAAATTCAGTTTTCAAAAAAATTTCAAGATTAATTTTATTATCATTTTAATGTGCATCCAGAATTAAAGTCTTTGTTGGATGCCTACTAATTAATATAACAATATAAGCAGACCGGAGTCTGAGTATAAAGGGAGCATCTACCACCCCTTTACGTTAATTAACCAGGTTCGTCTAATTGAGCTCAAAGACATACCCAAATTTTCATCATATTCCCGAACATCAAAACACAATACCCTTTTTACTTAAACAAGCAAATTTCCTCTTAAAATTAAACTTTTATGGTTAGTATAATTTCACTAATGTCTATTTAAAGTAAATCAATTATAAAGTCATTCAATACACACAAAAATGTCAAACAAAATAGCATAATTTACCTGAAGGTTACTGTCCTCGTAGCTTCAAAGTATCGTTTCTTTAGTTAATCACACCATTCAACAGGATTATATTTACGGCTTCTGATTCTCTACGCTTTTAAAATTTTCTCCATCACCATCCCTTCAAAGTCGTTTCTGGGCCTTTCCGGAACTCATCTGTGTTTATCTGACCCTTGTTTCATGGATCCAGACACGTATTTGAACCATTTAATTATTAACACCCCCGAAAAATAGCAAAGAAATTCATGCGTCTGTCACCAATATACGCCAAAACTGCCTACTTTTGTGTATACATTCGTCGTTGTAAATTTTGCTAATTGGTACAGTGAAACTAAATTTTATTACCTTGTATCTAAGTGCACTGAAGTACATTCATGTTAGCACGTAAATAACAAGCTATTTTGAATCACTAAAATATACGAGCAAACTTTAAATTATTTAATCAAACTAAAATGCACGGTTTAACATCTTCAATCAAGTCGCGTATGTACGAGCTTTTAACGCATCGAATCGTCAAAAGTCTAAGAGGGCTTGTTTATATTCATCTCGGTATATATAGCAAAAAGCCTGTCTGTCGGTCTGTTCCCCAAAACGGGTAATTCTAAAGAATTTCTCATGCCATGTTCCCAGTCTGTCGCTCGCACGTCGTTTTTTACGAATTTTCACTCGCCCCATTTAAATCTCAGAAAATTTCCACACGGCACGCAAGCATGTCCGAGAAAAACTAATTAATTTTGTACAGAAATTGTTGTTCTACCTCTGATATTTGCATCCTATTTTCAACCAATTGTGACCCTCGTGACGTTGTTTAAATCCCGCCTTTTACAATATGTGTCTTTGCTTGACGCATTTTCTCTTTCCTTCTTTAACCTGTTCGTATTGGTGCAAATTGATATTCTTTATTATCGATTATTTTAGTCCACATGGAGTGTGAAATAACCCAGCTTTAGCAATTCTCGTAACTATTATGCGACGTTTTCCCCAAGATTCTTTGAAACATTAATTATCTGCAAACTTTACGCCGAATGTGACATTTAAACTACGCAGGTGTTCAAATATAATATTAATTCTCAGAGCCTTATTCCGTGGTATTTTAATCTTGGATTTTCACAAGTTTTTATAGGTATTATATGTTACTAACGGTTTAATTAACTCCAATTAAATTGATTTCTATCCTTTCATTTTTAGCGAATACAACTTAAATATTAATTATTATGTGTACACTTTTGTTTAATACCGGTTACTCAAAATAGGGTTAATTAATATAAACTTTGCACGTAATTTCCATTTGTTTAGGAATAATTACATTACACGCAGAGCTTTTCAATACTGCTTCTTTTGATATAAAGCGTCTTATAAATAATTTAAATTTCTTAATTTTACTGAGACGACCGAATTTATTTATGCTTAATGGTTTTAATAAAGCGTATTATCTAATAATATTCATTATACACGGTGATTAAAATTATTTGATGTGATTATTTAATTTTCTACCCTGGTCTAAATATGAGTATTTTCCCCCTATTTGAATACAAATAATCCCACTTATTTGAATGCAAATATAAAGCATTTAGACAAAAAAAATTACAAAAAAATTGCCTATCTCTCTCTACCCTTATCTATCTAACTTACCTACTTTGTCTCCAATCCAAAAAAATATTTACACCTATCCTATATCCCTATCCTATTCCTAACTCTCACCTAATCTTATAAACTGAAATTATCCCTAACTTCATCCTACTTATCCATCTAATCCTATATACATCCTATATACCTATCCTACTCTTACTCTATTCCTAACTCTCCACTAATTTTATATGAAATATCTATACTTAACCTATCTTATTTTCTTCCTACGTTTACTCTTTATCCTCATCCTAAACCTATTTCTAATCATCTCCCATATTTATCCTATATCTAGCTCTATTTTCTATCAACACCTACTTCTACTCTTCTATATACACCTATTCTCTATTCTTATCCTATTTAAATTTTACTATATTATACACCTATTTCTCCTGTGGTGCTGGTTCTCCGGTATAAGGAATAATAGGTTGACGTGAAACCGTCCCTCTCATTTCCCGTACCTACTTCCCTTAATAAATATGTGCACTTCCTACTACTTCACCTATCTCAAAGGTCCCTCATATGGCAAGTGTAGTTTAGCACATGTCATCCTATCTCTCTTCCCTACTCTCAAGCTTTTACTACTACCTGGTCTCCCACTTTAAATTTTACCCTCTTTCTAATTCTTGCGTTCATCTTCCTTGTATATTTTCAGCTCTCTTCCTTAACCTCTCCTCATATCTACCAAAAGTTGTTGGAATTCATCGTCCCTAGGCACAATTTGCCATGGTCTTTCGGGATACTGTTGCTTGATCAGCATGATGGGACTGGTTTCTGTCACGGTACTAGGGTTTCATTGATAAAAGATTCAACCTTGGACAAATTGTCCTCCCATAAACGATGATTCCTATGTGAAGCTAAACGCAAAAACTTAACCGTCTCTTGAATATATCGCTCAGCTGGATTCGCTTGAGGATGCCTTATGCTACAAAACACCACTTTAATGTTTTGCCTCTCCCAATAATCTCTAAATCTTTGATTATTAAAATAAGTAGCATTGTCTGCTAATACTCGTTTAAAAGTTCCTACTTCCTACAAAATTGTTCCAATTTCTTGTTTGTTCCGACTGTGTTACAATCCCGAGTGGGATATAATTTGGTAAATTTCGAAAACACATCAGTCACAATCAGCACATGTTTGTGTCCTTTTGTACTTCGGACTAGATTGCTCAAATAATCAATAGCAACTAAGTCCAGGGATTTTGTACGTGTATACTTTGTACCACATCCTGACTCGTACTATTTTTGTACTTTCCTAAAGTACATAAGTGACAAGTGTTGATGACTGACTTTACTAATCCTAAGTCTTTAGTTGAAAAAACGTTTCCCTAAAATTAACCATGTCTTTCGGATTCCTATGTGACCATATCTTAAGTGCAGATCTTTGATAATTAATTTTGCTTGTACCCTATCCACTACATACACTTCCAATTCTTGAATTTTTTACACAAAAGCCGTTTATCATATGGAAGTTTTAAATCCCGGTTCATTTTCTAACTTCGTTCTAACAATCTGTAGTTCCTCACTCTGCCTCTGGTTCCTCAAGATCTCCTCTTCTCCATATACTGAATCATTTTGTAGTAGACTGTTCATGGCAATCATGATGTCACACGGTCTTTTGTTATCCATGTCCCTGTTTCTACTAAACGCGTCTGCTATAAAATTATTTTCTCCTTAATATATCTAATCTCAAAGTCAAACTCCTGTAGTAACAACCCCCATCGATATACTCGATTGTTCGAAAATCTCGTATTCATCAACGCACACAACGCCGAATGATCCGTTTCGATTACAAAATGTCTTCCTATCAAAAAAAATTTTAACTTCGTAACACCAAACACCACTGCAGCCATCTCCTTTTCACTAATCGTGTAATTTACTTCATGCGGCTTCAGTGTGCGTGAAACAAAAGATATGAGCACCTCTTCCCCCTCTTGTACTTGGTACAACTCTGCTGCTAATGCACTATCCGATGCATCCGTCCTCAGTACGAAACCTACATCAAATCTGGGATGCCTCAAAATTAGTTGGTCGTGAAATTGTTCCAACAGTGTTAAATATGCTGCCTCTTGACTTTCCGTCCAACTCCATCTTACTCCCTTCTTCAGAAGTTTAAACAATGGACTCGCTTTTCAGCAAATCCAGGTACAAACTTTTATAAAAGTTAAGGACCCCCAAAAAAGCTCTTAATTTCCTAATGTTATTAGGTCTCGGATATGTCAAAAGTTCGGACAATCTTTCTTTATCGATACACATACCTTGAGTGTTCACCACATACCCCAGAAATTTAACGGTTTTGAAAAAATTCACATTTTCTATATTCAGCCTCAATCCTGCTAATTTAAGCTCTAATAATATCCGTTCTAAATGAGAGTAATGTTGTTCCTCAGTTTCACTAAAAATTAAAATATCATCCACATAGTGTATGCAGAATTGCTCATATGCTCCTAAAATTGCTTGCATTGCCTTAATTAATGCTGCACTTGACGTTGACAAACCATACGGTACTACCTTAAAATTATAGATTTTTCCTCTACGGAAAATCCTGTGTACCTTCTAGAATCTTTGTGTAATGGAATCAGCCAGAATGAATTCCTTAAATCTAATTTACTAAAAATAAACTTGCCACTTAATCTCGTCAAAAGTGTGTCCATGGATGGTGGACAATGGAATTGTGGTTTGGTCCGTTGGTTAATTTTTCGTGCATCTAAACATAAACGAATGCTATCATCCTTTTTCTTAACTACCACCAACGGATTTATGAAATGAGTGTTTGATACCTCTATTATGCCATCTTCCAACATTTTATTTAATTCTGCCTTTACCTGCTCCCGATATGCTGCTGGAATTGGATAAACCTTTGCGTTGAACGGTTCTGAATTATCCACTTCCAATCTGTGCTCATAGCCTAACGCTGTGCTTGCTTCTACCCCACTAATTCTGCATGTTTTGTAATAAAGCTTGAACCTCTACTCTCCTATCCTCTGGACATCTTATTGTGTTGATCTGTTTTACTTCATCATCCTCTACCTCTACTACATTAATACTAAACCCAGTGTCATCCTCTGTGACTTCATAACTGCCCTTCCATGGCACTACCCTATCCTTAATCCTTACTACCTTCCTTTCCATATCTATCAAAACCCCTAACTTCATCATACAGTCAACACCTAAAATGCTCTGAAACTTCAGTCCAGGTACAATTACAAACTCCTGTTCACAGCTTAAACCTCCTATATCTATCCTAAGCACCACAACACTATTTACTACAGCAAACTTCTTTTTATTTGGAGCTACTAAATGGCTACGTTTTATAGGCATAATTCTATCACAAACCTTATCCCTAATTTTGCTGACGAATTCCTCCGATATTAAACTCGCCTCTGCCCCTGTATCAAGTAATACTTCTACATTATTCTCAAAAATTTCTAAATTAATAATTGGCAAACATAATTTTCCTCAGTTTCTGGCTCTACTTCCTCCTCAATTTTGAAAAATTCACGTGGATGTTCGTATACATTTACACAGAAATCTAGTGGTCTGTCACGTTCTAAAAATCCTGTCCCATCCTGTTTTCCGTGCTTGGTCCTGGTTGTCCTTCTACAACCTGTGCGTACGTCCTCCTCGTGTTAATATCCGTGTCCCTGTCTCTATTCGGCGTGCTGGTCACAGTCCTGTTTACTTCCGGTAAACTGTTCTGTCTCGTGTAACTAGGTCTTGGCGTCGGTCCCTTGTCGCACTATTGCTCCTGTATTCCTGTCCTCGTCGTTCCCAATTCGGTCGAAAATTTCTGTTGTAGTCAGGCCGTCTCGGATAATTCGGTGTCCTGTTGTCAAACCTAACTGTGTTAACGTTTCGTTCTCGTATCTCTCTTGTTCGTCCTACACATACATCGTCATATCTCTGCAAATACTCTAAAATGTCTCCCGTTCTGTGATGTTTTGTAAGGCCACGTGTTGTCTAATTTCCAGTTCAAAATGTCGTGATAGGTACTTGATAATCTGTCTGTCCGTCAATGGTGGATTCAGTTGTTTGGCCACACTGTACTTGCGGATGGCATATTGCTCCTAGAACCTGCAAACTCTCCCTTAAATTTTCCTGTAATCAAGTCGTCCCTAATCTGATCCTGTTTGTGATCACTCCAGTAATGTTGTAAAAATTTGTTTTCAAAGTCCTGATACGTGTCTATGTCCTGTCCTACTAAATTGTACCATGCTTCCGCGTTGTCCTTTAATAAAGCCTTTATCGTATTCAGTTTAGTCTGTTCGTCAAATAAATTTCCCACTAGATTTCTTACACTATTAATAAAAATTTGTGGATTTACCCTGTTATCGCCATAAAACTTCATGTGTTGGTCCAATGATACTCCACCTGTATAAAATCTGGGACCATCCCCCGTTAAATTTGACATGTTGTATTTGATACTACTAACCTCGCGTTCTACCCTGCCTAACTGATCCCTACATGAGTCCGTTACTTCAGTCATTTTTACGTTTATTTCTTCTTCACAAAAAATGCGTACTTCGGACCTTAAATGTCCCATTTCCTGTCGAAGACCTGTAATATCACGCTCATTTTTTTCAACCCTATTTTCAACTTCCCCCATCTTTACGGTAAGACTATTTTTAAATTCTGAAACTTCTTGATTCGTCTTATCTATTTTCTGGCTAATTTGCTCAAACTTACGATTCGATTCCTCACTCATTTCTCTAATCTCTTCTAACTTCCTGTTCGATTCTTCACTCATTTGCTCAAATTTTCGATTTGAGTCCTCTCTAACCCACTTAACGTCTCATTCATTCTTTCAAGCATCCTCATTATCATCTCGTTTCCTTGATCCCCTGATTCCGTCCTCGACTGATCTCTACTGCCTCCAGCTTCTTCCATTTTCGAAATTTTCTCACACAATGCACTATCGTCACTTCCAATTTCCACTCCTTGACTCCTTAACCACTCCTTTCTCTGCATACGTTCTAATCACTCACACACACTCTAAAATACTCTTAAATTTATACACACACAAAAACTATCTCTCTCAGATCGCCAGTTTCCTGGAATAAAATCACAAAAATTTTATTTGGAACTCGAGCCTCACTTTTGGGTCGCCAAAGAATGTTGTGATATACTCCTTTGAATGCGGGAACTGGGTCCTTTCAACAAAAAAATTCTGGTCCCACAGATTGGGCGTCATAAACGGCTGTGATCCTCTTTTCGCCTCGGCTGCTCACCTAATTTTATAAACCTCCTCATTCATAAAATTAAACAACACATTCCTACCACAAACATCAACGTTAACTCTATTTACATCAATATTCAGAATACATTAAATTCTCAAATTAAATTTCAGCATAAAATTCAGTTTTCAAAAAAATTTCAAGATTAATTTTATTATCATTTTAATGTGCATCCAGAATTAAAGTCTTTGTTGGATGCCTACTAATTAATATAACAATATAAGCAGACCGGAGTCTGAGTATAAAGGGAGCATCTACCACCCCTTTACGTTAATTAACCAGGTTCGTCTAATTGAGCTCAAAGACATACCCAAATTTTCATCATATTCCCGAACATCAAAACACAATACCCCTTTTTACTTAAACAAGCAAATTTCCTCTTAAAATTAAACTTTTATGGTTAGTATAATTTCACTAATGTCCATTTAAAGTAAATCAATTATAAAGTCATTCAATACACACAAAAATGTCAAACAAAATAGCATAATTTACCTGAAGGTTACTGTCCTCGTAGCTTCAAAGTATCGTTTCTTTAGTTAATCACACCATTCAACAGGATTATATTTACGGCTTCTGATTCTCTACGCTTTTAAAATTTTCTCCATCACCATCCCTTCAAAGTCGTTTCTGGGCCTTTCCGGAACTCATCTGTGTTTATCTGACCCTTGTTTCATGGATCCAGACACGTATTTGAACCATTTAATTATTAACACCCCCGAAAAATAGCAAAGAAATTCATGCGTCTGTCACCAATATACGCCAAAACTGCCTACTTTTGTGTATACATTCGTCGTTGTAAATTTTGCTAATTGGTACAGTGAAACTAAATTTTATTACCTTGTATCTAAGTGCACTGAAGTACATTCATGTTAGCACGTAAATAACAAGCTATTTTGAATCACTAAAATATACGAGCAAACTTTAAATTATTTAATCAAACTAAAATGCACGGTTTAACATCTTCAATCAAGTCGCGTATGTACGAGCTTTTAACGCATCGAATCGTCAAAAGTCTAAGAGGGCTTGTTTATATTCATCTCGGTATATATAGCAAAAAGCCTGTCTGTCGGTCTGTTCCCCAAAACGGGTAATTCTAAAGAATTTCTCATGCCATGTTCCCAGTCTGTCGCTCGCACGTCGTTTTTACGAATTTTCACTCGCCCATTTAAATCTCAGAAAATTTCCACACGGCACGCAAGCATGTCCGAGAAAAACTAATTAATTTTGTACAGAAATTGTTGTTCTACCTCTGATATTTGCATCCTATTTTCAACCAATTGTGACCCTCGTGACGTTGTTTAAATCCGCCTTTTACAATATGTGTCTTTGCTTGACGCATTTCTCTTTCCTTCTCTAACCTGTTCGTATTGGTGCAAATTGATATTCTTTATTATCGATTATTTTAGTCCACATGGAGTGTGAAATAACCCAGCTTTAGCAATTCTCGTAACTATTATGCGACGTTTTCCCCAAGATTCTTTGAAACATTAATTATCTGCAAACTTTACGCCGAATGTGACATTTAAACTACGCAGGTGTTCAAATATAATATTAATTCTCAGAGCCTTATTCCGTGGTATTTTAATCTTGGATTTTCACAAGTTTTTATAGGTATTATATGTTACTAACGGTTTAATTAACTCCAATTAAATTGATTTCTATACTTTCATTTTAGCGAATACAACTTAAATATTAATTATTATGTGTACACTTTTGTTTAATACCGGTTACTCAAAATAGGGTTAATTAATATAAACTTTGCACGTAATTTCCATTTGTTTAGGAATAATTACATTACACGCAGAGCTTTTCAATACTGCTTCTTTTGATATAAAGCGTCTTATAAATAATTTAAATTTCTTAATTTTACTGAGACGACCGAATTTATTTATGCTTAATGGTTTTAATAAAGCGTATTATCTAATAATATTCATTATACACGGTGATTAAAATTATTTGATGTGATTATTTAATTTTCTACCCTGGTCTAAATATGAGTAATATATATATCACATACTAATACCATAAAAATTTAAAAAAACAGCACGTAAAAATATTAACATAAATTCACGAATACTAATAATTCCAAGAGAATATAGTCCTCTATAATATTGACTATGCTGTGAAAAAGAATATAAATATAATGAATAAGAAGCTTTTAAAAAAGAAATAATTATTAATAATATAATAGAAAAATAACTTCATGAAACAATCTTTCTAATTAATAACATTCTATAAAATTTAATGACGGCGGAGCTGCTATATTAAAACAACTAAACATAAATCAAAACAATGGCGATCTAGGAAATAAATTAATAAAACCTTTATTTAAAAGTAAATTACGCCTACCTATCCGATTATAAGAAATATTAGACAGGCAAAAAATATCAGAAGAGCATTAACCATGAACAATCATTATAATCAAAGCACCATATGTTCAATACGAATTCATTGTTATAATACAAAAGACATATGTGATAGAGAAGAATAAGCAATTAAAGATATAGTATCTCTTTGACTCAAACACGTTAAAGCAACATAAGCTCATCCTATAGCACTAAATAAAATAATATAAAAATTAACTAACAACCTAATATTTTAAAATATAATTATCACTCGTATTAACGAATTAATAGTATCTTTGAGAGAGCCGAGCAGGGTGGGTTGCTTAACTTGGCATACTCTATTTTAGAGTAGACGACAATAGCGGAAATGTGATTCGTAATTAAATGAAGAGAAGACCAAAATATATGGAAACAAGAAAATCAACATTACAAATTCGAAAATAGCGGTACCGTGATACGTAATTATTTAAAATAGGAAAATGAACGTAACAAATTTGGAGTAGTGGTAATGTTAATATCATATTATTTAAGAATAGAATTGAAATATACGAATAGGGATAAATAGTTAAAAAATTTAAAAAAAAATTAACGTAACAAGTTCGAAAATAGCGGTACCCTGATATTTATTTATTTAAAGCAGAGACAGAAATATTTTACAGCACGAAAATGAAAGTAACAAGTGGTGTTATACTACATCTACATCTAGTTACCATTGAAAATGCAGGATACAGTCTCTTAATAATTGACAATCACTTAACTCGTCTTTTAAGTCATGACCAATTACTTGTTTTGTTAACAAAGTTCGAAACAATATTTGTTATTTTCTGTAAAAGAAAAAATAATAAAATAGAAAGTTTTCTTGAAAAATGCCAAGTTTTAGTGTAGCTGAACATGGTGATATTGTGAACTAACCTACACATTTCCCTGAAATTTGCACAGTCTGCATCTATCACTTGAGCTAAGTCTACATCTACCTCCTTTTCCCTATCTCTGATTGTAATATATTTCCTAAAAAATGCCTTAGACAGTATTTCACCCTTCTATGTCTCCTATTTTTTTCCACAGATTTCTTTATTCTCCTACCATTTCTATAACCTATTTGTTATTAACTTTGTGTGTCCATGCTATCATCCTCTTACATCTGAAGCACAACCTTCCAAAAGACTGCTACCGTTTTTCTGTCTGCTTTTCCTACTGCCCGTATTTCATAGGCATACTGTGCTGTGCTACACACATATGCTTTCAACAATTTTCTTCTTGTTTCTGTGTTTGTTGTCTTTGATCATATGCGCTGTTCTTTCTTGTTAGATGCGGTTCGGTCTACTTCTATTGTTTTACAATTATATACCCTATTTCTCCGACGTTCAGTGGCTGTAAGCAGCCGGCGTCGCCGTGGATCAATGTAGTAAGCGTAAGACTACAGATCCCAAGGTCATGGGTTCGAATCCCGACACGGCCGAATGCTTGAAAAATGGCAGGTGAGCATTTTCACAAAAATTACGCCCTCGTTCGTGTGTGAATGTTGTCACACATGTTAAAAATCCCTACCTTGTCTGGAACGGCAAGGGTTCGGCAAAATTCTATATTTTCAGGCAACTAAAAACTCGCCTCCTGGCCAATATAGTACCTTCGGGTGGAGCATTGGAAATGTAAATGCACGGTTGTAAGCAGCTGAACGGCTCCGTGTCGTAGTGGTATGTGTGTGGCTACTACACCCAATGTCCCGGGTTCGAATCCCGACACGGTCCGCTTGAAAAATGTTAGGCGAGCATTTTTCACAAAAATACACCCTCGTTCGGATGAGAGGTAAAATGGAGGTCCCGTGTGTGAGTGTTGTCACGCACGTTAAAGATCCCTACTTTGCCTGTAACAGCATGGGTTCGGCAAAATAAAAAATTTTCCAGATAAAAAAACTCGCTTTCTGGCCAATGTAGTACCTTCGGGTGGAGCATTGGAAAAAATCAAATGTAAGGTATGTGAAGGGGGGTAAGCAGCCTTTGACTGCCAAGTTCCCTCAGCACTTAAACTTTGTCGAATTAATAGTTTTTCCAATATATCCTTTCGCACAATTAACATTAGTTGCAGATATTTCACAACCAACACATGTAGTTGTTTATAATAATCATCACATTTAAGTGCACTTATTTTTTCGTCATTAGGTTTCCGTCTCAAAACTGGCTGGACACGTACCTGCACTTATTTATATTCTGAGCTAGCCTACACAATTCCCTGAAATTCCCACAACAGCCTATATAAGTTCGGTTCCCCTTCTTTTGTTTTCTAATTTTATGCCCCATTTCACCAAAATTCAGTGAAGGGGGTTAAGCAGCCTGTGGCTGCCAAGATCCCCCTACAATTAGACATTTGCCGAATTAATAGTTTTCCAGTAAATCCTTTCAAACAAGTAACATTATTGGAGAATATTGCCCAACCAATACTTGTAGTTGCTTATAAGAATCATCGTGATTAGGTACAGTTTTTTTTGGTCATTAGTTTATCCATCTTGGTAGGTTCCTCTACTTCTCTTTTTCCTATCTCTGCTTCTAATATATTCCGCACTATTCCCTCATGCCGTAGTGTGTGACCTATCATCCTATCTCTCCTATTTTTTACCGTGTTCCACATATTTCTTTCTTCCCCTACCATTTTTAGTACCTCTTTGTTCTTAACTTTGTATGTTCATATCTACATCATACGTCTGTAGCGCCACATTTTCTTGTTCGTTTCTCCTACTGTTCATGCTTCACAGCCATACGGTGATGTGGTCCACACATATGTTTTAAGCAATCTTTCCCTTATTTGTATGTTAGTTGTCTTTGAACACATTAGTTGCTTTTTCTTGTAGAATGTAGCACGACCTTGTTATAATCTTTATATCTTTTGCGCTTTTTCCAGCTTGCGTTATTTGGATTCCTAGGGAGCAGGAATCCTTAACCTCTTGTAAGTTCTCGTTACCTATTTTTATCTCTTGTTTGATTTATTTTCCCCTCCTTTGCATACTAGTACCTTAGTTTTATTTTTGTTAATTTTCATACCGTATCTCTCTGTTAGAACCGTTCCCATTTCATTAAGAGCAGCTTCTAACTCTTCCTTGCCAGGATGCTAATACCGCTATATCATCTGCAAATCTAAGCATATCAAGTTTTTGTTTCTATGTTTGTGATCTTTGAGCACAGTAGTTGCTTTTTCTTGTTAAATGTAGCACGACCTTGTGCTAATCTTTGTTTTATATCTTGTGTGCTTTTCCCATCTTGCGTTATTTAGCACCCTAGGTAGTATATGTACCGCCGAAGCGAGTACCTAGCACCCTAGGTAACAGAAATCCTTAACCTCTTGTAAGTTTGTGTTTTAGTAATATTATTATCTCATGGCAGGTGACCTTGAAAAAACCTGCGCGAGGAGGAGCTATATTAATAATCAAAATAAAAAAGTGAGACTAGAAAACATCGACTGCTTGCACGTCCAGTGTTGCCAGAGCAAAAATTGTCGAGCAACCAAGGAATGTGTTTTAAATAGTTTTATGTTGATTTTTGCTCTTCTATAAAAATGATCTGAGCTTATTGTTAGATGTGATACCCCAGATTATTGATTGATTGGATCAGTGTACACAAGATATTTTATCACTTATAGTCACTAGTAGAACAAAAACAATTTGGTAGTACTACATATTCGTTTTTTTCAAATCAATAGGCGTTTTTGTTTTAAACACAAACTATAAACTATAAACACTATAAAAATGTCAAATGCCCACCTCGAAAATATTACTAAGATTTATTACAAAAACGTTTTAAGAATATGTTTACACAATGACACTCATGGCGTTGTAACTAACAAAAACAATTTTTAATTAATACCAAAAGTTTTTATATCATTTGTTATATTAATATTATTATAAATTGCATATATCTCGTGCTTTATTTTAATGGATCATAGAACCAACAATTCAGTGCTGTAGAATTGAAGGAAGAGGAACAGTTATAGTATGAAAAGAAAGGTAATTAAGGTTTGCATCTTATCAGGTTATATATTTTTTACATAACCTCATTTATAGTTTAGAAATATTTGCTAAATTAATATATTTTTTACGCACTTCATCGATAATCTAGCTATAAAATAATCCTTGAATAATTAATAATCTTAACCTTTCTGACTAAACAAAAGCAATATTGCTTATACAACTGAAGTTAGATATACTGCACCGGCCTGATCAGGTGCTGTTGATATTATAATCATAGATTATTTAAATCGTCAAGTCTGCATAATATCGTCGAATGCGGAATTCAGATCCGATCGAGTAGTACAATCCACTTGTTTTAATGGATTGACTGGAGACGCTGCATCGGATCGAAAACTGGTTTATGTCGCCAAACTGAAGCGGATTAACACGATCGGATAGAAGCGCCGAGCTAAATACAGTCAATAAGAATCCCTTTTGGAGACAAAGAATGGACATGCTTAACAGAATTGATTATGATTGGATTAAAATGTAAAATGATTCAATCATTTTGAAAGCCAATCATTGATTGTTTCAGCTTTAAAAGTGATCGATTGTCACAGCACTACTGAATATAATTTGATATAAAGACTGCTTCCCTCTTTAAGCAAGTTTTATTTCAACACCTCAGTAATAAACAATAATGTACAAACAAATGTATTTATGACACATATTTTCTACAACGCTAAATAAAGACCATCATTCAACTATTTTACATAAATTATATTTTAAATGGATTCACATCCTAAACTTTCATCCCCATCATCAGACTCATCGCCTGAGGATAAGTATCCATCTGAATTATCGCTATTATCATCAACCCGTATAATTAGGTCTTGAACCTCGTCTATTAAAGTTTCTCGTTTCATATAATCCTATTCAATTTTCTCTACGTGCAGACATACTTTAGTCCACTCGTTGATTCTAATACTTTTTATTTGTTCTTCTGCCAACTTCCATACATCATCTATTTTGAAGGTTACACTACATGCAGCGACACGGTTTTTAAGTAACGCCCAAATCATCTCGATAGGATTTAGTTCTGTGTGATATGGAGGTAAACGCAATACTACATGACCATGTTCTGCCAGTAGCTGGTCAATTACAAACAGCTGATGAATAGGTTTATGTGCCTTAATTTTGGAATATAATTCAGGCTTGGTTTCCTTACATTCAAAGCGGATATTTCGTTTCTTCAACCATTTCTGCATATCTGTTTTCTTCCAACTTGAAGTAGGATTAGGATGCACAAGAACATTATGATATGACGCATTGTCTATCACAAACACTGAATTTGGTTCCAAATTTGGTATTAACTTTTCTTGCAGCCACTTTTTATAATTGCGATGATTCATGTCATCGTGATAATCCCCAGTTTTCAAACCAGACTTAAATATCAATTCTGCATTTAGAACGAACCCATTTTTTCCACCTGCATGAACAATTATCAAACGCTTCCTTTATGAAACTGGCGATTTCAAACCCTTGGTGGTGCCGTCATCCCAACACTTTGTTACACTGTGAGAACTGTGCAGATATGTTTCATCGTTATACACAATGCTTCTGCCATCTTCTTTATACTTACTAAGATTTTTCAAAAATATGGTGCGCTTTGCCCTTATATTGCTTTGTTCAACAAGAATTTTCCTGTTATCTACAGTTCTCTTTCAACGAAACCCTGCTCTTACAACAATTTTTCTGAACGAACCTAATTTTCCCGTGTAATGAGGGCAATCATTTTTAAATTCGTCAAACACTAACTTCAAAGTCGGTCTACGTTTATGTATTGCTGCAAACCGATACATAACGGTTCTTAGAATCTCTTCGTCAAATCCATTCACTGTTGACTTAGGGCTTGGTTATTTACGGTTTTCCTTGGTGAACTGAACTTGCTGCAGGGTGGTTTGTTTGTGCCTTCCTTTACAATTCTTTGCACCGTCCGCAATGACACACCTGTTGCTTCAGCCATGCACTCTTGCAAATTGTTCAGGTTGGAGGCGCCCGAATCTTTTATGCGTTTCAAATATTGAAACACATTAAAAACAATCTGTCGTCCTTGACTATGAATCACCTCCTTCTTATTCATAATATTACTCTAAAAAATATCATAATTAATCATTGAACGAACATTCTTTTTAAGTACTTACATTGCTGAAGAAATTAACTATCAGTTAATTTTGAAAAAAACTGTTTTGATGACTATTACTTGATACAAATATTAAAACGGAAAACTGGAAACAATAAGACCTTGATAAGAGCGAGAATGACAATGACAGTTACGGTTCACATTCGGTATATACAGTATTGGGATCCGCTGAGTATGTGCACTGTTGCCACAGCAAATATTTACGGATAAAGAAACTACGAACCTAGAATTGTTTATAAGTAAAAACAAGTAAAAGCTCCGATATTATATGGAGGTCTGGATTTATTTCATATATTTATGAATTTCTAGATACCGCCAGCATGAACGGGGTACTTACAAACAATATTTTACTTAACGTAATAAATGGGATATTCGTGACGAAGTATTAAAGCCACATTGCTAGCATGATGTTTGTGGGTTGTACTGTAGCGTTGTGAATCTTGAGGTATAAGTTTAAATGGAACCTATTGCGCATGTGACGTCACCCGCCATGAGATAATAATACTACTCTACATACTTGTATTCTTGTTTTTGCTTTATTTTCCCCACCTTTGCATACTAGAACTTTAGTTTTAGTTTTGTTAATTATCATACCGTATCTCTCTGTTAGAACCGTTTCCATTTCATTAAGAGCAGCTTCTAACTCTTCCTTGCTAGATGCCAATACCGCTATATCATCTGAAAATCTAAGCATATCAATTTTTTGCCCCTGCATAGTAATTCCAAATGTCTTCCTGCATCTGACAGTATTCAGTGCTTCTTCAATATACCAGTTAAAAATTAATGGGGATAGGGCACATCCCTGTCTCACCTCTTTCTTAATGTTTACTTCTCTTCATTCCAGCTCTAATTCTACTACTGCTGTTTGCTCTTTGTATAAACTATGTACTATTCGTCTATCCCTATAACTCTTTCCAATCTTTTTGAGTATTTCGAACTTTTTTTTCCATTTTACATTGTCGAATGCTTTTTCCAGATCCACAAACCCGATATACACGCTTTCCCTTTTTTCTATTATTTTCTCCATTATCACTCTCAGAGGTAAAATAGCCTCTCGGTTTCCTCGTTTCGCCTAAACCCAAATTGATCTTCTCCCAGTATTTCTTCAGCTCGTTTTTCCATTCGTCTTTGTACAATTTTAGTTAATATTTTTGACACTTGTGCTGTCAAACTTATTGTTCGAAAATTTTCACATCTATCTGCGCCTTTCTTTTTTGATATAGTTACTATGATGTTTCGTTTGAAATCTTTGGGTATCTCGCCTGTCGCATACATATAGCTTTTACACGTTGTAAGCGACGTTCTGTTACTAATTAGTTTGTATGCTTCATCTGTCTTTCTTATTTCCATCTTAGTTTGTACCTCTTTGCACTTTTCTTCAATCCATTGTTCTTTAGCTTTTCTGCTTTTGCGAATAAGTTCCCATTTTATAGCTTTGTATCTGTTTTCCTGTTTTGTCTGATATATTTTTATATTTTCGTCTTTCTTCTATTAAATTTAGGATATCTTTTGTTATCGATGGTTTCTTATTTTCTTTTTGTGTATACCCCAGAATTTCTCTGGCCGCATTTTCTAAGCTGGATTTAATGTTATTTCATTCCTTAGTATCAGATATTTTCTCGATTGTTTTTGTATATGGCTACCGTAATGGTAACGCGTTAATGCTCGTCGTGGGTCTAGAGAATATCCCCGCAATTATTTAATCGACTGCCTCCCTCTTATCGAATTTTTTGGCGCACTATTAAAACACTCCTCGAGATTTTCACAACCGTTGTTAATCATGCTGGTAATCACACAGCGGGAAGTAATCTTAACCATGAAGAAAATGTAATTGATGCACTGCTGGGCAACTCTATACTTGTGCTAGGCGCATAGCAGCGCCATTACATCTATCACAGAGCTTTGTGTGGAGAACATTACATCGTAAAGAACTGCATCCATATCATATTCAACGAGTTCGGGCATTACATCCTCAATATTATGGCCAACGTGTGGAGCTCTGTAACTGGTTACTACATAAAACTACAGAAGATCCAGGTTTTTAGGTAGAATGTTGTGAACCGTGAGGTTACATTTACAGGAAATTGTATTAATACCATCCTTAACTACCATTCACGGTCTCTTTCCATGCAATCGTACATAGATTTAAACCGATATGTTACTTTCCTTGATGGAAGAGTGGTCGTGGGAGTCTCATTGCTTGATTCTCGAGGTCTCTTGATCTAAATCCATTAGATTTTTCTACCTGTGAAGTCATCTAAAACAACTGGTAGACGGTGTTGAAATAAATCCACGTCAACAATTACTCTAAAGAATAATTGATGCTCAATGAGATTCGTGATGGCAATGCCATAGTTTGTGCTTATGATTTGATGATTAGTAGATGTCGCGCGTGTATTCCAGCGCAAGGGATTGAGCATTTACTATAAATATTATTATGTTTTAAAAGTTATTGTTAATTATACACTTATAATATAAGGCTTGCTTTATTTATTTATTTGCGTCTGAATTAATTAAACTTTGATTTGTTGTAGTTCTGCAACTAATTCGAATACGACACTTAAAATGACTTCCTAAATAAAACGGTAGAATTTGTGGCACTCATCATGAATCACCACCCTATCAAATGATTGTAAAGATAGATGGTCAAAAGCGGCATAGCGCTGTTGTATACAAAAAAGGCGGCTCTGTGGCTAAGTTGGTATGCCGGTGACCACTAAGCCCAATGTTCCGGGTTCGAATCCCGCCACGAACCACTTTAAAAAAACTGAAAGAGCATTTTTCACAAAAATACACCGTCGTTCGGATGAGATGTAAAATGGAGGTCCCGTGTGTATGTGTTGTCACGCTCGTTAAAGATTTCTACCTTGCTTAGAACAGCAAGGGCTCGGCAAAATTCAAACTTTTCCAGGTGAAAAAACCGGCTTTCTGACCAATTCAGTGGTGCATTGGAAAAAATTAAATATAGTGTTATATTCAAATCATTTTTCAATGAAAACGCATCATTACTTGAAATTAAAAATGCTTCAAATTTTTAAATTAAACATTTCATTATTCAGGAAATGCACTCATATTTTAGTGTATTTTATAATTACAATATCGTCTAAGACTGGGGTGGACAATTGTTTTGGACCGGAGGCCACTTATTTGCTGAATAAATTCACAAGTAGCTGTTAACCTTTACTAAATATTACGCTAGAAGGATTTTATTGTCGTTACTAATCTAGATATTTATCACCTTATTTATTCAATTATTAGAACTGTAACATATTTGATGCTTAGGTGAAATATTTTATTATGTTAACTTTGACATTGGACGAAGATATTTGAATACAATATAAGCAAGAGAAGTGTTCGAACTTAAACAACGAGACAATCAGACTAGAAATTGAATACTAATGTATTTGTACTTTATTTTTGTGATTTTAATTTTAATTTGTGTGTTGTTATACTACTTGAATGATATTTGCTGGTGCCGCATACGCAATCGACATCACATGGAGAAGCAGGGTTTTGTTTTAAGTAAGTGGAATTTTTCAAATATAATTTTATCAAAGCATAGACGTCTTTAGTGCTCACAAGCGTGCAAGAAAATATTACTAATCCAAAAGAAATAGGGCAGACGTATTTTAATATAATGATTTAATTTGTAAATTTTGTAAATATTTCGGTGCGAATTTAGCGTAAATTTGAGGACCTTTAGATTTACTTGTAAAGAAAATACGAATCAATATGGAGCCAGCGTTAATGGAAGCTGTGTTTCATAAATAGGTTTTATGTTTAGTATTGAAAACGCACAGTAATTAGTAGTAAAAGCGAACTACTTACTATAAGGTATTTCGATTTTGTACATCTTTATTCGGTCCAATACAAGTTAAAGTGCTCATAAGGGAATCTTTTATCTACTGAAAATCGCTACAGCAATTTATTACTCTCAATAATTACTAATAATATTAACTTAATAGTACGTTTTTAAAATGACAAGTACACTACGTTTATACTAATCCAACTGCATTCGTTGCATTGGATTAATGCAGTGTTATTTTATTTACACAAGCACTAATAGACAATTTATTTATTTAATAATTTACATAGACACTAAGCATATTTATTTTAACAACTCGATCAAACATTGTATTTCATATCATTTGTGGACTAACTTTAACTGAGCTACTCCATCAGGAGCGACAGTATTTGTAACTAATCATAAATGTATGCAATACCTTTCCAGATTGTGCTAGAACATACTCGTCCTCTTCCTTCCGCTACTTTTATCGGTTCTTTAAATCCACCCTTGTAGCTGTCATTCATATCATTATACCATGTATCGCTTAACTGACTTTATCTTTCATTCTTAGATACTTCGGTGACAATGTAACAAGACCTTCAGAGGTTTTCTGAGCAGATCTGTATAACGTTGTAAATAAACGCACTCACTCGGACATTATATGGAATCACTTCAAGACTTTGGTTTTTTTGCAAATCAGTGCTGAGAACGAACTTCCGTTAAGGAACCAAAATCGAATAACCATGTTTTGATATCACATAACAGTAACGATTTGCACAAATTACGAAAATCGATTGAATATATAAGACATCAAATTTCACTTGTTTGTGTTAAGCAACTGGAGTTATATACTATGAAGAGTTTTAGAATAATCAAGGTTTAGAAAGCAGTGGAATTGCCAATTTCTTGTTTTTTTAATATAATGGTACTTTACGTAAGAATACGAAAATAACTTCGATGACCAGTTGAGAATATTTCTATAAAATTCAATTAGGAACCGATTGGTTCTAAAATACATTGAAATATTGAAGTGAAGTTCAAATCATTTAAATTATATCAGGGAGTAATAAAATTATTTTCTTTACAATTAATTTGTGACAAATCGAAGTGCAAAAACGAAAATAAACGCGAGCTTAAAATGGCGGGTACCGGCCTAGTAAAATACTATGTTGGGCGCTAAATCGCTGCTCAATTTGTTTTTATGAATGATTAATAACTTAAGCTATTGCGCAATAGATTTTAGTATGATTTTGGTGATTCTTGTATGTATTTCCTGGCGAGAACTGTGATATCAGTACTTTCCCACAAGATCTGTGGTGTCATGTGACGTTTTTCGACCAATCACGACGCGTGTTAGAGAAAAAAGGTTAACGTTTGCGCCGAGCGTCTTTTCTCTTGGTGATAGTGGATTGAGGCGGACGTATTTTTATCTTGACTACTCGCGAGTAGTGCACAAAATCATGTGGGGAATGTTTTTTATTTGCTTTCTGCCTATGCTTTTCCTGGTTACCTTTCTAGGTAGAAGAATCGCTGTGGTCACAGCAAGTTAACCTAAAGATGCGCTTATTTTAGACTAAAAGAGCTAAGCTATCTACTTAATTAAATACCCTTTTATTACCAAAAGAAAAAAATACCGAATGTATTTCTGAAAATGCGTTTAATTCAATTAGTTTTCTTGTTTTCGTATAGACAGATGGATATTTTGAGAAAAAATGCCATTCGTGTGATTGATTATCTACAGATGGATGTTTTCGAGGGACGTTACGATTTGAATGGATTATTATTGTTATTGTGCAGTGTTTCATGGCTTGAACTGTTATAAAAATGAGTGTTGTCCTGTTTCGCGATATAGTGTGGTAGTTTTCGCTTGTTAACACGATATAGGGTGATTTTAGTTCGGTTAATAAACTGTTAGAGACGCGTTGTAGTTTTTCACCTGATTAACTTATATTAACTTGGTTTCCGCAATCACGTTTATTCAATAAAACTGTTGAGCTCATTATTATTTGCATTCAGCTGCATGAAAGAACAACTGTCCTTGTACACATTGGCGATCATGGGTTGAAACATATGGGAGCAGTACGAAGTCAAACCATTAAGTTCATTTTGTTAAAAAAGTTGACTAAAAATGATTACCACTCAGCGTACATTGTACTCACTTCGATGCTATTTTAGAACTAGGGCATGGTTTGTTAGTTGATTCGGTTTAAATCCAGTACTAAAGTGCATAGGATACAAGAAATGAAAACAGAAATAATCACTAACCCTTAGTTAGTCTCAGTAGAAGCTAAAAATAAATCAGTATTAAGGAAGGAAAATGAGGAAGTATTGTTTGTACTAATCACTTTAAGCAGACGTAACCTGAGCAGGTTTTTTTACTGATTGTAAGCGATAATCTCTAACAACTTTATGATTAGAGTTTAATTAGTACCGTCACGAAAGAGAGTCGTTGTCATACTAGCAGACGGTTAACGACGCGAAGCAGATAATCGCGAATTAATACAAAAGCATGAAAAGGCGCGAACATACCTTTTACTATTTTGGTGAAACGTATTGGAACAACAGAAATTATTGAAGAATCTGAGTAAATACGTCTTAAACTTCTGCAATTTCTACAGACAATTGCTTTGGGTAAGTTTTTCGTAGAATTTGGGTGTTCAGTGACTTCTCGTAACCTCATGATCACATTAATATATACTTTAATTGTTGTTTTATGTGAAACTAAAGTATTTAAGAAATTGTATTAAACAAGTGACTGATAACGATCCATGATATATATATATATATATATATATATATATATATATGCTGTAACTAGCTGCACGTTGGGCGCCACAAAATTGCTGTGGTACGCCTAAATCAGTTGGGAATAACCACTAAATTAATACTGTGACTTGGGTACAGCGAATTTTATTTATGAGATTGCAATAGAAAATGTGAAATTACGATCTTACCTTCCTTTACCTTGCCAGACTAGCTCAACAGAAATTATGCAGTGGAATTTACGAAAATAAAATGACGCACACAAATCTCAAGATACGTCTGTGCATCCAAAAACAATTTTCTTCATCATCACAAAAGAATCTCTTACTTTAAAAAAAGTTTACAGCATACGGTCAGTTTATACAGAAAATTATTCCTTAAAGTAACTTATTTATTAAGATAATCCTTTGTTAATAGGTACAAAATCCTCTTTAATGTATATGTGAATAATTTGCCTATCTTATATTACCTCGTTCGTGAGTGTAATTGACCAATGACGCTTCACAGATGATTTAGTAAAGATCAAAATGCTTCGAACTCTGACCTCAAAATTTTTGCTGGTAATTATTCCAGGTCAAATAATTTTATCAGATTAAGAACTAATTCTAGCTTATGTTACAAATATTTAAATATTCTTATCAGTTACAAACACAGAACCAAAATTCATACTTGCAATTTGTCAAATAGCGCTTTTAAAAATTTCATTTCCATTATCATTTAACGGCATTAAATACTCATGGGTTTATTTTAAATCTCCATTTGACGTTAAAATAAAGTATATTTATTTTAATCAATTAAAACCAGTCGTAGTTATTGTATCTGGATCATTTATGTCGAAGCTTAATTTCTGTATTATTTTACAAAATAATATGCTTCATAATTATGAAAAGTTTTATGTTATTTATTGCATGTCGTATAATGAATAATTTATTCGAACTTATACGTTCAATGTCTTTAAGAATTAATCTTTACTTAAAACTTCCATGTTGTAAAATGAATTGACCGCGAATGAAATCTCAATCAAATATGAATCTCTAATGAATACTGAATGACCCGTTCTGATTTAGTTCCAGCTTATATACAAAATAATCTGCCCACGTCATTTTTTCTAGATCCATTTCGAAGCATTAGTCATTCTGGCTGATGTAAGATTTCCGAGAATGTCACGTTTAATGATCTAATTGGTGTAAAGTTATCGCGTTATTATAATTTATGTTTCTCTTAAAGCGTCGTCTATTCTTTTCTAGTGCACGAAGGTAACGGTCGCGGTCTCCTTCTTTGTAATACGCACCGCTATTTGGATGGCTTTTTAGTAACGCGCGTTCCTTGAACCGAAGCATTTATCATTGATTGAAAATAATTGGCTCTTAAATCATTTCTTAGTAAAGTGATGTACTCGCTTATTAATAACGAAAATTCTGGAATTACATGTTTTATTTTTAAGATTAAAGTGTTATTTTTAAGAAGAAGGAATGTTTTAATTTTGTTTTAAATGTCGACACATGAAAATTAATTACACAATTAATTAAGCTCGAAATTGCATTCTTAAAGTTTGATTTGCATTCCAACAGAGTACAGACTTTAGTTTCGCTTATCTTAAAGACGATAGCTTCGTTCTTTTGCTTTATAAATGCAATAAGGTTTGTTTTTACGCGAATGCATTAAATTGATACTATTTTATGCAATGAAAATGGCTTTTGTATTTATATCTTAAAATGAAAACTAGTTTTTACTTAGTATAGAAGGCTTATTTACACAAAGTATCTCTCAATTATTTATGCATAGGATTAAAATGAATTAATTTAAAAACAAGTTGAAAATGCAAGGCATTGTCGCAACGAACTTCCAAATGTAGACTTACTTTAAAACAATTTAAAGAAATTAAAATTATTATGTTGTAATAATTATAAGTATTCAGATAAAATAAAAATTAATTTCCCGGGGGGGTCGGGTATCCGTGGTCAGATTTTGTGGGGGGTACCATATTTCGACTCAGCTATGTTAGGGGAGTCCAAATATGTATCGCACATTAATTTTGGACCTATTTGAAATTTTAATTTTCCCGACGGAATATCGCGGGGGCACGGCGTCCCCGTGGCCCGATTTCAACTGACATCAAAACTTAAGCTCAGGACACCGAGCTGAATCGATTGATGTATCACACATTGATGTCCGACCATTAGAAAGGCCTCGGACGGACAGACAGACGGACGACAAATCGATTTCATAAACGAACGAAGTTCGTTGAAAATAGGCTTTTAATTACATAATTAGTAACGCTTATACGGGGTAGAGAAATTAAACATTGGAAAATTTTAATTTTTCCGGTTTTCTTCTTATTGGGTGGTAATTTGGCGTTCAATGACCACTCGTGACCTCTTTATCATATTACGAGAGGTCATTGAACGCAAAATTTTTATATATATACATATACATATGAAATAATTTTTGTTTGATGTGAATACTAGAATTCAGGTTATCAGTTAAGTTGAGGTGATTAATGAGCGTATTAACAATTTTTCCGAAGACTTTTGTAGTGTGTAAATCCTTTGGGATAAATTGGATAAATATCGTTTTCTCTGCGGGTTGGTTTTCCTTTTTATAACATTTGTTTTCTATTACAGGTTTTGTAAATAAATTTTCATGCTTGAGGTTTCTCTTTTTTTTGTGATGCACCCCATTCTACGACTTTCTAGGCATTGTTTCAATTGTGGTACTCTGTACTCGGTGCGAATTATTTTCGTTGCGCACATTACTTTTTTTCTGGTCCATACGGAATACGGTAACACTTTTATACCTACAACGGCGTAGTGGTAATATGGATTAAGGTGAAAGTAATAAAGTATACACAAGTTTGTAATAGTAAGCACTGCCAGAATGTTTTCTTTTATGTTCATTTGAACAATTATGTAAAAGACACAATGGAAAGCATATTGTAATGAAATGGTTTACAATCTAGTACTAAACGTTACTGGGCGAACGCAGATTTATCAGGGAAAATTTCGAAATCATATTTCTTTTTTAGCAAGTGTATATATACAGGCAGGACTAGATAATCAATTCTTGCAGTGTCAAATGGACTATGTTTGAAATACTTCATGTAATAGAAGGTTAAGTATAATAAAGGTGGTGTTTTTTTTAAAAAGCAGGTGAGAATTTTGCACGTTGTAAGAGGAACTCCATCAACCCCAGACGTCGCTGTACGAAACGATAGGAATCCACTATTAAAACCCGTCTTTCGAGTAGAGTGAGACTTGGATTAACGGTGGGTTGGCGCCCAAAATTTTAATGTAAGACAGCAAAGTTTAAAAACCTTTCAACGCATAATTGAAGGGAAATTTAAGACAGGAGTTTTGTAAACTGTATTATCCCTTGAGTTTTTTCGTCTATATACCCACCTCCGTACCACTGTAGTTAGCCGATGCACTATTTAAACTGTTACGTCATCTCGTTTCTTTTTAAAGTAAAATTCGAACAGTGTAACGTCAATTTAGCACGTAACATCGTGTGTTGGTGGACAATATTGAAGCCGTAACAATCATTATATAATTTTATTCTTTCTCTGATATCTTTTTTCGACTTTTCACTTCTTTGTATTGGCCACAGATGTAGCAGAATGCATCTGGATTTTCAGTACCTTGATGCGTGGATACGAAAGCAGCTGTATTCATTGTGTATTTTTTTGAATTTATTAGCCTTGGCTTAGGCACCGTGAGAATATTTAGAAACTTACAGGTGCAGGATCTTTTTTCGATCATAAGCGAGTTCGCCATCTTAGGAGTGATAACCCTCATACTTCCCCAGGTCTTAGTATGAGTGTTTTCCGACTTTGATGAGTACATTGTCAACTCATCTTCGGACACACTACGATTTCATCCTCACACCCTAGCGTCTCTTACAAAGCAGAGCATCTTCGCTGGTTTCATTACGACGGTGGATCGGAAACTAGTCATTCTGTAAATCTCCGACTGGTACAGCATTCACGTGACAGCATGTTTTTCATGTTCCATGTCAAGAAAAGCAGTATGGCTCAGCTGCATTAAAAAATTTAATTTTTGGAGATTTTGTCGTTTTTCAACATTTTTTTACATCTAGAAAAAAATAGGTACGTGACGCGGCTTTTTTAGAGCTAATTTGTATTTATCATTTCAGAATACATGACTATAGATAAGCTTAAAATGACGAAATACTTAGTGTGTGGAGAGAGATTCAACGAAAAAGTGAAATTTTCGGCGATTTCGACGTTTTTTCAGTCAATGAGTAAAAACGAGCTCGGAAAGGTCTTATTTTTGCCACAAAATTCATAAGAAAAAAACCATCTCCCGCACCTCAGACAACTTTTTGCAGGCCTATGTTATAACCAATCAAATTGTTGAATTAGTTAGTTCTCAAACAGCGCTATGCGAGACTGAAATTAGCTCATTAATTTCTTGCAAATTTTCAACACCCGTATCTATAAGGAAGCATTTGCGGACACATTATTTTGATGCAATGAACGTTCTATGCAGAATGTGGTTTAATTTTGAGAAGGTTGTACGTCAAGTAACTTGCAGGTTCATTTAAAACTGCATTTGATATCTTTCACGTCATTATAGCCACATCGATAGCGAAGGGATCGGGAAAATGCAATATACAATAATGACCTGCTCTATTAAAAGGCGGCGGATATTTGAGAAATGAGGAAATTGAATATCTGGTTTCCAGCGCCCACTTTTCCATAAAGTTAGTTATTACCGGAAACTATATTGAGTTTATCTAGTGTAGGTTTATTGTATACTGAATCAACAACGCGGTATGTACATACGTGTGAAAAGTAAAGGTGGAAACAATGTTTCGAACGGGGTAAATATTTTATTATTTACAGTGTGTCTGGGAATACTGTAAGCAGTTCGTTAGAAGAAATATTTGCTGCACAAAGAAAACCGACGCCCGGCGGCGCCAACGTCGTACCAAAATAAAACTAAATGTAGTAAAAGTTGCAGTTTCATGAGGAAATGCATCGAACGGAGTTGATATTACAATGCGGAGTTTGTCCATCGCAGACAAAATGTGTATCTGAAGCGTTACTATTAGAAAGGATGAATATTACCAGACTTTGAGAGCGGCTACATTATGGAAAGGAGAGCGTATTTTCTATCTTTCTCAGAGATTGTAAACCGCTTCTCAATGAATAGTAGTAAATATGCAAACACAATTCAGACGAAGTTTGCTTCTTACTTATTTCAGGTTTCATCTAAAAGATTTATGGTGTTGTTTTCGTTCGTTTACAATTTTAAATAGGTTGCCGGACATGTAACTTTTCGGTAAAGTGGCCACTTAGTACAAGTTTATAAATTTCTATCATATATTTATTACATACATTTAGTTATTTAAACTAAAGTTAGAAATACCGAAATGTAATGGAGAATTGTTAACAAAATTTACTGCCTAGGGTGAGACAGGATTATCATGTGGAATTTTTAACCATGAACAAGTTTAACAATTTTTACAAAGGGCATACATAATCTAGTATCTAGTAATAATAGTAATTTGTTATATTTTTAAAGATTGTATTATTTATGTGCGCAATAATTAAATCTTCCGTTCCGAATAGACTTGCACCTTAAAGAAGTTCTAGATTACTAAAACGGGTGGAATGGCTTGCGCGTTCCAGTGATCTAAAGAGCCAAACTAAAGGTTCAGCCAAATTAATAGAGTCTTTGGTGAAGAACCAGACTAACACAGGTCCCCGAAAGAGGGCAGCAGCTATTTCTGTACTTAGAGTGGCAGAAACCATAGTTATCGGTATCGCATTCTAAGACACACTACTGCGATGTGGAAGATAATGGGAAACCACCACATTACCTCCCAAGTACACAGCTTACTTAAATTGTAATTAAGATGTTGTCATCTTTTGGGGGTAAAAGATTCCTGAGTTAAAATAGTCCCCCATTCGGATCTCCGGGAGGGGACTGCTTCGGAGTATGTGATCGGAAAGTTAGGAAAAAGATTCGGGGACATTTTGCAAGTTGGAGCTAGAACACTTGAAAATTGAAATGAATAGGTTAGCATTAGACGTAGTAGGGATTAGCGAAGTTCGGTGACCAGAGGCGCGGAATTTTTGGAGCGGAGACTTTATGGTAATTCATACAGGATCAGAGAAAGGAAATTCGGGCGTGGGAACAGTTATGCGAAAAAAGCTAGGACGCTGTGCAGAAAACTACTTACAAAAGAACGAAAATCATGGTTAGATTAGAATCTAAACCAGTAAATACAATAATAATACAAGTATGCATGCACATCTCCGGCTACAGTGAGGAAGAGGTAGAAGCGATCTACAAAGATATCGAAGACATACTAAGGTACTAAAAGAACACCAAAATTTAATAAGTATGGGGAATTTTAATGCAGTGGTAGGTGACAGTATGGAAGGTGCGGTACTAGGTCTGTTTCGTTTAGGCACGAAAAACTACAGAGGAAATGGGCTGGTAGAATTTTGGGACAAAAACAATTTAACCATCACAAACACATTATTTCAACATTATGCTTGAAGACGATACACGAGATATAGGAAGATATCAAATAGATTACCTTCTTGTTAGACAACGGTTTAAAAATCAAGTAAAAGACTGTAGAAGCAACTCAGAAGCAGATATAGACACTGACCACAACATCGCAATTACGAAGGCCGCTCATAATTAAAAATTTGAAAAAAAAAGGAACGGAAGAAGGCACCTTGACTTTGAGAAACTAAAAGATAAAGATATTCACGAAAGATTTGAACAAAAAGTCAAATGAATCGGGAAAATTTCTTATGTTAAGGAAATAGAAACAGAATGGAATAACGTTAAATCAAGCTTAGACATGGCGGCCAGAGATATTCTGAGATATACAGAGATCAGTACGTCTATGAAATAGGAACAGTAGGAGAAGCAGACAAAAAAGTGGTAGAAGCCTTTTGGAATGTTGTGCTTCAGATGTATGATGATGATAGCACGGACAGACAAAGTTAATGACAAAGAAGTTATAGAAATAGTAAGGGAATAAAGATATCTGTGGAGAAAAATAGAAGAAATGGAAGGGCAGAATACGTTCTAATGCATTTTTGGGGAATAGTGCGGGATATTACAAGCAGAGGTAGAAAAAAAGAGGTAGAGGTAGACCTAGATCAGACTATTGCAGGCAAATAGTGAAAGATGCAGACTATCGAAATTTCCGGGAGATGTATAGGTTAGCTCAGAATAGGAAACAATGGAGTTCCAGGACTAAAGACCTTATGATGATGATGAATTAAATGGTAAGTAGATAGAAGTAAAACGAAAACTGTGCAATCATATTTAGTTAGAGATAATACAAACGTTAAAAACATCATTCCTTAATTGTAACTAAATATATATAAAAAATTAGAGTTAAAAAGGACTTTATATAGGTCATTGTGACACGTAACAAATTATATATATATATATATATATATATATATATATATATATATAGTGAATAAGATGAAATAATAACTTAGACTTATGCAAAGCCCAAATGATCATTTCAAATCGAGCTAGTAATTGAAAGATGGAAAATATAAGGCCTTGGACAGGACTTGAACCTGTATCCTGGTTTTGACGGAACCATGCGTTTACCAATTACGCCACCGAGACCGATGACACAATTGGGAAATTTACAAATTTAAATCGTGTACACGACGATACATCAACCTAACTTTCAATTTGAAATGATCATTTGGGCTTTGCATAAAAGTCTAAGTTATTATTTCATCTTATTCACTATAATACGATAGTATTTATCAACTTACTTTATATAATTAACTACCTAAAATATTTATATATATATATATATATATATATATATATATATTATATATATATATATTGCTGTGACAACCTCTGTGAGTGGGGTTGCTAGAATTTTTACCGTGACTCAGTGAACTGCACTTATGAGAATGCAGTAGGAAAATATGAAATTATTTTCTTACCTTCCTGTTCCATTTCCTTGTCTGGCTAACTCAACAGAAATTATACTGTGGATTTTACGAAGATGAAATCTTTGTTAACAAAAACTCGAACATCTCCTCTACCAGGTACAAAAATTCTTTTTAATTAATAAGTGTATAACTTCTTACCGTTTATTACCACGCTTGTAAGCGTGATAACTCTTGACAGATAATTTATTAAAGGTTAAAATGCTTCGAACTTCGACCTCAAAGTTTTCTGGTAATTATTCGCTTCACAATTAATAAAATTGAGAATTTATTCTAATTTAAATTACAAAATATTGAAATATTCTTATCAATTAACTAACAAAGAACCAAAATTTTATACTTGTCAAGTAGCGCTTATCCAAATCGTAATTAAAGGTATTAAGAGCTTCCTGGTTTTATTTTAAATCTCCATCAGTATATCAGTTTTCAATCGATTAAACTCGGCAATAGGCCTCGCATCTGAATTACTTGTGTTAAAGATCGTTCAAAAATAATGGTTTCATAATTTTGTAAAGTTATATATTGCATATTATACAATGAATTGTGAATTGCCTGAACTTATACGTTCAAATCTTTACTCAAACTTACATGGTCGATCTCGTAAAAATGAATGATGGTTACATATTGTTTGGTTTTGGAAAAAATGACCCCCGTTCTTATTTAGATCAGGTTTATATACAAAAATTATCTATATACGTCATTTTCCAGAGTTTTCCCAAATTATTTTGAAGGATTAGTCACTATTGTTGATGTAATATTTCGCGGAGTGCATGGTTTTAACAATCTAATTAGTGTAACGGTATGATTTATGTACATCGTAAAAAGTATTCGATCCTTTTGTAATGCACGAGGTTAATATTCGCGGGCCCCTTCTTTATAATATGTAAGCCTATAAAACTGGCATTTTAATGTCCGCGCGAGTTCCTTGAGCCGGCGTTTATTCAATAATTAACTTATACAATATTTCTTAGTAAAAATGACGTATTCGAAAATTCTAAAATTAATATATTGTTTGAAACTCTTCAAATGAATTTGATTAAATAATAACGGCTCACAAATGCGTTCCCTATACTTTGCTTTTATGGTAGTGAAATGAATGGCTTTGTATTTATATTTTAAAATTAATTTGTATTTTAATAAAGTGAATATTTAAAAAAAATGCAAGCAACTTTTTTTCAGTCTGCAGAATTGTCTAAGCACGAAAATACGCTTTGTTTTTATATCTACACACGGGAAATTTATTACATAAATAGTTATTATTTTGCAAATAAATTTTGCTCTAACATGCCGCAAATCTCAAAGGCCAGACATACTTGTATAGCCATCTATAGAACGAAGATGTAGTTTCGGATCAATTTTTGTACTTCCACGCTTAGTAGTGTTGGTGTTTTACCACCTGATGGCGTTATTATTTACTTTTGCCATAGTACAAAGATTGTTTCGAAATTATATCAGTATAATAGCTTCGATTACTTCACAGGGTTGTTGATAACTAATCTGCTCTGAAGAAGCTTAAAGAAGCTGTAACCGGTAAGTAGATGTTTCCTCCTCTTGTGAAATAATAATGCTATTGTTTTGTTAATGGCTATGCAACTATTAGCTCTATTTGTATTGTAAATAAGTTCTTATTATTTTCATAAGGGTTTATTTACAGATACATCTTATTTTTCATTATATATATATATATATATATATATTTGTATTTGTCAGTAGCTCGTATTATTTTCATAAGAGTTTGTTTACAGATACATCTTACTTTATATACTATATATATGTATATATATATATGTATATATATGTATATATATATAATATATATATATATATATATAGATATTTATATAGCTATGATAATAAGGTAGTTTAAGGATAGCTTAAGTCATAGAGGTCGTAGGATAAATATAAACAACTTTAGCTTTAAGAAAAGCAAATAATTCCAGAAATTATAAGAGTAAATCGACTATTCTACATAATGTCAATTAAGAGGACACTGTATATAAAAGATATGTAACTAAATGCATGAGAACATAAATATGTTTAAGTATAGTTTACAAGTAAAGATAAGATTTAAAACGCAACAAATTGCATCAAAATTAAATTACCGGGAAACATAGATAAATTGGAATTGCAAATATTTAACAATTGCGTCGAAAATATCAACGTAAACGCATCGTAAATAATTCACTATTAGAAAATCTTTACGTGAATAGAGAAGAACACATTTGTTCAGAAATCCAACATTCTGTGGCAAACGAATAAACACCAGGTGGTTCAATTATATGATAAATTGACAGACATCGAATACGTGAGTTGATGAAAAGCCAAAAGTTGGAAATCCTGGGATAATGCTGTAATATGCTGAAATTTTTGTAAATAATAAACAAGTTTCAAAGAATATCGGGTAAACGGTCGGATGTTTTCCCATTAAAAGCTAATGAGCGGTTATTTAAAGCACGTATTTTGGGGTCCACATGGAGTTGTAGAACGCGGTCAGGAATATCGATTCTACCACTAAAACAAGGTGAGAAAGAGACGTAAAATATGCATAAGCGAGGGACAGCATTAGTATAGGCGGGATTTGTAAAACGTCAATGCATAGACTATTGGTCGATATCGTTAGTCGCACATCAGACAAGACACGAGAATATTGAAGATTAATTTTCAGAAAAGATCGTAACAACGCGCTGAATTCGAGGATTTACAAATCGGTTAAACCAAAATTTTAAGAACGTGTTATTGTAAATGAAGAACTTCGAGTGAAATGCGGCCAGAGGTGGCATCGGAAATAGTATAAATACCTTTTCAAAATATAATAAAAGCTTCAGACTACGTACCAAAGCTACCACGAGCTTGTAAGTATAGAAAATTATTTTAGATTATATAGCACGGGGTTAGCCTCATAATTTGTACGCGGTGTGTGCCGAGTTTACATTTTTTTATTGAGGTATCACATATACTTTTTTTTAACAAGCTCGTGTAGTGACGTTATGTAACGTGGATCAAATTAAATAATTATGAAAGAAGTATAATTAATTTGGATTTGGAAATTGGATACACCGTGGAGGCAGCGCAAGCAGCTCAACTTGGATGGGGTTCTTCTACTAATAGCTAGAAGCAGCCTGCAGAGCAGAAAGAAGCAAATATACGGCATCGTCAACGGAGCAGAGATTTTCTAGAAATTCCAGGTAACGCTTTGAAATTGTGTTGTTATAAACTATGAAACTATGAATATTGGGTGACGTATGAGAGTGAATTTTAAAGGTATTGTGCATTATTTTGCGTATTGAATATAATACGTATAACTAACTTTATTATGGTCTTTAAAGAGAAATTTGAAGGTGTATTTAAAGCTTATTAACGTTCCATCAGGAAGTTAAATTTTGTAAAGAGTACGTGGGTTTGTTTTTTTTTTGTTTATTGTAAGAGTATGCGAAGTATAAGGGCATACATTATTTATAATTAACTGGGTTATCATGAGCTCACCATACTCCAGAGTTTACGTAGATTTAAAATAAATTATAAAGAAAGAATGAGAAATAAGATATTATTCAGGGCCATTTACTCCGGGAATATTCTATGTGTTGATAATTTAAATTAAAATACAGGACACTACAAAATAGAATTTATGAAGGTGTAACTTGATCACTGAAATGTGGATAATATTGAATTTTATTTGTAAATAGTCATAAATAAAAGATTGTATGATTGTTGTATTTTGTGGTTTTATTGAGAGTATGCGTGAACGATGCAAAGCATAATAGTGAATCTAGGTACCCAAGAGGAGGTCCAACTGAGCTAGCCGGAAGCAGTTGAAGAAAGCAAGTCAACCGAGGAAGAGAGGAATCTGGGTAAGAAATTAATTTTTGAAAAATTTTCTATTATGTACAATTTTCGAGTTTTGAAAATTTAATAAAATTTTCGAATATATTTTTGTTGGTGAGGCTTTTACATAAGAACCACGGCAATATATATATATATATATATATATATATATATATATAGTAATGAATGTTCCTGGAAAATGGTCAGGTATAAGTAAAACAACTCAATTTGTTTTCATTGGTTTTCATATATTTTCATGCTTTACGCGTTTCGGTTCCAAATAACCATTTTCAAAATAGCAGCTAAAAATTACATTGTTATAAATACTATAAAATTATACACTATAAACATATACTTGCACTAAAACATTTTTAAATAAATAACAGATACATTATAACTATTGTACGTCGTAAAGGTTTAGAAATGTTATACTGAATGACTAGATTAGGTTAACTGGTTAGAACAAATAATCTGTTTGTGTTGATAATTTAAAATATGTATACTATTGGAGTAAATTGTAGTATGAGAAATGTGAATTACTTAAAAGCGTATTCTTATTGAGGTGCCACAGGTTACTATTTATTTTGTATTAGTCTGTAGTAAATGTTAGTGAATTGTTCATGGTCCGACTTGGAATTTACGGAGTGTCTGTCGCGTTGTATGTGAATGGTTTCTAAAATATTCTTTTATTGTCGTTTGTTTCAGTACCTAAAACCTTAACATTCTTAAAATCGAAATTGTGTGATGTTTCTATTGCATGGTTAGCAAGTGCTGTGCATTTTTTATTATTTGTTTGGATTGAGTATTTGTGTTCGTATATTCTTTTATGAAGATATTGTGTTTGTCATAAAAGAATATACGAACACAAATACTCAATCCAAACAAATACAGTATTGCCCGAAATAAACAGTACTGAAATTGTAATTGTTTTGTATATTTAAAAAATACATATTATTGACACTTTATTATATGTTCTAAATTTGCACCTCCTCGTTCGAGACAGACTTCATAACGATGTTCTAAGTTTCTGGTCATGTTATTGAATAAGGGTTGTCTCAGGGCTGCGAAGAAGACTCTAACGGCATCCTTTAATTCATCGATGGTTTGTGGTGCCCGTTTGAAAACGGCATTTTAGCCATGCCCCAAATGTATGCGTCTGGAGGTGTGAGGTCTGGAGAATGTGAAGGATAAGGGAAGTCAGTAAATCGTGATATGAATTTGCTTGGAAAATGTTCTTGAAGAAATTGACGAATTGCGGCAGCAGTATGGCAAGTTGCCCCGTCCTGCTGAAAAATTGGTTTCGAAATGCCAAGTTACGTGCACGACAGAATTGACGTAGATCAGGGATAAATCGTGTTAAAATTTGTCTGTACCTCTGTTGATTAAGTGTGACTTGCCTACCATTCTCTTCGATAAAGTACGGACCAATGATTCCGTGTCCGGAAACAGCACACCAGACACTCACTTTTTCACTATGTAAAGGAACCTCTTGAACCTCATCGGGTCTGGCAAAGCCCAGAAATCGATTTGTGCGACGATTCACATAGCCTGACAAGTGAAAATGTGCTTCGTCTGAAAACCAAACATTTTTCAAAAATTCAGGATTTTCATACTGTAACGCGAGAATTCTGGCGCAATATTCCACTCTACTGCGATAATCCCGAGGATGTAGTTGTTGATGTACCTGAATCACATACGAAAATGTACCCAGCTCCTTCAGGATTCTTTGAAAGGAAGTTCTTTTTAAATCAAGTTGTAACGCTGTTCTTGCCTGGCTGACTTTCGGATTTTCTAAGATTTGCTCAAAAACACGTTCATGGTTATTGTTGTTGTACTGTCCTGGGACGCCCTGAGTTTCCTTTTCGTTGGCACAATACACTACCTGTATTTCTAAACTTTTCAATAACCTTCAAAATTACAGCATTACTTGGAGAACGTTTATTAAACCTTTGTGTGAATTGATCAGACACGTATAGCAAACTTGCACCATTACGTCGGCCGATTCCGTATGAACGAAAATAATGCTCTACCAGAAACACTTTCTCCTCTGTACTTAACACCATTTTTAACAATTAGGTCCTACTAATTACTTGTTTGAGGTTTACTTGACAGGTCTATACTAGCTAACTTGAGTGTGACAGCGCACGCATAAAAACACCGCCAACTTAGTTTCAGTACTGTTTATTTCGGGCAATACTGTAATAAAAAATGCACAGCACTTGCTAACCATGCAATAGAAACATCACACAATTTCGATTTTAAGAATGTTAAGGTTTTAGGTACTGAAACAAACGACAATAAAAGAAATATTTTAGAAACCATTCACATACAACGCGACAGACACTCCGTAAATTCCAAGTCGGACCATGAACAATTCACTAACATTTACTACAGACTAATACAAAATAAATAGTAACCTGTGGCACCTCAATAAGAATACGCTTTTAAGTAATTCACATTTCTCATACTACAATTTACTCCAATAGTATACATATTTTAAATTATCAACACAAACAGATTATTTGTTCTAACCAGTTAACCTAATCTAGTCATTCAGTATAACATTTCTAAACCTTTACGACGTACAATAGTTATAATGTATCTGTTATTTATTTAAAAATGTTTTAGTGCAAGTATATGTTTATAGTGTATAATTTTATAGTATTTATAACAATGTAATTTTTAGCTGCTATTTTGAAAATGGTTATTTGGAACCGAAACGCGTAAAGCATGAAAATATATGAAAACCAATGAAAACAAATTGAGTTGTTTTACTTATACCTGACCATTTTCCAGGAACATTCATTACTATTTATATATGGTCAAGAAAATTTATATATTAATATATATATATATATATATATATATATATATATATATATATATATATAAAGTAAAGTAAAGTCTTAAATTAATACAAAGTAAGAAGAATTGATGACAATTGATTCAAAATCAGCAAATTGTCGGCGGTTTTCACCTTAATTCCGGCTTATCATGAGTAGCAAAAGTGTAATATTTAACACAGACACTTTATTGGAAGTATAGCATCACCTAGCTCACAGCTAGTGCTTTAGTGCGCGTTTACAACTCTAAACATGAAACCTTTAAGATTCACATTGAACAGAACCTAATGCTAAACAAACCATACAAACTATTACAAACGTAACAGGTGTGTGAAATCACAGTACTCGAACTTTGCGTTTAAGACTGTTTTGCTTATAGATATATATCCATTCAGCAATATTATAAAAATAAAATATTTCACTGAAGGATTATCGTTATGAAAAGACAAGTAGTGCGTTACATTATGAAAACGAGCACATTTCACTTCTTTCATGAAGTTTGTAAGCCTCTTCAAAATGAATTACCGAAAATGCAAATGATATGCAAAAATCTTCCGGACAAAGGTTTGTTTGTTGCTTATTAATTTCAGGCTGCATCCCAAAAATTTATGGCATTGTTTTTGTTCATCTACAATTTTAAACGGGTTATCCAATGCGAAAGGCAGTTTGACCAATTTACATTTTTCGTCGTTGAACTTCATGTAAATAAGTTGATTACATCTTATCCTGGCCTTTCAGATGTAAAGCTTAAAATATGAATCAGAATCTCTTTTTTCGTAGAATTAGATTTATCTTTTCATGGAAAATTTAATAGAAGCCGCGTGTAAGGAATATTTCGGTAGGAAATAAACGGGAAAATACATCCATTCTGGGTGACCATATACTTCTTAAGGTACGTTGAACTTCTGTAAAAATTCTTTTTCAATAATCCCATCTGCTAAAAAGGCAGTAGCGGTTACTGATAAGAATCGAAGGAGCAATTGCGTCATCTAAATTAATGTAAACAATCTTATTCCTATTAAAGTATTTTACATAATAATTAGAAGTGTAGGTAATATCAAGTCCTTGGCGGTCTAGCGCAAAATTTCAGTGCAGCGATATCTGCGAAACCATCGGTGCCTAAGCTTCGAACTATTCCTTGGAGCAATTAGAATATTGCTTCTGTATATAATATGGTTGTATCTTCGTATTCGTATTTCACATGCTCTTGTATTTAAGTATTAATAACAAAAATTACGACACGTTGGAAAAATGCCGCGAATCCCTTCGTATCAGTTTCCGAAACTTCTTTACGCATTTTGTATGCGTAACATTCAAGTTTGTTAGTATAGTTTTTGGCCCTCGGAATGTCTAGCAGGTAATCCACAGAAAATTTAGTGAATTACTCCCTCTACATGTGATTTTCCAATGCTCCACCCGAACGTACTACATTGGCCAGGGAGCGAGTTTTTTTTTACCTGAAAATTTTTGAATTTTGTCGAACCCTTGCTGTTCCAAGCTAAATAGGGATCTTCAACGTGCGTGACACTCGCACACGGGACCTCCATTCTATCTCTCATTCGAACGAGGGCGTATTTTTGTGAAAAATGCTCGCCTAACATTTTTAAAGCGGACCGTGTCGGGATTCGAACTCGGAACCTTGAGCGAATGAATTATTCTGCTAAAACTACCGTTCCGGTAAAATACCGAGAACCTTGACTATGCGAACAAAAATTGTTGTTGTTCTGCCGACTAACTCAGTGGGACGGGTGGTATAAATGTTTGACGAGGGTTCCAGAGTGCTATGAAATGTGGTCTTGATCGGGAAATATCTTGGACGCCACCTAATCGCCCACGGATGCTAGGGAAAAGCCCTAGAATAACTAACAAGGGTGTTCCAATATCTTGATATCAGGAGAGTGACTCTGGCTTTCAAATATACCTGAAACTTTCTTAAAACAAAAATTATTTTAAACCTATAACTAACCTAAACTCGTAGACCTATTTATGACTGCTAACTGCAAAGAAGATTTCTAAAAGTAAATGTTAAATAATACTTGAAATATTTAATCAGGCTTCAAACAAAATTCAAAAGGCAATTTATTTTGACAAAACTGTAACTATACCGTTTACAATAATGGAAAAACCGAATATAAAATCTTTATAAAATTTGCTTCGACATTATTAATTCTGTAACCTCTGCGTAAACAAATATGAACAGTTCCATATGTCCTAAATCTACTAACGAAAGCCTATTAACTTAACCTAACACAGGCGCACTTGCAAGTACGTTTAATTTATACATTTTATGAATAGGTACTAGCCCTTGCACCAGTATTATTTCAGCATTGAGTTTTTTAATTTTCTTGCAATCGGAAGATGAATTTTGGCATTAAAAGTTGCTCTCTACTTCTTCTCAAGTATCTTGTCGACCTTGTCCGCTACAACATGAAACTTCTAAGACAACGGTTGACTCTTTCTATGGACCCAGTGGTGTCTCTAAAATGAAACTGGCCCAGTTGGCAGGGAATTATCCGAACTTACTTTGGCTACTCTACCTTGTTCGCTAACCTCTACATAAGGTAATTAACTTACCAAAGCGGCATGTTTAGAGTTTGGATGTTGGAAACGGAATCTTAGTTTGAAGAATGGAACAGCTTTTTTTTGAAACCACACGATGCATTCTCGGCAAACTTCGGACAGATGATCAAAATGGGACCTTCTTTATGCCGTTTTCTCCATCTACGCTTTATATATTTAAGCTTACGTATTTCGAGTTTTGTATGTAATCTGAGTCAGCACAAATCTATACCTAAACGGTCTTTGTTCTTAAGATGATGAGAACATTGGCGCCATTATATATTCTCTAGACAAACCAAATCAAGCTGTATTAATTGCCGGCGTCGCCGTGGATCAATGTAGTAAGCGTAAGACTACGGATCCCAAGGTCCCGGGTTCAAATCCCGATACGGCCGACTGCTTAAAAAATGACAGGTGAGCATTTTTCACAAAAATTACGCCTTCGTTCGGATGAGAGGTTAAATGGAGGTCCCGTGTGTGAGTGTTGTCACGCACGTTAAAGATCCCTACCTTGCCTGGAACGGTAAGGGTTCGGCAAAATTCTAAATTTCCAGGCAACATAAAACTCGCCTCCTGGCCAATGTAGTACCTACGGGTGGAGCATTGGAAATGTAAATGAACTGTATTAATTGCCAAGATGACATCACCTTTAACCTTACATTTCCTGAAGGGAATAACCTAATCCTATTGATGGACTTTACTTATACAGAAACTATTAAAATGAAATGTGATTATAGTTATTTATAAGGGAATGTCACAAGCTTTTTAGCTTTATCAACTGCAAATTGTGCTTAGTACTTTGATAAAAATGTTTTTGTATCCTGTAAGACTACACAACTATAGTCCACATTTCTGAATTTTTTGCTTACAGCTTGTCTAGTTGAAATAAGATACTTTTCAACAGTCTTTCATCTGTGTTTCTGCGTAGTGCAGTGCAGTTTTAAAAGCCTATTAGTTATAAACAGTGTTAGGTAAGGATTTTGAAATTATATATTAGTTATTAAACATTGGACCATTGTTGTATGTGCTGTTAACAACTATGATCTATATTGAAATTCCCATTCTAAATCAACACTAGACGATAGTTGAGAGACTTTATTGGAAATACATGACAGCAACACATGTTTTTAACAACAAGAAAAACACCATTTTGTGCAAAAAAATAACAATACAATTCAGACCCTTATCAAACCACAGTCAAATATTAAAAAAGGTCAGTGGTCAAGATTTTAGAGAACCATACATGAGGAATCATCAATATTAAAATGAAAGTTTGTTCTGATGTTGTTACTACAATGGTTTTCCCCATCTATCTTCTAGTTCTGGCACACGATATAATGCCCACATCAATCTCATTTACCTTTACAAACAATAAGTACGAGATGAAGATTTTTTAGCATCGAAAGTTATTAATGGGATAGACGCATTTATTCAACTGCAGATTGCGTTAATGTAGAAAATCGCTCAAATGTTAAGATTGTATGGTAACCTGAATTTTTATTATAAATGTATTACTACCGAATAGTCCTGTAGGCTAATTAATTTCATCGCATAAATCCATAATTGTAATGATAAACGATATCGAAACAAATTTGTTTTTACACTTGATGAGATTATAAATTAATAGAAAATTAAATTACCGGAATTTACATATGATAATTGACCTCGAATTAACAATAATCAAAGCGTTCAACGAATATAATCTTCTGTTTTTAAAAGGGTGGTAGCTCGTTGGTTAGAGCGTACCAAGTTTAGCATAAGGCGTGGAATGAGAATTTTGTGGAACAAATGGCTCTTTAATTGTATCAAACACTATAAATAAGAGTAGATTTACTTTGAAAAGAATATTTGTTGCATTTTCAGTGAATCAGTTAAGATTTAAAATAATTAAGTGCTTCGGAATAAATGCGAACGAAAATAGTCTATTTGAAAAGTGTAGTTCCAGTGAGCTTGATTTCGCCGATGTAAAATCGGTTTTTGAGTACGACTCTAAGTATCACTCTAAGTACCACTCCAACTTACGATTTTGAGTATGCCTTTAAGATTTCAAAATGGGTTTCAGTTGAAAGTTTTAAATATTAATGCAAATGTTTCTTCGATTATTAATGCCCACAGCTTGTCTGGATCACTTCTAACTTTCCTGTGAATATTAGCTCTTACCTACCCGGTTTGGTCCGGCTGAATTAGAATCTGTTACGAATTGGATTTTGGATTTAAATTTGGTGTCAATTTTGAATAATTTGTTAGAGATCAATCCCCAAGATAGACGCATGTGTAGGGAAATTGTTTAACTAAACATAATTCAAGACTACTATGATCAAGGTTAGATTAGCTTTTAAGTTTTATTTTTCTATAAAGGACTATTTGAAAAGTGCATTTGTGTATTCAATAATTTCAGTGTGAAATTTTGTAGTTGTAAGTTTTAATTAATTCAAATATTTATTGTAGAAATTATTTGTAACGAAAAGCAATTTACATATATTTCTGTTCAAAGGAATAATCTCGAAAGTAAGAGTACTCTGACCCTGAAAGGTCAATGTTAGTGAATGCCAAGTGTTAGTTGATACTTTGGTGAACTTGTTGTAATTTTTGTATGATTTGCTTTCCACTAATTTTCATTTTTGTTTATCATTAATATTATCTGCAAATATTTGTACCCCAGAAATTTTCTTGTAAGGTTTAATATAACAATTTATTCTGGTCCAGCCGGAGAGACTTTGTGTTCTACCCACTGAAATAGACGTGGAAGTGGTTTCTTTTATTTAGTTAGAAGGTTCTGTGACTGTTGGGTAGTGGGAAGTTACTACAAATTCAGTAGAAAAGGGACTCATCATCAACTTTCAATGTCACAACAGAAAATTGATGCCCTAAGTGTGGAGATCGGCAGCTCATCATCAAGGACATCTAAAATCACACATAACACATACTGTAAAAGACAACTAAATATGTCACTTTGTTGTGCCACATACCTAACGGATGGACATATTAATCAATTAAAGATCAATTAAAGATCTTCAGAATAAAAGTTCTATACGTGTTTATTAATAAATAAATTGTTTATTGATTAGGTGTTTACATCTTATCTTAGTAAAAGACTACAGAAAGAAGACACTTTAATATAACATAGTAATAGGAAGTAATCACCAAATCCTTATCTGAAAAACTAGTAAACTACAAACATTTAACTTTAGCAAGAGAATTTTTATAAATAAAAATATAATAACAAATTGTCAATTATCTTAGAATTCTAAAGTTTATTTTGGATTTTAAATTACTTCCCAGAACACAGTGATTTTATCATACACATATGTTTTTATCTTACTAAAATCTCAACAGTCTGATTTATTATAGTATAAATTACATCTAGTATAAGTATAAATAGCAATTCTGAGCTGGAACTTGAAAACTTTGTCACAATTTAGGTAAAATTCAAAATTATGAGACAGATTTTGCAAGTTTGAAGTGTAGTTATGTTTTTAATAAGTCACATTAACCTTGAAGTTAAATTCAGAATGCTAATGTGAACTTAAAACTGAAATATCAGTTATAAGTGTGTCCCAATTTTTAGTAGAGGAAATAATTTTAAAATAAAAGTTAACATTTGCAACAAATATTGCTGAGCATATATTAATTTCAGAATTAGATTTTTATGTGCTTTAAGCAACAAAAGATATCGTTATAAACATACTCTGTCTTTTAATAAAAGTCTTCTAGTATTTTTATAACAAAGAATGAAAGTTTGTTTATGTGAAATCTAATGCAAACACAACTACTAATTACGGTAACGAAATAACAACTGTTAAAGAGAATAAATTTATTATTTAATGTGCATTATTTGTTATACATTTTGTTGCTAGGGTGTTCTATAAGTATTTTCATATTTTTTTACTCAAAAGTAAGGTTAACATTTGTGCAACAAAAGAAAACACGTTATTCTTCAAAATATAATTCATCAGGCTCTGTGGTCTTGATCTATCTTTCTGCTGGCATTCAATTCCCCCATGGTACCAATTTTGGTGGAGGAGGCAAAAAACCTCGACATCCTATTTCAACCTCCTGCTGGTTTTGGATGTGCTGTCTACTTAAGAAATGAGCCATCAACCAAAATAAGTGATATTACGAAAGGCAAAGGTCTGGGTTATATTGAGTGAGGCAAAACTTTCCAGTTCAACTTGTCAATTTTCTGCTACGTTGTGACTGCAGTGCGACGTAATGCATTGTCATGTTGTAGTATTTCGATTTCGTTGACTAGTGCTGAATACTATTGCTTAAATACGTCATTCACTTGACTGTAAAGGTCAGATGTGATAACTTTACCATTGGGAATCAACTTGACGTACACCAAACCTTCAAAATTCCACCAAACACAAAGCATTGCTTTCTTTTCATATCGAATTAGTCTTGCAACTGCCTGACCTGGTTCACCAACATTAATCCACTGCTTTTGGTGGTTGCTAGTGTTAAAAAATCCACTTTTAATCGCAAATTACAATTCATTTAAAGCATCGTTGGTCAAATGGTTTGGTCAGCAGATTTTGCACAGTTCAACACGATGTAAAAATTGACTTTCTGTCAAACCGTACAGCACATTTCAGCAGCGTCTACTAACTTTTCCAATCAGTTTCAAATAATTCAAAACCGTCCCAATTGAAACTTCAACTTTAATTGATAGTTTCTGAACACTTGTTACAGAATTTCCTTTGACTGCAGTTTTCGGGCTTCTGGGTTAACAGACCTTGAACGGCAAACTTTGTTTTTGCCTGACTGATGTCCCCATTCTCGAATCGTTTGAAGCAAAATTGCGCTGGGTGAGTTTACACCGTCCTTACACCTTACACTTCATAATTATTATTCATTGCATCTATCGTTGTATAATTTTGTTACTAGTAATATCTCAAACGTACTCGAGAAATTTAACTCACTCATTCTAGTCATAAGAAAGTTAAATGTTAAAATAGTTATAATATGTCAGTACTCAAAATTATCAGTGAAATAGAACTTCAACATTATATAGCTTTCAACAAAAGGTGTTTATTACAACTAAACTTATGCTAAAAAACAATAAACAAAAAACGAAAATACTATTGAACACCCATAGTAAATTGTATTGCTTAAAACTTTTAGAACACGGTCTAACATTATCTTGCATCTTTAAATTATATATACTAAACTTGGGCTGAACAGCAACTTTTTGTTTACTATTTTGTTTAAGTAAAAGATTGTATTTATTATTATAAGAACATATTATCTTAGTTTTTAGAAATTCTAAAAAGTAGAATCTAATTTAGTTTGCTTTCAGATATAGTGTATAATGTTGCTTGTTATGAAATGTAGAATATTTATCTATAAAACGTAACAATTTGGATTACTGTGAATAATTGTTATTGTCATTTTACATCTCATCGAAGAATATGACTTTGATTGTTTCCACTGTTAGCTTTTATTATTTGATTTTCAACTTTACTTTTTGCTCTATTTTCTACCAAAATAAAAATGGCTTAAATATAAGATAAAAGGGGCATAAATTTGGTACATTATTATAATGCACCACTAGTTATATTTGTAAATATTTTTAATTCAGTAACTAAGAACAAGCGCTGTAAAGTATAGGTTCTCTTTAACAAAAAATAACCACTGGTAGCAAACCGTGTCATTCTGAATGAAAAGTGATATGTATTGCTAATGTTATGTTTCATATTTATATTAGTTTTTATTTAAACATAATTGTGTAGTACATACGACTTTTTTAAGTGAATGCTTCCATTCATAATTCTGGTAGCTTCACAATGATAGATTTTTCGTTTAGGATTTCGTGTTATCTAATTGTAATGCAAAATGGTACAAAATGTTTTTCTGTTATCAATGGCCCATAGCATGAGTAATTATTGATACTAATTGTGACCTTCTATTAATAGTTAATATGGATGACCCAGAAATTCAGGAAACTGTTGAACAGATTTTGGGGAAAGGTGTTAAAGTGGTAGACTGCGAGAAAAAGTCTTCAATCAAAGAAGAAGAAATACTACTAATAAATGGTGTGAGAGTTACACTAGATGGTAAGGATGGACTTGCTATTAAACAGGCTCTTTTAACTGGACAAATTCCACCTTGCGATCTTCTTAACACTTTGCTAATCAAAACTGGAATATTAAAGGCTCCTGTTAAGTTAGATACATCATTAAGTGTAAAGTCGACTACAGTGACTAAAGAAGAAGTAACAGTTTCCAGAGATGGGAAAGTTATTGATGAACGTAGCAGAGAAACCAAAGAACATAATTTTTACACTAGTGCAATGAGTGAGGTTTTTGAACCCATAAAAATAATACCTACTTCAGAACTCGTTAATGGACAATATATATCAGATAAGCAACCATCAGATGGCAATTTTTCGTTAAATGGAAAATTTCATAATTTAAATGGAAAATTTGGTGATGGAAAGCATAGTACCACGAGTGATAATAATGGGTATGAAACTGGCAGTGACCACAAACTTGGTTCATATTCTAGCGCATCAAGTTATGACTCTGATGTTCCAATACCCGAGTACAAACCACACACTAGTCTCAGCAAAGATTCCGGTCATCTAACAAATTCAATCACGTCAACAACTAAAGCACCAAGCTCAATTGACTCCCTAAGTTCCCTTGATGAAACAGATTACAAAAATGATTTGGTCAGTAATTTCAGAAAGTGTGGATTCAATTCAAATGGCATTAAGAAGGTAAGCAGTTTTTCTTATCATCATTGCTCTCGATTTTCTATTTTAAAATTATAAATGCTGTGGTACAATGAAAATTTCTGTGACATATTGTTGTATTATATAGTAGTAATGTAAAAAACTATTTTCTTATTGGTCTTTATTTTCAGCCTACGATTTTTGGAACTGTTGCATCCGATCATACACCAAAAGACTGTTCAAATAGACGGGTGAGTACATGCAAAATATTCGCATATTTTCATCTGTCAATTACTAGTTCCATTTTAAATGATCATTTATACTTTACATAAAAATTTATTATTTTATCTTATTAACTAATATCATAGTATTTATAGTTAACTTGTCTTGTGCAATTGCCCAGTAAGGCGATATATATATATATATATATATATATATATATATATATATTTTGTAAGTTAATGACCTTGCTGTAGATTTATTTATCAGGAGTTGTGGGTTTCAGGTCTGCTGGATTAAAGAGTACTCTTTTTTATCACCTAAATTTTCGGATATATTTCTATCCTTTTTCAAAGGTGCTACAATAAGAAAACGCTATTACAATATTAATAACTAAAGTACCTACTAAATTGAGGTTACTAATAAATTGGCGTTGTATAAATATAAAAGGCAAGCACAATTCTACAAACTAAAAACATAAAAACATAAGTATAACATAAAAATTTCATATTTCTGTATACAGTGACAATTTTTGAAAGTTTGATTTTGTATACAAAACTTTGTTTTCTAATTATGTGCGAAAGGTGTTGCTAGATTTTTTAAGTAATAAGTATGTACGTGTATGTGAGTGTAACAATGTCGATTACATAATTTGGTTGGAGTAAGATGTAATAAATATATTTATCTTGATGTTGTATTTGTATTTGAATTATTATCAGACTGAAAATGTAATAAATATGTGTATATAGTACTCAAATTATTTATATCTGTTCTTTTATTCATGGTGTTAGGGTATCTGTAAATGTAGCACATTTCTTGAAATTCTCTTTTTTGCTTATTGCTTACAATATTTAGAATTATTGGTTCTGAAAAGTTAATTCTATGAGAATTATTTAAATTTGCATGCATACTCAATGCACATGCATTAGGTTTAACGCGGATGTCACTTCTGTGTTGAGTTAACCTTTGTTTTAGATTTTGGGAAGTTTGCCCAATGTATTCTTCATTGCAGTCTAAACAGTTAATTTTGTAGATTACGTTTCTCTGATTTAATGGTGAAGTTTTGTCTTTAATTTTTGAAAATAAATTACTTAGTGTAAGTATATTCTTTCTTGCAATTTTTATGTTAAATCTCTTAAAAATATTATGTAACTTTGGTGTCAGTTCTTTTATGTAAGGAAGAGAATGGTATTGTAAAGTGTCATTATTAGTAATGTTCGCTTCATTGTTTAAATTAATATTATTTGTATTATTAGTTGGATGGTTATATAACAGTCTATTTACTATTTTGAAGGATAATTGTTATCTTTTAGAATTGTTCGTAATTTATTTAAATTTTTGATATAATGAAGGGTGACAAATTTTTGATTCTGTTTTTAAACCTAATATAAAATTGATTTTAATTTTGTAATTATGGTATGAGTTATAATTTAAATATCTACCCGAACATGTTGGTTTTTGATACCAGTCGAGGATTATCTTATTGTTGCTATTATGAATGAGTAAGGTATCTAGAAAAGGTACTGTATTATCTTTCTCTTCTTCACATGTAAATTGTAATTTTGGATGATAACTGTTAAAAATTTTTAAAGTTTCATTGACCATTTCTTTGGGAATTGCAGTTATTACATCATCTACAAATTTCTTTAAGAAAGGCAATTCAAATGGCAATTTACTAACTACATTATTAATAAGAGTATCCATGACTATAGTTGCTATAATCGGACTTAAATTTGAACCCATCGGAGATCCAAAAATTTGTAAATAATACTCATTATTAAAACTAAAATAACTATTGTCAAAGATAAATTCAATCACTTCTAAAAATTTTTCTTTTGGTATTGTACAATTTTTTGATATGTTATTCCATAAAGTTGTTATATTACTTAATACCAGATCTTTTGGAATATTTGTAAATAAAGATATTGTATCAAAACTAATCAGGATGTAATTGTCTGGTAACTGAAAATTATTTATAAAGTTTGCAAATTCAAACGAGTCCTGAACATTATAAGAATTATTATTCATTTTATGGACTTCCAAAAATACACAAAGAAGGATATCCATTAAGACCTATTGTAGCATCTAACAACAGTCCTACCGAAAATTTATCAAAATTTATTGCAGATATTCTATCAAAATCAATGAATAATAATTCTTATAATGTTCAGAACTCGTTTGAATTTGCAAACTTTATAAATAATTTTCAGTTACCAGACAATTACATCCTGATTAGTTTTGATACAATATCTTTATTTACAAATATTCCAAAAGATCTGGTATTAAGTAATATAATAACTTTATGGAATAACATATCAAAAAATTGTACAATACCAAAAGAAAAATTTTTAGAAGTGATTGAATTTATCTTTGACAATAGTTATTTTAGTTTTAATAATGAGTATTATTTACAAATTTTTGGATCTCCGATGGGTTCAAATTTAAGTCCGATTATAGCAACTATAGTCATGGATACTCTTATTAATAATGTAGTTAGTAAATTGCCATTTGAATTGCCTTTCTTAAAGAAATTTGTAGATGATGTAATAACTGCAATTCCCAAAGAAATGGTCAATGAAACTTTAAAATTTTAACAGTTATCATCCAAAATTACAATTTAAATGTGAAGAAGAGAAAGATAATACAGTACTTTTCTAGATACCTTACTCATTCATAATAGCAACAATAAGATAATCCTCGACTGGTATCAAAACCAACATGTTCGGGTAGATATTTAAATTATAACTCATACCATAATTACAAAATTAAAATCAATTTTATATTAGGTTTAAAAACAGAATCAAAAAATTTGTCACCCTTCATTATATCAAAAATTTAAATAAATTACGAACAATTCTAAAAGATAACAATTATCCTTCAAAATAGTAAATAGACTGTTATATAACCATCCAACTAATAATACAAATAATATTAATTTAAACAATGAAGCGAACATTACTAATAATGACACTTTACAATACCATTCTCTTCCTTACATAAAAGAACTGACACCAAAGTTACATAATATTTTAAGAGATTTAACATAAAAATTGCAAGAAAGAATATACTTACACTAAGTAATTTATTTTCAAAATTAAAGACAAAACTTCACCATTAAATCAGAGAAACGTAATCTACAAAATTAACTGTTTAGACTGCAATGAAGAATACATTGGGCAAACTTCCCAAAATCTAAAACAAAGGTTAACTCAACACAGAAGTGACATCCGCGTTAAACCTAATGCATGTGCATTGAGTATGCATGCAAATTTAAATAATTCTCATAGAATTAACTTTTCAGAACCAATAATTCTAAATATTGTAAGCAATAAGCAAAAGAGAATTTCAAGAAATGTGCTACATTTACAGATACCCTAACACCATGAATAAAAGAACAGATATAAATAATTTGAGTACTATATACACATATTTATTACATTTTCAGTCTGATAATAATTCAAATACAAATACAACATCAAGATAAATATATTTATTACATCTTACTCCAACCAAATTATGTAATCGACATTGTTACACTCACATACGTACATACTTATTACTTAAAAATCTAGCAACACCTTTCGCACATAATTAGAAAACAAAGTTTTGTATACAAAATCAAACTTTCAAAAATTGTCACTGTATACAGAAATATGAAATTTTTATGTTATACTTATGTTTTTTTATGTTTTTAGTTTGTAGAATTGTGCTTGCCTTTTATATTTATACAACGCCAATTTATTAGTAACCTCAATTTAGTAGGTACTTTAGTTATTAATATTGTAATAGCGTTTTCTTATTGTAGCACCTTTGAAAAAGGATAGAAATATATCCGAAAATTTAGGTGATAAAAAAGAGTACTCTTTAATCCAGCAGACCTGAAACCCACAACTCCTGATAAATATATATATATATATATATATATATATATATATATATATAAATGTATGATTTTCTTGGGTTTTAAGGTCATTTAACTTGAAAAAATATATACGAACAATACAAATCTAAGCCATCTTTATTTTTTTTTACATGACAATTCTACCAAACGTTTCGGCCGTATGTTCCAGCCTTTCTCAATAGTTCATACAACCCCGTACATTTACTTGAAACGGAAACCACCAAAACTGGTATCAAACATACAATTTTATATACCGCATCTATTATCAACTTCTGTACAGTTTCAGTTTTAGGGTTGGTTTTAGCCAACTGATGGCGCTCTATTTTTCCTTTCGCCATCGTACAGAGGTTTCTTCGAGCATATACATTGAGGTTGCTTGATGTTTTGTTAGGGTTAAAACTAATCCATTCTGACGAGACCTAATGAGGTCGAAACCTGGTCAATGGATGTTTTTTCTCTCTACAAAATGATCAAGTAATTGTTTTGTAATGGCTATGCAAATACCAGTTCGATTTGTATAGGTAAATGTAAAGTGCATTTACGGATACATCTCATGTAATTGGTTTAATTTTAACTGCAAATGGCAGAGAAAGTTTTGCTTTTATATATATATATATATATATATATATATATATATATATATATATATATATATATATATACACACACACACAATTAATAATTACAGGTTATTTGGTCTCCTAGTAATAAAACTTTATTTGTTTTTTACTGAGCTTTCAATTTATTTAAAATCTTCTTCGGGGTGCTGTAAAGTAACTGTGATTTTCATTAACATAAGAATTCTAAAATATTACTTACAAAAACTGGAGTTAAAATACTGTCATGGCTTTGATGATTATCATTAAAACTTAAAATAAATAAATTAAATAAAACATTTGATAAAAGTACAAGAAACAACTATTCTATTCACGTCTATCACAATACACGTTACAAATTAAAATAAAATTTGGCTTTTAAAATATAAATTCCATTGAGAACCAAAACATGATGATTATTAAAACAATTAGTACGATAACATTATTGAAGTGCATGGTTGATTATCTGTATTTACCTCATGTTGTTTGATTTCCTGTATTTGAGTAAATACATATACACGGCGTTCAAATTGTTCGTATCTGTTTTGAAGTTTAGAGCTTTTTCATAGTTTATTATATGAGCATTTCCAGAAAAAGTCTACTCTTGTATGAATTTTCTTTATCCAACACTTTGACATTATTAAAATCTGGATAATGGTTAGTATTGTTTGCGTGACACGCTAATGCGCACGAACTCTTTTTTATTTTGCAGTCGCTCTAAACTTCAAAACAGATACAAACAATTTGAACGCTGTGTATATGTATTTACTCAAATACAGGAAATCAAACAACATGAGGTAAATACAGATAATCAACCACGCACTTCAATAATGTTATCGTACTAATTATGTTTTGGTTCTCAATGGAATTTATATTTTAAAAGCCAAATTTTATTTTAATTTGTAACGTGTATTGTGATAGACGTGAATAGTTGGTTCTTGTACTTTTATCAAATGTTTTATTTAATTTATTTATTTTAAGTTTTAATGATAATTATCAAAGCCAAGATAGTATTTTAACTCCAGTTTTTGTAAGTAATATTTTAGAATTCTTATGTTAATGACAATCACAGTTACTTTACGGCAACCTGAAGAAGATTTTAAATAAATCGAAAGCTCTGTAAAAAACAAATAGAGTTTTATTACTAGAAGACCAAATAACCTGCAATTATTAATTGTATACACTGCTGGTCGTCACTTTTAACTAATTGTTATATATATATATATATATATATATATATATATATATATTAACAAAAATGACATAAGATTTTATGAAAATCATAAATGCAAATTTACCTATACAAATCGAGCTAATATTTACATAGCCATTGACAAAACAATAAGGGAAAGAAACTTCCATTGACCGGTTTCAACATCAGAATGGACTAGCTTCTAACACCCTTATGAAGCAATCGAAGCTATTGCCGGTATAAGTTGGAAGAGTATAATAATACCGCCATGAGGTGGCAAACACGAACACTACTAAGCGTGAAGGTACAAAAGTTGATTCGGAACTAAATCGTAATTTTATAGATGGCCATACAAGTATGTTCTGCCTTTGGGATTTGTGGAATGAGCAAAATTTATTTGCAGTTATCTGTAAATACTCTGTTATGAAAATCATAAAAATGAATTTATCTGTAAAAACGGAGCCAATATTTGCATAGCAATTAACAAAACAATAACTTCATTGCTTCAAGGAGAAACAATTCCTACATTCTCAACAGTTTTTCTCTAACAAACAGTGTTACATATAACCTCTAAAAAACACTTTCATACAGATATTAAAATCTAAAGGTAGACTCCAAACTTGCCGCAACGTCTTTGCCTTACAAACAATATCTTAAATCCAACAGAAATATAATTTCTTAGTAGTGACTCATACTAAAATTGGAGTCCAAAGTCACTTTTATTCTTAGCATGAACACACTCTAATTTTAATTTCATTCACCAGTAGCTCCTTAATTAAATCTTATTATGTACAAAATTTATCCAGATAAGATAGATAACTCAGTATACCCCTTTAAATTCGGATTTCAACGTATCTGATCAGTTATATTTAATAATTTTTTTCGTATAATGGCGAAACCTCACCGCAAACTGCCACCCCTCGATCCAATTATCAAACTTGTACACACTGTTTATGCTAATTTCAAATACTAGCACAGAAAAATACTCTTATCATGGAACTGAACTAATAAATACAAATGTCTTTTAAATTTTTAAAACAATGTAATTTTTATTTTACCATGTAAATTACGCTAGTCATTGTGCTTGCCTTTGTTTGGCATGTCGTTATCCATCCATGCCCAAATCGTTAAAAAATTTTTCATTAAATACAATCAGAATTGTTATTCCAATCCCACATACGCTTTTATGAGATTCAAAAACTTTATCTTACGGTAGTTAATTATCATTTATTTATTCTAGGTCAATAACGAATTTTGTAATTGGTTGTTTTCCGGAGGTGTGTGATGCAACATTAGGAACTTTGGCGTTTTCTGGAATTAGGCTACCCTAATTAATTGATGTCGTGCCTAATCTTATCGATATTTACGATTAATGGCTGCATTAATCTTATTTTTACGACTTATCTCTTAACTCACTTTAATTGGATGTATGTTTACATTTTTTATTTGATAGCTCCCACGCATCTACAGTATTTCATCATTCACTTTCTGTTCCATTTGGGTACTCGATTATTCTAAAAGTTCAATGAACACTTTTTTCAATTGAAATACATTTTCTTAGTTTCTTTGAATATCGACTGATAATTTAAATGAATACGCTTTCATATCAATGTATGTTTGGTATTAAGAGGAAAACGCAATTGAATATTATACACAAATGAGTACTTTTTGGATGAAGCTCTATGGAAAACGTCCTTCTATGCGCGAAATATACCATTATTCTCATTTAAAACCCTATTTCGTTGTCATTAAAAATGAAAACTCTTTCAATCACGGGCCTTTTATGCATTTATAATTCAACATACTGAGCGTTATAACAAATACGCTTGTCTATGAAAATGAATATTTACAGAGAAATTCTAAAGTACTTACTCATAACGATTTGTTTCCAAATAATCGCTAACTGTATTAACATTAACTTCTTTTAAGCTACAATGCTATCTTCTTAATAACTATTTGACTAATTCTCTAATTGTTAATTTGTGTTGATCACTATAATAATTTATATCACATAGAGCTGAATTATTTTATATCACAACTTTATAAACCAAGACTCGAATAAAACTAATATTCTAATCAAACCTTGAATTGGGACTAAACTCTAACGCTCGTGAATGAAAATTTATATACATAATGTATAGTTCTGGACTATTCTAAGAACCTACTGGAATTTTGTAAATAACATTTAAATAGTTCGTTATTGTAAGCTTATGATAGTATAAGAAAAATGCCTTATAAGCTGTCAGTTATTTATAGCACCCCGTGGTGTCGAATGTATTATTCTGGTAGACTATGTGATACCCTGTTGCACTCTCCCTTCTTAAAGCTGTCCTGTCTCAGTACACTATGCGACCTGGAGCTCGGAAGTTTCTGTAGTGGTAAGGACAATTAGAACCATTTCTGCAGTTCCCATGTTGATGGAAGTATCAATCAACACTCTTCATAGCAGACGCCCTACTATTTGAATTTTAACCACACACCAGGATCATGAACCTCAGCTTTTGTGGAACAGTATCTCTAACATATTTTGTACTACCCTTTAGTCCAACCCATTCAGCCCACAACTGATCTTGCGCACGGTAAACTTCTTGTCTTCAAACTTGATCATCTGGCCTTTGAGGTCTATTAAAGCTTTCCACAGAGTCTGGTAATTCAATATACCAGACAACCGTTGCTTAGTCGCCAGTTAATAGATGCCACGATGTCAATCCTTTAACTGTATGGTCTTTCCAACTTCTAGTTGTCGGCAAAGTGGATCCAGTCCATCGAATTTATATTTAAAGACCCGAGCAAGTCTTCGGGACATATCAATGTCTGCCACTACGCATTGTGCCAGGGAGTATTCCGGTAGCACATTGAATAAATCACTTTGAATCTCTTCTGTGGTCCCAAATGTCGGTTTGCCTGTACCACTGTACAGAGACATGAACCACTCATAGCTCGATCAAGACTTTTGTTTTTCTGCACAAGCATAACTGTTTGTTCATCTCACTGCTTGTCGTTCTTTGACACTACCAGCATCATCATTGTCGTAGTGTGATAAGTAGTTAACATGCTCCACTATTGTTCTTCCCTTTGGGAGCTTACAAATTAGTTGTACCATATCGTCGATTCTTTTTATAACTTTGTACGGACGCTTCCAATGTCTTTGTAACTTTAGCGACAGTCAGCACCTCCATCTGGGATTGTATAGCCATACGCGGTCGGGCTCTTGAAAACCAGAATCCTGTAACTTGATGTCATATCTTATCTTCATTCGATCGCTTGTGATCTGGATACTGTTGCTTATGTCACCATGGATGTAATGCATCTTAGGCTTAAGCTTCTTGACATACCTTTCGCCCACGATATCTTCTCCAGGCATGGTAAACGTATCTCGCGTCCCAGGTGTCTGTTCAGAGCTTTCATGAACCGAAGATCGAATGCGAATAAAAATAGATGTAAATATTGGTCCCAGTCTTTCTGTTGTGGAGAGACTTGGAAATGCTCAAATTGCAGTTCATGTGCTCTACCATACCATCTAATTGTGGATGCAATGATGCTGTTTGGGACTTTCTAATTCTCAGCAACTGGCAGACTACTTGGAATTTCTGGACTGATCAGCATAAGAACTTCAAAACAGCAGAACAGTTACTTCACTAGCAAGTGAGTGACGGTTGAAGCTTCTTTGCTTTGGTATAGCATAAGCTTCAGTCCACTTCGTAAACTTGTCCGTGGTCACCAAAATGTACTTATTCCTAGAGTCGGTCTCGTGGAATAGACTGGCAATATTGATCGCCAATTGTTCAAAGGGGTTTCCCACATTGTATTGCCTCATTAGAGAATTCTGGTTTTCAATTATGCACACTGCTGACACTTGTGGCACTACTCTTTGATATCCTCGTTGCAGTCTATCCGGTATTTTGCTTGGGCTCTCTTAAGCCTTCTTAACTCCAAAGTGTCTTCCCTAGGTTCTATTATGTAGATGTTCTAAAGCCTCAGGCACCTAGCTTTTACGAACCATTATCTGAAGATTCCATTCTCTAACTTAAAGAAATCCTATTGTGCTCAGTACGACTTCATGGTACTACTCAACTGACTAATGTTCTGCAAGGATGGACATTCTCCTCTGGTTTTCCAACTCAGAATGACATCTAGATTTTTATCATTCTCCTGTTCGATTTGCAGCTGCAGAGACTGGTAATCATTGTTGATCACTGTAGTCCGACCAACAAGATCACATCTAACCCACGCGACACGGACGACCATTTTGGAGCCGAATCTGTGCACGTCTACTTTTGCTCTATTTGGTCGAACGCTTTATTAATTTTGGTTCTCCATGTTCTTTCTTGAACTAATTACATCGGTTCAGTCTGTGCCTAAATCCATGATTTTGGTATTGTGGCCCCTTTTTTTTCCGACTGCTGATCAGGAAATATCTGTCGAAGAACCTCATCCAAGCTTTCTTGGCTCCGCTCCTTTCCAGAATGTTTTACCCTGCCACAGATAACAAGGACCTGTGACTTTAAGACATGAGCCAATATATCATGTGAAGTCTTTGGCCAGGCCAGCTGTAGTGATTGCTGGATCTCCTCATTGCGTTTCCTGTCTACAAAAGTCCATAGTGTCATTACATGTGATTTTCCAATGCTCCACCCGAAGGTACTACATTGGCCAAGAAGCGAGTTTTTTTTTTACCTGTAAAATTTTGAATTTTGCCGAATCCTTGCTGTTTCAAGCAAGGTAGGGATCTTTAACGTGCGTGACAACACTCACACACGGGACCTCCATTTTACCTCTCATCCGAACGAGGGTGTATTTTTGCGAAAAATGCTCGCCTAACATTTTTCAAGCGGACCGTGTCGGGATTCGAACCCGGGACCTAGGGCGTAGTAGTCACACACATACCACTACGCCACGGAGCCGCCTTAGTCTATAGTGTCAGCTGTTCTAGGAAGCTGTACGATGCTGTTGCGTAGGCTAGTCTCACCAAGACGGCAGTATCTGCTTCAAGCTCTTACAAATTTGGAGATGGTTCTACACTTGAGCATGATACACTTTTTGCAAATGAGAGTCGCTGTACCACACATACAGCCTTGATGTGAAAGCCGTCTAGCTTCTTGTTATGGTTTCCGGAATGTTTGAGACCTCACCTGATAATGTGACAATCATGACAGTTGCCCTTTCACCATCGCTCCAGCCGTTAGCTCTCACGGCAGCGTCGAATTACTTAAATCATGTCTACTAAGGTGACTTTCCATCCACTATGGATGGTTTTACTCTGAACCTGAATGCCATTTCACTTTTCCTGACATTCTTACATTCTGAGTTGTATTTTTGTATTACTGGAATTGAGTGCCCTGATACTTGTACCGTTAGGGAATTCATCTGTTCCTTTATCGCCAGCACATTTTCTTCCACTTTACACGAATTTTCTAAAAGTTTTTCTGGAAATCTCGGCTGTAGTTCTTGCAAGTTGTCTACCAACTGCTGTGCATCCAATTTCCGTACACTGCCTGAAAATTTAGCTTCCAACTTTTCCATGGTTTTTGTAGTTTTTTATATAAATTCCTGTCTCAATCGACTGTAATTTTAAATTAGTTTTTGTTCAACCCTTTTTAAGTTTTAAGTTTTTCCATAAGGTTTGCTACGGTTTTCTGTAATATTTCTGTAAAACTCGTGTTACTTTCGTCTAATTTTGCTGCCAAGCTCGCAGAATTTTGGTCCTGTTTCTTTGCGTGTTCTTGTATGTTTGACTTAAAGTCCTTCAAAAAGGAAAGAATTTTGTTGTCCATTTGCTGTTGTTGACTACGAATGATAGGTTCTGAAAATGTATCAAACCCCCAGACATTATGAGATTAAAATTCTTGCAAAAGTGCAATATTATGATATTAAAATTACTTGATGTTGGCTTCTGATGAACCGACAATACAATCGCATCTATAAATGGAACACCACCACACTCATATATCTTTTGTTTGTCGAGCACACCTGTATGACATCGTTCCTAACAAGAAGCCTGCCTGTGCCTTTTTGTGTTGCAGAGATCCTATATCATGAAAACAGTGGATTGCACAACTGCGAAAAGATGTTATTAACAATAACATTCAAAAATATTTACAGAAAATCTCCACTGCACACATCTATTGAACACAAATGATGGCCTTTGTGGAGTTACACTTATAACGAAAATATTTTGTGTTTGTTCGCACTGGTAAAACAAAATAAACAAAATAATAATTTATAGTGGACTGTGACTAAACAAATTTACTTACTTCAGGACAATATCTAAACACTAAATATCAGGATAAAGGAAAGGGTTGATAAGAATCCTGATATAATAAATTAATATCAGCTAGGGTTTCCAAATAATTTTGCACAAACTTAATCTCACAACTACTCTAAAAGCCAGGTGTTTTAATTACAGCTGGCCAATATAAAAGTGTATCAAATTAAAATAATGCAATGGCACGCGCGCACACACGCACACATGCACGCGCACGCACGCACACACACACACAACACACACACACACATATGCACACAACACACGCACACGCACATGCACATACACACAACACACACGCACATGCACATGCACACACACACACACACACACACACACACACACACACCACCCTGAAAAATATTTTCAGCCCATGAAATTTACAGAAAGAAACAAAAGATATATATATATATATATATATATATATATATATATATATACAACAAAAGAAAACGAAAAAAAATTAAATTATTACTTAACTAATTCTCACTGGGTAGGTAACGGACATAAACGTACAACTGGACGTTTATAAATACCTTCTTTTGTACGCACATTTACCACTCGAACAATTCCATCGGATCCAGGAAACACTTCTTCAATCATGCCAAGGGGCAAATGTAAAGGTAAAACATTATCTTGTTTAATTAAAACAAGTGTCCCCACAGTAACTGATGGACTTGTCAGATTCCATTTTTGACGCTTTTGTATTTGCATTAGATATTCCAACCTCCAACCTTCTCAAAAAGACTGTACCAAATGATCGAGCAATCGTTTTCTGTCTAAAAGATTAGATGAAGGTTCTACAGAGTTTGATGCAGGTAACGAGATTAAAGGAGTGATGGCGAGAAAATGTGTCGGAGTCAAAGGCACTGGATTGGAAGGGTCCATACTTAGCCAAGACAAGGGACAACAATTAAGTAACGCTTCAATTTGAATAAGAACAGTATTTAATTCTTCATAGCCTAGAATTTTTTCACCAATTGCCTTGTATAAGTGTGTCTTGACAGACTTAATCTGTGAACTCCCATACTCCCGAAAAATGAGGGCTTAAAGGGGGCTGAAAAATCCAAGAAATTTTATGAGAAGGTAATTCGCTGTTAATAGTAGATTTATATTCCTCAGATTCTAACAATTTATAAAGTCTATCCAATTCATTTTTAGCACCAATATAGTTAGTTCCTTTATCACTATAAATAATGGAACAGGCACCACGCCGAGAGAGAAAACGCTTCAAAACAGCTAAAAACATATTGGTAGACAAGTCTGACACAAGTTCCAAATGTATGGCTTTTGTTACTAAACAAATAAATAAACATAAATAAGCCTTTTGGCTAATAATTCCCTTATAGCGCCCTAATGTAATTCTAAAGGGGTCAGCAAAATCAGTAGCACAATACAAAAATGGTTTCGCTTCATGCACGCGAATGGTAGGTAAGTCTGCCATTTTAGGAAATACATTGCGAGGTTTAAAATGAAAACAATAATTGTACTTAAGAATTTGATAACGAACAGCATTACGCGCCCCAAGTATCCAATAATTTTGACGTAATAATGTTAAAACTAACAAAGAACCTGTGTGCAAATTTTGTTGATGGTAATAATCAATTAACAAATCAACCAAATGATCTTGATGAGATAAAATTAAGGGGTATTTTTCATCAAACTGCAAGCTAGATTTACTAAGTTTCCCACCTACTCTAAGTAAGCCATTTAGCAGAAACGGGTTCAACTTACGTAGCGTGGTAGAAACAATTTTCTTATTTTCCAAGAGCAAAATATCAGATGCGAAATAACGATTTTGAGTTATTTTAATTAACACTAACTCTGCCCTTTCCAAATCATTTGCGGTCATAAATCCAGAAGTTTTTAATAATCGCAAAAATCTTAAAATGTAAACAGTCGAACGAACCCACTTAATCCACGAGGAACATTGATTAATGAGATCATAAAATGCATTTTGTTCTTCATTTATGATTGGTAATGCAACAATTTTTTCCTCGGGCAGATTATCTTGATACATAGATGATATTGTACGAATAGGCCATGAACAAAAATCCCCCTTTAACCATTCCAGGCCATTCTGCCATTCTTTCAAAGCAATCAGTTTAGAGGGTTGTTTCCCACGAGATAAACAATCACTAATATTTTTACCTCCTTGGATATGATACCAGTGAGAGGGAGCAACCAAATTTTGAACACGTGCAACTCTATGTGCAACAAATGTATGCCAACGATAAGGAGGGGAAGTAATCCAATTCAGTGTCACCGTGGAATCCGATAAGGCGATTAATTGATCAACTTTTATACGAGTCTTTAGACTGCTTCCCACAAAAGCCAATAAATTAGCCAATAAAACAGCAGCACACAATTCTATACGTGGTATTGCCTGAACTTTCATGGGTGCCACTTTAGTTTTAGCTAAAACTAAGCGAACTTTAACTTCACCATTAAAAGTAATGGTTCTAATATAGACAACAGCGCCATAGGAATTTAAACAAGGATCACAAAATCCAATCAACGTAACATGAGCATCAGGGATAACTCCTAAATGACGTGCAATCTTGAAATTTTTTTAACAATGTAAGTTCTCCTTTAACCTTTTCCATTTATTCGCAATATTACCAGAAGGAACTTCATCCCAGTCTAATTTAAGGGGCCACAACGTACGGATAAGCAATTTTATAAGTAACGTAACCGGACTTAAAAATCCACAAGGATCAAATAAACGTGCGACTGTTGATAGAACGTTTCTCTTAGTGCAGTCACGTATTTCCACTTGTATGCTAAAAGTAAATATGTCCAAATTAGGATATCATTGTAAATCTAAAACTTGCAAAGAATTGGAACTAAAATTAACTACTTTGGGACAGCGATTTTCAACAGGAATCTCTGATAACAACAATTCCGAATTAACAGCCCATTTAGTTAATGTAAACTTGGCACTTTCAAACAAACTATTTAATTGATAATAAGCAGTTCTAGCTTCGTCTAAATTCGAAACACTTGAAACCAAATCATCAATGAAAAATTTGTGACGAACTGTATCAGCTGCTACTGGGTATTTATGTGATTCGTCAGTTGCTAACTGTTGTAATGTTCGAATAGCTAAAAATGGTAATGGTTTTACACCAAAAGTAACAGTATTCAACTGGCATTTCCTCAGAAAATCGCCATAATATTTGCTGAAAGCGCCTGTGATCAGGATGCATACCAATTTGTAGATACATCTGACAAACATCAGCAGTAAAAGCTATTGGAAATTGAAAATTAAAAAAAAATTTTCCCAACGCGAGGTTATACTTTTGGACCTGTATATAAAAGATAGTTCAATGATTTTTGAGTTGAAGTTTTACACGATGCATTAAATACACATCGCTGAGGCGTTGATGTACTCTCTGCCTTGAATACTGCATGGTGTGGAATAAAATAGTTTGGATAGATTAATTCGCTTTCCTTAACTAACGAGATATGATTTCGTCTAATATATTCTCTAAAAACGTCACTATATTGTTCCTTAAATAGCGGCAAATGGCGAAATTTATTTTCTAAGGAATACAAACATTTTAGTGCAGTATAATATGAATCCCCTAACTCAGAAGCATTTAGTCTAAAAGGCAACATCACTGTATATCGCCCTGAAGTTTCGTGCCAAACAGTACTTTGATAATTTGTTCACAATTAATATCATCAGGGTGTTGATAACGTTGTACTGGAAGATACTCATCCTCCCAGAATTTAGACACTAAATTATCTAAAGAAGGTTCCACTTGTGTGTGAAACGAATTTTTTAACGAAGGGGTAGTGGGAACTGAACCCATTACCACAAATCCCAATTTTGTTTCTACTGCTATTGGTGAATGCAGTGATCTGGTAACTTTACGTGCACCTATTAAAAATGGAAACAATTGGGCTCCAATAATACCATCAATGGGACCAGGTCGATCAAAAGTATTGTCTGCCAATGGAAGGTCCATAAAATGCATAAGTGAATCCCTAGGTATTTTATTATTAGGGAGCCTGTCCGTAATTTTGTCGACTAACAAAACTTCCAACTTATAACAAATATTGGAATCAAAACATGACAAAATAATCAAGTTGAATTTTCCTGTAACCAAGCTACCACTAACACCAATACCACGAACAGAATGATCACAAGAACTAATATTTAGATCGAAAATTCTTGCACATTAGGTAGTTAAGAAATGAGCTTGAGAACATGAATCTAATAAAAACCTAACAGTGTGTAAAATACCGCGTTTATCAACAACATGTACAATTACTGTCGACAATATAACTGTGGAATTCATCATAGATACTCCTGTAGTGGAATAAAAACTAAAAGACTCATGTTGGCTTGTCAAAGCTTCAACTGGGCTTGTTGAAAAACCTGGTGGAGGATGTTTGGTACTAATATCTTCTTGTGTTAAGCATGTGTCCTCAGTAGTAAAGTTTAATTTCTTTTCCGAAGATTGTTGCTCAATATAATGCAAAAGTGTGTTATGTTTATATTTACAAATTTTACAGCAAAGTTGACTTTTGCAACTCAAAACTCTATGTTGACCAAAACAATTAATACATAGACTTTTCTCTTTAATGATTTTAAATTGTGCAAATGGGGATAAAGATAAAAATTTACTACATTGGGAAATGGAATGTTTAGCAGAACAAACTGAACAATTTTGATCTACTAATTGCTTTGCTACAAAAAACGAATGTGATTATGTTTTATTGCTACTAAATGTAGCGCTTGATTTTATAGAAGAGGACACCATATAAATTTGAGCCTGTTCCTTTATGAAATCTAACACTTTGGTATACGTAAAATGTCATTTTTGCGTCGATGATTTTCAAAAATAGGGCGAGTTTCTACATCCAATTTGCTCCATAACAAATAGGCAAAAATGAAATCGACCAAATTTTCAATGTTAAAGGTTTTTAACGCTTTAATTGCAGAATCACATTTTTCAAGAATATTATTTAAATTATTAGCAAAAGCTGTTTGTACGGGTTTGAAATCTAAAATTAGTTCTAAATAATTTACTGCTAGACTACATGGATTTTGATATTTATCATTAAGAGCTTTCCAAATAATTGCATAATTGGCACCAATAGGAGGCAAGCCAGCACACACACTAGTGGCTTTACCACTTAATTCACCTACTAAATAGTTCACCTTATCCACATCCTTTAATTGATCATTATCATGAATAAGACTTCGAAATAACTCAACAAAAATAGGCAGAAGGATCGCCAGTAAACTTTGGCAGAGACAATTTCAGCAAACGTGGTGTGCTAGAAGGTTCTATATTAGCTCTTGGTACATTGGCTGAATTATTATCTGAAAGGCACGATTTAACTCGTGGATCTTTTGCAGCTACTAAAATGTGACAGTATAAGTCATCGAATGCATTCAAAGGATTAAAATCTGGAATAACATTCTCATCTAAGTGCATTTCAATTAAATTAATTTCATCTACGACATCAGCAAAATTAGACTTAGTTTCCTCTAATGATTCTAACTGACTAATAAAAAATTCTAAACATCGTTTATTTTCTAACTGTGAAATGGAATCATCCACCTTTTGTATTCTAGAAAAATACAATTCCTTTTTAGAAATAAATAATTTTAATTTTGCTTCTAACGATTTTTTATCATTTCCCATAGTTGAGCTTAATTTGTATATGCCAAACAGTAAGACAAACCCAATATATTCAAATTTAAATTGAACCAATTAACAAAACATTCAATTTGGAAAACGTATATTAATAACTCACAATGTTATGAGATTATTACTTTATCAACTAAACCAAAATCCAAAAACCCAAACATATGATAAGCAATTTCTCATTAACAAATTTAATAAGCTACAAACAACAAATGTGTACCAAAATTTAACTAATAAGTTCAATTGCAAGATTCAAGTATGTGCAAAAACTATAAATATCCGATTTGATGGATGCCAAAAAAATGTTCGCGCTGATAAAACAAAATAAACAAAATAATAATTTATAGTGGACTGTGACTAAACAAATTTACTTACTTCAGGACAATATTTTGAACACTAAATATCAGGATAAAGGAAAGGGATGACAAGAATCCTGATATAATAAATTAATACCACTTAGGGTTCTCAAATAATTTTGCACAAACTTATCTCACAACTACACTAAAAGCTCCTTTTCCATATACATATCAAGCTCAACTGAACTCCTTTTTTTATCAGCCAGGTGTTTTAATAACAGCTGGCCAAGATAAAAGTGTATCAAATTAAAGTTTGACGCCAAAATTTGAGATATTAACTTCAGGATATAAAGTAAGAATCGATATTATTGTCTGATTTCACAACCATCCCATACTTCAAAAATTGTTGGACATCCATTATTAACCAATATTAAATACATCTAAAGTAGTGTCTTCTGGTATTTATATTGCACGAAGTTTACATTTGTTAAAAACTAAAGAGAATGAATTTACAGATTTGGAAAAATATTATCACAGGTCTGCCTTATAACAAGCTAGAAAGAGACCCAATAAGCACTATAGAAATGTGTGTGTGTGTGTGTGTGTGTGAGAGAGAGAGAGAGAGAGAGAGAGAGAGAGAGAGAGAGAGAGACAAAACTTGACTGATGTTGATATTGTCGGAGGCTTTCGCAGCCGAAGTCATTATAAATATCTATGGTTCTGCCACAAGACACCTTTTGGCTTAAATGGGCTAGTGAGTCTGCTAGTTCAGAAGTAACTTTACATACTCTTTACACTTTAACTTGTCTACTTACTATTATCATTCTTATCTTTATTATTATTTTTATTTTATTACTTATTTTCTTTTCTTGTCCTGATGAAGCCTTTCACAAAAGTGGGCAAAACGTCGACCTTAGTTTATAAAATGATACGGTCTCAACCAGGAACTATAAATATTTATTTTGACCGATGTTGCTACTTGTAGATATTTCATATAGGCACAAAATGTGAACTCGAGTCAAGACTCTTAAACCAAGCTTTAACAACCATTTCCAAAGAAACTAACGCAGTTAAAATGATGTTAAAAAGTCACGTATTCTTTCATACTATTAAATTTTTTTTAATTACAATAAACTATTAAGTAGTTGAGGTATTACCATTAGATGTTCAACCATAACTGCTACTTGGATACCAATACATAGGCTTGAACATCAAATGGTATACTCCAACCACTGAATAGTTTATTGTAATTGCACTCCGTTTAAATTACAAACAGGATGTCACCATCATTATCATCAATGTTATTGCAAGTTCTGCAATTATTTAAACATGTACATTTTTGAAATTTACGAACAATACGCATAATTGTACTTTCAGATGCAATTGGCCTGTTGTCAAAGGAAAAAAACAAACCTGCCCATTATCTGTTGTGCAGTACTGCCTGAATAATACCACTTAATAATTTGCACTCTTTTCTCTGTGGAACATGCTAGCATTATGCCATATTTGCCCAAAATATCGAGTTTTGAAGTGTCATTGATACCAGCCTACTCAAAATATACAAGTATGGCATCAGCGCTTTCAGTTTGTTGTGTATTATATCTCGCTTAGCACTAGTGAATTTATTGCATTGCCTTTGTTCTACTTATTACAAGACAGACCCACGATCATATTTTTCTCTACCTGTATACCCTTCTGTATTTTACACGTATACTAAATTTAAAATATTTTTTATACGTGTGCCACTTACTTCAACTGATTGTAATGATATAGGACCAGCATTTCACAGGTGTACTATATGTAAACTACTAATTTGTTTTTATTTTTCATTTAGAGTTTACCACAAACACCGCCAACTGGCAAAAATTTATCTTCCATTTATAATGGAGAAGCTGTCGCGGACTGTACCTTGAGCTCACAGCATGACAATGTGAGTATTAAGTTGCACTTAAAAATTAACTAGTTTCCTAATTGTTTAACAGGCACTGGTTTATAGAGATGGTAACTTGATATCTGGTGCATTAGAAGCTTTAATTCAGCACATGGTACCTACAGACATTTATTACCCTGATAGGGCATACCTTTTTGCATTTTTATTATCATCAAGACTGTTTATAAAACCTCATGATTTGTTAGCCCGTGTACGAGCCTTATGTGAATCACAGCAAGGTCTAGGCTCAACAAACATCACGCCTCATCCAGGGTTGTATCGATTTGCCGAACATCTTGTTCAGCTCCTTGCAGAATGGACGGAGACGTTCCCATATGATTTTAGGTTTGTAGGCACTAAGTTACTACAGATTAATACAATTTCTGTATAGGGATGAACGAGTTATGCAACACATTCGTACTATAACTCAGCATTGTTGCTCTCTTAGCTCAAGTTTAAGAGCTAATGTTTCTTCCTTGCTACATAATTTGCTTCAAAGGTTAACCACATTGGAGGCTTATGAAAAATTTCTAGCTGATCCATCATTGGCGAATGAAGACTCATTAGATATTACTGAAATTTGTCCAAAACCCGAAGTGCTGGCTCAACAATTAACTCATGTAGAGTTAGAAAGATTATCTTATATAGGACCTGAAGAATTTGTGCAAGCATTTGCAAAGGACAATCCTCATATAGAAACATCCTTTAAAGATATGAAGAAAACCCATAATTTGGAACAATATGTCCAGTGGTTTAATAGGTTAAGTTATTTTGTTGCCACACAAGTTATACGGGTAAGTTATATATATGATGGTAAACAAACCAATAAACAAATCTCTTTTCCAGCACCTTAAGAAGAAACAAAGAGTCCGAGTTGTGGAATATTGGATTGAAGTTGGACGAGAGTGTTTCAACATTGGAAATTTTAATAGTCTTATGGCTATCATTGCAGGTTTAAACATGTCACCTGTATCAAGACTCAAGAAAACTGTAAGTATTTTAGTTGTTGTCATTGATATTAAACAACATAACTCTTCTATAGTAAACTATTTGTTTAAAACTATTCGCGCCTTTAACTTTTTTAAAATAACAAAAGTTTAACAAAATTTTATTGGAATCGGGGTCATGGGTAACAAAATGGGATAATGTTGGAACACGACACCACTTAAGTAACAGAAAATAGAAAACATGTTTAGCATGTTCATTACTGAAGGATGCATGGTGGATAACTGCCATGCTGCAACTATTTTCTGTTTTTCCTTAAGCACATTTATGTGGGATTGTTTCTAAAAATCAAACTAAATAATATTAATAAAGCGAACAACTGATTGTATCTACTTTACTAAACAACTTAATTATACAATCTACATTTATAAAAACGGCATCATTAATTTACAAAATACGTTTCGTTAAAATTATGAGAACCACTTTCTACATCATAACTGTTGAAAGCCCAAAATACTGCTAAATAAATCAGACTTTTTCTTATGATGCTCTTTGTAACGTGCATTTTCGTAGCTTAACCTTTTTACAATACTCAATTCGTAAATACATTTCTGCAACTACTATCTCTATGTTTTATATATTTATTAACTCGTTTGCGAATAATCCCTTTATATTATATTACGCGATTATCGACTTTCACTCTCCACGATTCGATAGTGTGGTTAGGTGATCGAGATTGAAACACATCCTTAGGTGAATGCGTCGTATTATAATGAGTGGATATTATTGATTTTCTAGTTATCGATAAGAGGTTGTAATAACAACGAGTTTAGATAAACAGATGAAGAGTTTGTAGTTTGTGTTTTGTTCTTCGTTCCTATTAATTACGTGAAAAATACTGTTTCCTTGTGGCTTTTACTAATTGTGTTTTTGTGGCGTTGTCCTTTTCTTATGTGAGTAGTTCATACTTTGGATTATCCAAATACTGTGGATACTGTAGTTTCTGAATTTTCTAACCCCAAGAATCTACAATAGATCTTTGCTTGTGCAAGTTTCGTGTTTGCGAAATATAACAGATTACCGGCTTACAAAGGTATCGGTTGAAGTTTCTCACTGCTTTTTGGGATGTTTATGAAGATAATAAACATTTGGTCCCAGTTGAAATTAAACTAGTGCTACAACATATTTCGAAATTATTGCCTCAGGAAATAGAAGTAACAAGAAATTTATCAATGCTACATAGTTCCGTCGCGCGATAATGTCTGTTGCTAACACCAGTGAAATATGTAGGTGTGATTAGGGTAACGTGTGATAAGTTCCATCAACACCCTCCCAGTAAAGGGTGAAGTGCTTCGCTAGTGCAGGACCTCGTGAATCTCACACTTCAAATGCAAGGAAGCGTTCCTGAAGGACTTTTTGTAAGTTGAACTATTTCCTACTTATTATTACTTTAAATATTTATCCGTTGTTTTGCCATATCTTCGTCGTTCTGATACCTTTTACAATAGACTTGCCTGCGATTAAGAAAAAAAAAGAAAGAAAAAAAAATCAATACTGCTGTGTCTTATCTATTTATCTTTTGTTAATATTTTGTCTGATTTATGTTTAATTGGTGTGTGAGGAAACGTTTCTGCTACTCCCCAATATTACCTCACTTTGTACTAAATATGTTTGTATTGCTTTTACCGTTGTTATATTATATAGTTTATCTAAACAGTTTTTATTTACATTCTACAAAGTACTGAATAACTTAGACTTTGCATTGCTGCTATTCTTTTTCTTTATTTCAGGTTTGCAGGACTAATCTTTTTTTTATTGCAGGTTTGCTATTCTAATTTCTTTTATTGCAGGTACTGTTACTAACGCCTTACCGCCGCATACATCATAGGTCAGTCTGCTTTCTACGACCCCCCCTACTCTCCGAGTGAGCCGGTCATTTCTTTGACTTTCTTTGTGTTACGTAACAGAAATTTGGCGCCCAACGTGGTTGCCACGGAAAAAACGTAACAGGAATTTTGGCGCCCAACGTGGGGCCACGAAAAAAAAACGTAACAGAATTTTGGCGCCCAACGTGGGGCTCGATTTTTTTTTGATTGGCCCGATATTATTTTTTCTTCCTTCTTGTTTGCGGCTCGACTTTTTTTTTGAGGGGCCTGATTTTTTTTGAGAGGCCTGATTTTTTTTTGATTGCTCTCGATTTCTTTGATTTGCTCTTGACTTTCTTCTTTAAATTTTTTTTATGACCTTGATGTTTTTTGGCATTGATTTTTTTGTTTTGGTGTATCGGCTCCTAATTATTTTTTTCTTTTTCCTTCTCGTTTGAACTGAATTTTGTTTAGTATTTAGTTATTTCGTTAATTTAGTTTCTCTATCGAACAAGCCTAATAATTCGTTTTGTGTCTTTAAATATTTGGGTGTTGTTTGTCGATTCTGTAATAATGGGTGACTATTGGAAATTAAAAGTGGATCGGTTACATGAAGCTGAACTCAAATATGAAGTCGGTTCTCGTGCGTTCGATGCAAAGGTACCTGTATCCGAACTTCGTAAATCCCTTAGGAATATTTTGAAAATGGAATCTTCTGAAACTCTAAGTCCACTTAAATCTGGTATCGATTTTCAGACTGATAATAAAGCCGTGACTGAAGGTTTAACTGAATTAACTACGAGGAGTAAAGATTTTAATGGTGATATTTCAACTGCCGACGGCAAACGTATTATTAGCCTTGCTATGCATCTCAAAGGGAGAATCCAACGCGTGAATGTTACTTCGGACACTGAAACAGTAATACAGCGAAAGTTGTTGCTATGTGTTAGTAATTTACGCAGTGATTGCGATAGGTTATACCGTCGCTTTAGACGTTCTTCCACTTCACCTAGGGTACCACTTGTTTCTACGGCTACTATTAATCCGACTACTACTGATACTGAGGATGATCTTACTTCTGCTGAATCTTCTGATGAATTACCTATACCTAGATCTATTTCTAAATCAATTGCTACGTCTGGTTATGGCCAGCTGGTGTCTAAATGAGACTTAAAATTTTCGGGTGATGACCGTATGTCTTTAAATGCATTTCTATTACGCGTGGACGAATTATGCTCGGCACGCAACGTTTCTGCTTCTCAACTATTTTCTTCGGCATCAGACTTACTTTCGGGAAAAGCTTTAATTTTATTCAGAGTGCATAGAAAACCCCTAACTAATTGGCAAGATGTTATTCGACTATTAAGGGAAGAATTTCAACCCTTTAATTACAACAAAAAACTTTTAGAGGAAATAAAGCAACGTACTATGGGTCCCTCAGAGTCTATTGGTGTATATTTAGCTACGATGGAAAATGTATTTGCTCGTCTAACAATCTCTCTCTCTGAACTACAGAAACTCGACATTATTTTACCAAATCTTACCCCTTTCTACCAAACCAACTTAGCTTTGCTTGATCTGAATACTATTACGGAACTTTTGCGTGTGGGTCGCAGACTAGAACAGCGCAAAATACAAGCCGATAATTTCAAGTCTCCTCCTGCTCTGAACTTTTCTCAACTCCTAGAGCCTGACTTAGCTTATACCGGTCCTGTGGTCCGCAGCAAACTTACGTCTGCTTATGTCCCTCCCCATTCTGGTGTTTCTACTTCGAAAACATTTACACCTGGTGCAAGTGATGCTCCTAAAAATATTTCTAATTCTTCCGTTACTTGTTGGAACTGTGGCCAACGAGGACACAAGTCTCCTTCCTGTTCTAAACCTCAAATACTGCACTGCTATGGTTGTGGTAAACCTAATGTTACCCGTACCAATTGTACGAGTTGTAACAAGAATTTAAACTACCGATCGGGTCGCTAAGCCGAGAAACCGACCCGATTCCTTCTACAGTTGTCTCGGTACCTATTATTTCCTCAGAAAATCCTTTCTCTGGTCTTGATGACCGATCTAAATATGTTCTGGATTTTATTTTAGCTAGTTCTCGTGAGGACGACAGACCTTAATCTTACTGTTACTATTTTCGACATCGAATTTAAGGGTTTGCTTGATTCTGGCGCTTCTCGTACTATTATTGGTGGTCCTGGTTGGGATATTCTCTATTCTCTTTCTTTGCCTTTGTCCCAAACGGAGATCCACAGCTGTACGGTAGCCAATGGTCAAGCTTGTGACATTCTCGGGTCACTTACTTTACCCATGTCGGTCGAAAATAAAACTATTCTTCTTGACGTCCTAGTCGTTCCTTCTATTTCTCAGTCTCTGATCTTAGGCATTGACTTCTGGAAATCTATGGGTGTTGTCCCAGATTTTCGAACGGGTCAATGGACTTTCGGTTCTTCTTCTACTGTCTCGATCAGTCAGATCAATGCTCTTTCCGATCTGTCGATCATGCAACAATCCGAATTGTCTCGTATAGTCCAACAGATGCTTCCTAAAGATGATACTTTACCTTTGGGCTGTACTAATCTCATTGAACATCAGATCCGTACTACATCTAGTCCTATCAAGCAACGATATTATCCCATGTCCCCTACGGTACTTCAACATGTCAATCAAGCTCTGGATGAGATGCTAGAAAGTGGTGTTGTAGAACCATCTAATAGCGCTTGGTCTAGCCCTATTGTTATGGTGCCTAAGAAAGATGGCACATATCGTTTCTGCATCGATTTTAGAAAGGTCAATGAGGTTACAGAAAAAGATGCCTATCCCCTTCCCTATATTTCTACGATTCTAGACCGTCTTAGAGACGCGAAATTCTTAACTAGTTTGGACATTCGCTCTGCTTATTGGCAAATACCTCTTTCTTCTAATTCTAAAGCGATTACTGCATTTACGGTGCTTGGTAGAGGTTTATACCAGTTTACGAAAATGCCATTTGGTCTTCATAATTCTCTAGCGACATTTCAGCGACTTATAGATTGTGTGCTTGGTGCTGATCTCGAACCTTTCTGTTTCGCATACTTAGATGATGTGATCATCGCTACCCCTACTTTCGAACAACATTTGGTGGTACTACAGAAAGTGCTTTTTCGTTTAAATTCTGCAGGTCTTACTCTTCGCCGAGATAAATGCATTATATGCCGACCGGAACTTTGTTATCTGGATTACGTAGTAAATCGTCATGGACTCCATGTCGACCCTGAAAAAGTTTCGGCCATTCTTAATCTTCCTCCTCCTACTACGGTAACTGAAGTACGACGCATAGTTGGTATGTGCTCGTGGTATCGTCGCTTTATCCCAAATTTTTCTGCTCTTACTGCTCCAATTACTGCCTTGACTAAGAAAAATTCTAAATTTGATTGGTCTTCGGAATGTCAGCAGGCGTTTAAGCTGCTGAAAGAACACTTGGTAACGGCTCCAGTGATGAGTTGTCCTGATTTTCTTTGCCCTTTACTATAGAGACTGATGCCTCTGATTTTGGTCTGGGTGCTGTGCTGACTCAACAACAGGGTGATGACGAAAAGTCATTAGCTACATTAGCTGTTCTCTTAAAAGGCGGAACGCAACTATAGCGCCACCGAAAAGAATGTCTTGGTGTTATTTGGGCAATTGAGAAATTTCGTCCCTATATCGAGGGTTCTCACTTTACTGTGATCACCGATCACCACTCACTTATCTGGCTGAATAATCTACAAAGCCCCAACGGTCGTTTAGCTCGTTGGTCTGTACGACTTCAACAATATAACTTCACCATCGTACATCGTAAAGGTAAAGAAAACATCGTTCCCGATGCCTTATCTCGCTCAGTACCTAAAATTGACTTAATTGATGACTTTCCTAAATCTTCTATTACTCTGCCAATTTTGGATCCTTGGTATCTTAAGCTACGGACTCGTGTTAATTCTAATCCTAAACTATACAGTAACTGGCATGTGGAAAACGAATTACTATATAAACATGTAAAATCTAAACAGTCTTTGCTCCAACCTCCTCAAGACGATTGGAAGTTAGTAGTTCCCAGCGAACAACGGAATAGGGTTCTACACGAAAATCATGATCTACCTACTTCAGATCACCCTGGTGTCCACAAAACTGTCTCTAAAATTTCCATGCGTTACTATTGGCCTAAACTTAGAGCCGCTGTTGCTCGATACGTCCGTCGTTGTAAAATTTGCTCTGCACACAAAGTCGAACAAAAGAAACCTCCTGGCTTTATGTCTCCCCGTGCTACTGCCACTCGTCCTTGGCAAGTCCTATGTACTGATATTGTCGGACCTCTTCCTAGATCCTCTAAAGGTAATTCTTTCATTTTGGTTGTTGCCGATTGTTTTACAAAGTATGCTTGTTTCTTTCCTCTACGTGCGTCTACGGCCGCTGCTGTTGCTCGAACCATTGAGGAAAATATTTTCCTGGTGTATGGTACTCCTCAGTATCTAATTGCGGACAATGGTGTACAATTTCGTAGTAATATTTTCATTAAACTCTGTGATTCTTATCGAACAAAAATTCTGTTTAATGCTCGCTATCATCCTCAGGCGAATCCGGCCGAACGTATTAATAGAGTCCTGAAAACTATGATTTCTTCTTACGTTTCTGATCATCAACGTCGGTGGGACGTTAATTTAGCAAAAATTGGTTGTGCTATTCGAACACTTAAACATGAGGTTATTGGTTACTCCCCGTATTTTGCTCTATATGGTCGTGAGCATGTTCTCTACGGCGATCATTTTGGAAAACCTCTTGATCCTGATGATGTTCTTATGGATCCCGAACGCTCTATTCCTCCTACTGACTTAGTCAAATTTGAGTCACTTCGTGAAGAAATTTCGAAACGTCTTTCCTTAGCATACAAGAAAAATGCTAAACACTTCGATCTTCGTCGTCGTCCCTTAACTTTATCTCCTGGCGATCGCGTGTGGAAACGCAATTATGTTCTTTCGGATGCTACTCGCTACTTCAATGCTAAACTTGCTCCCAAATATGTGGGTCCCTTTACTATTAGAACTAAACTTTCTCCTTGGACCTATATCTTAGTGGATGATTCTGGTAACGATCTGGGTACTTGGCATATTAAAGACCTCAAACCCGATAAAACTTTAGACCCTCCAGACATTGATCTTGAACCTCCGGATCCTAAAGGGCTCCCTACGGCCGATTCTATGTGGACCCCTGCGTGTCGCTATCCCTAATGACTTGAAACTTTTTTTTTTTGGCTTATTGGTCTTGTGTTTTCGCTGATAAGCTTGTGTCCGAAAACACTGGCGCCCATTTCGTATTCCTATTTATATTTTGTAGCTAGCCCATCCCGTGTCTTTTTCTTCTGGCTAGTTCTACCATTTGTTCACTTTTTGACTATTATAGTCGCTTTCTACATCCATTCCTTGAGGTAGGCTTCAGATCTATTTTCTTTGCCTTTAGGTATTTCGACTTAGTCGCTTTTGTAGGTCTGTTAGCCATACTTTGCTTAAGTAATCGTTTCATACGAATCTGTGTTACCTCAGTTGGAAGTATTTTAAGTTGTGTACTAGCTTGCCTTTGCTCTTTACTTTGTCTTGGTTCTTTCTTTGCTGCACACTTGAGGTTGACAGTTTTGTCGTCTAGTTGTTTTGCTACGAGTTTTCTTCCTCGTTTTTTTTCTTTCCTCTTGGTTTCTTCGCGGGAAGCCAAAACTTTTCTTTGAGGTGGAGAACAGAAATGTCCCTTTTGGAGACATCCGTCTTTTGACGATTTTGAAAGTAGCTAAGACCTTTAATCCTCATTGGGTGTTTACTTAATGCTTTCTTTACCTATTCTGTCGTTGTTGGTTGCGATGGATGACTTTGTCTTCTTTTGAAGAAGGGTGTTCTTTTTCTTATACTGGTATTGGTCCTTCGAACCGGATAATAATTTTTTTGTGCGGTTCCTGTCTGTCGTTTTTTTTCTTTCACCCCGACGTCTTTATTTTGCTAGGGGGGAATTTGTAACGTGCATTTTCGTAGCTTAACCTTTTTACAATACTCAATTCGTAAATACATTTCTGCAACTACTATCTCTATGTTTTATATATTTATTAACTCGTTTGCGAATAATCCCTTTATATTATATTACGCGATTATCGACTTTCACTCTCCACGATTCGATAGTGTGGTTAGGTGATCGAGATTGAAACACATCCTTAGGTGAATGCGTCGTATTATAATGAGTGGATATTATTGATTTTCGAGTTATCGATAAGAGGTTGTAATAACAACGAGTTTAGATAAACAGATGAAGAGTTTGTAGTTTGTGTTTTGTTCTTCGTTCCTATTAATTACGTGAAAAATACTGTTTCCTTGTGGCTTTTATTAATTGTGTTTTTATGGCGTTGTCCTTTTCTTATGTGAGTAGTTCATACTTTGGATTATCCAAATACTGTGGATACTGTAGTTTCTGAATTTTCTAACCCCAAAGAATCTACAACAGATCTTTGCTTGTGCAAAAGTTTCGTGTTTGCGAAATATAACAGATTACCGGCTTACAAAGGTATCGGTTGAAGTTTCTCACTGCTTTTTGGGATGTTAATGAAGATAATAAACATTTGGTCCCAGTTGAAATTAAACTAGTGCTACAACATATTTCGAAATTATTGCCTCAGGAAATAGAAGTAACAAGAAATTTATCAATGCTACATAGTTCCGTCGCGTGATAATATCTGTTGCTAACACCAGTGAAATAGGTAGGTGTGATTAGGGTAACATGTGATAAGTTCCATCAACACCCTCCCAGTAAAGGGTGAAGTGCTTCGCTAGTGCAGGACCTCGTGAATCTCACACTTCAAATGCAAGGAAGCGTTCCTGAAGGACTTTTTGTAAGTTTAACTATTTCCCACTTATTATTACTTTAAATATCTATCCGTTGTTTTGCCATATCTTCGTCGTTCTGGTACCTTTTACAATAGACTTGCCTGCGATTAAGAAAAAAAAAAGAAAGAAAAAAAAATCAATACTGCTGAATTACTCATATCAATTGTGTCTTATCTATTTATCTTTTGTTAATATTTTGTCTGATTTATGTTTAATTGGTGTGTGAGGAAACGTTTCTGCTACTCCCCAATATTACCTCACTTTGTACTAAATATTTTTGTATTGCTTTTACCGTTGTTATATTATATAGTTTATCTAAACAGTTTTTATTTACATTCTACAAAGTACTGAATTACTTAGACTTTGCATTGCTGCTATTCTTTTTTTTTATTTCAGGTTTGCAGGACTAATCTTTTTTTTATTGCAGGTTTGCTATTCTAATTTCTTTTATTGCAGGTACTGTTACTAACGCCTTACCGCCGCATACATCATAGGTCAGTCTGCTTTCTACGACCCCCCCTACTCTCCGATTGAGCCGGTCATTTCTTTGACTTTCTTTGTGTTACGTAACAGAAATTTGGCGCCCAACGTGGTTGCCACGGAGAAAACGTAACATCTTATACAGGTATGGGAATTGGAGGGTTAGCTTTCATTAACCCTCCCAGTTTTCAATGAGTTGGGATTATCTTCCTAGGCCACTGTTGTTTGGGGTCTAGGGTTTAACGTTTTTGCTATACATTGAGATATGAGCCTAGTTTTTCTACATTGCAACAGTTGTTTTTCTTAAATTTATAATGCAGTAAGGACTATATATTTGATTTATTTAATGGCCCAATCAAAGGCACCGTAATGTGGGGCAAATTCAAATGGGTTAGGTAAATTCGAACATGCCGCTCTTATTCTGCATTTATCTCAAACGCACTTGTAACGACGAGTTTAGCCTACCACCTGTGGATTGTGGTTATAGAACACAGTCAGATGAGTACACTTGTGGCAGTAGCATGCATATTCGCTGTTAGATAAACGTTTCATGAATTTTAGAATCATATACTGTATTTCACCCATGTATATAAGCGTTGAAACATAACTGTTGTATCTTCAGTCTATCAAAGAAAGTTTTCTTGAAAACTTGTAATAATAGTCTTTTACATATCTAAGATGTATGGTAAGTTTTACTAAAATATAATAATAAATGTAATTTTGAGAGGCACTTATACAAAATATTCGTTTACAGCGCAGTGAGTTCGAACATGGTTAGAACATATAAAAAGCGACTTGGGGAAACGCACTATGGTAATTATTCTACATCATCTTTAGAAAATGCATTGAAGCCCTCAAGAAAAAAAAGTTGACATATAGGCGTGCTCCATAGGTGTTCAACATTCCTATAGCAACCCTCTGCAATAAAATAAAGAAAAATCATCTCTTACCTGCTGGAGGTCCTACAGCATTAACCGAAGGTGAGGAACTTAGTCTTTCAGAGGGAATTCAAAAAACTGCAGAGTGGAAACTTCCCCTTACTAGGTTTGATAAAGGGTTGTTAGTCAAGCAGTTCTTGGATGCTGAAGGAAAAACAGTCAAATGCTTCAAAAATAACATGCCCAGCACAGACTGGTTGAAAAGGCACTCACTATTAACGGAACATATATGTCAGAATATCAAGCGCTGTCAAGCTGATCTAAGCCTCGGCATAATAAATGATTATTTTGATAATTTGTCAGTTTCCTTGAAAAATGTGCCACTGTGTAATATTGTCAATTGCGACAAAACGAACCTGTGTGACGACCCCAGTAAAGTAGTAGTAGTTTGCAAAAGAGGCACGAAATATGTTAACAGAATACTGGATTCTAGCAAATCGAATACATCAATAATGGTTGCCGTTACAGGAGCAGACAAAGTGTTGTCACCATATATTGTTTATAGAGCACAACATCTTTACCCTACGTGGATGGAAAATGGTCCTGATGATGCGGTTTATAATCGTACAAGGGGTGGGTGGTTTAAAGGAACTGTATATGAAAATTGGTTTGAGAAAGTGCGCTGCCGTATTTTCGAAGGGTAAAAAAATTTTAATAGGGGACAATTTGTCCAGTCATCTTTCAATACGAGTTATATAGCTATGTGAAAAAAATGATATCGATTTTATCCTTCTACCACCAAACTCAACACATCTATCACAACCGTTGGATGTTAGTTTTTTCGCGACTTTTAAGAAAATATGGAGAAAAATCGCAACTGAATGAAAACAAAATAATGGGGGCATCCTACCAAAATCAGAATTCACACTGTACTAAAGAGGCTTTTTCATGATGTAGGTCTTAATGCTACCAAAAATATTCTTTCTAGTTTAAGAACTTATGGGATAATTCCCTACGACAGGAATAGCGTTTTAAATAACTTACCGATGACCAACTATAGAAGGAAGCAAAACTTAATGAAATTAATCAATGCTGGACCACGACGTTCGACAGCTTTATAAAAGAATCAAAGGCACTTGAAAACCAGCAGATCAAGAAACGAGGCAAAAGAATTAACGCTACACCAGGAAAAGGAATCACCGCACGTGACTTGAATCTACCGACAACCTCAAGGGAACAAAGTGCCTCTGAAGATGAGTTAGAAATTCTTGAGTCTGACATGGAGAACGAGGATGACATCACACAATTTAATTCGAATGACAAGCATGACCCAAACAGTAGCTTCGAAAGTGTGGATGACAGTTTGGAACGACTTTGTTTTAGTGAGTTTTAAATGCCCAAATAAAAAGGAAAGGTTTTTTATTGGCAAAATCACAGAGGTGTTCGAGGCTCAGCCTGACCTTTTCTTGGTTAATTTTTTGAAACAAAAAAAAATCCGAAAAGATCGACAATTATTTTTATTATCTAGACGTGAAAGATGAGTCCCTAATCAACCTAAGTGACAGTGTAATAAAACTGCAATCACCACATTACCTCAGAAGAAGCCGATGGTCATTTAAAGATTTACCGAAAGAATGTGTCATAGATTAAATTCTATTGTATTTTTATTCTTTTTGTTATCAAATAGATTTAAGTTTCTATACCTATCTAATTTTTTTCCTATTAATCCAAAAAGTTAGTTATGTAAGAAAGCAGATTTTGCTTTGTATTAAACTGGTTTATAACAACGTGTGTCGTTTTTTTACCTCATGGGCTCGCCATTTCATTCTGAATAAAACATATTTATTTTTTTAACGTATCTTGTTCGAATTGACACATACAGAGTTTTGAAATCACAATACCGGGCATATTCAAGTGTTGTTCAAATTTACCCCACCCATCAGGGCAAATTTGAACAATGTTTATTTATTTAAAAAAAAAAATTGTTATTTTTTGATCAATGACATGTCTGCATATGGCTTCACAAAGGTAAAGATATAGTTAGATTTTGGTAATTTTCTAATGTAAAGCCCAGGTGCAATATTGAGAAGCCACAAAAATATGTTTGAATTCACCCCAGAGTACGGTACTACATTGAACAAAATATGAGTTTCACCTGAAAATTTAGAATTTAGCTAGTTCCTTGCCATAGTGGTTTTTAACGTCTGCTAACAAAATTCACATACATTAACAGCCCATCCTAACAAGAGTGTATTTTTCTTAAAAATGCACCGAGCACCTAGTGGTAAGGATGAAAGTATTTTAATAATTCTAGTTCTGAGCCTAATTAAGTATATTTAATCATTACTAGGATATGCTTGTAATGTTTATTGATTGATCCTAAATGATCCACGTGATGGGTATGCAGTTAAGGATCTTTTTGTAGAGGATGTAGAAATATTTCAAGTTTCCCTTGCTTTGTATTTTCCATAATGCAAAGTATTCAGTAGATGATTATATCCCGAGTTTGGGCTTTAGCTTAGATATGAAGTTAACTCCGAATAACACCTTAAAATAAATCAGAACTTATAAAATTTATGTTGAATTACACCCATCATGACTAGAAAAAATTAATAAAATTATCCTATCCTAGTTTGTCAAATTTTAAAATATTAAAAATAGTAGTCTAGGTCTGTTAACGCCTTCTCTTTTACTTTTGAATTTAAATATTTTTCCGCAACACTGTCAGTAACGCCTCTATATTCTAAATAGTTAACCAGTCATATACTGGCTTGGATTATTGTTATGTTAGCTTTCCATTAAAGCAGACATGTTTAAGTGCATTTGAGTATTTTATTTATTCAATGTAACTCCACATACAAGTTTTCACTGCAATTGAGAAGTTAATCATACGCCAAATTTGGTCTTTGGACCGGATCAGCAAAAAAAAAGATTACGCATACGTAATTTTCACAATTTTTAAGAAGTTTAAGAAGCATTGAATTATTCAAGGTCAAGCCTCATATTACAACAAGCACATTTTTGGATAATTAGCTACAATAGAATACGTATTTATTTTAACTGGATTATAATTTGCAAAAACAAGTACCAATTATTCAAACCGAATACAGCAAGATTGTATATTTTCAACATCAAATGTGAATGTTCTATAATTACAAATTGGCACCAATTCTAACAAGAAGAGATAGGACAAAACATACTGATGCGTGAGGGGTGGCTGTCCTCGAGACGCATCTGATTAGCCTCCACCAAATGATGGGGAATGGCTACCTATACCAACTGATGCAACCGGCGGTTTAACTGTATAGAGGTCTGGGGATCGTAGCTAGGAGTTTTCATTACCACAACACACACATGGTACACTGATGTAGACTCAGCGTTCAATAACACATATCTATTAACAAAGCAAAATATAGTTCTTCTTACAATAAGGCCTTAAATCTAAACATGGAAATATAAAATAAAACTTACATTGTTTGGTTGACTGACTGACTTTAACTTCAACTTCGATTAACTGTTAAATAACTATTAACACTTGACAATTAACAATTCATTATTAACGATTGATTAGCTATTGACTAACAACTGCCAATTAACAATTAACTCTTGACTAAGTAATGTCTTAAGTTATATACCGTTTCTTATCACAACTGGGAATTACTTATTACTATTTTTCATTTTAAGAATGACGCTCGACCTGTCTGGACATCTCATACTTGTGGTCGGTTCTTTTTATTAATCTACGCAAAGAGGATGCTTACTAATTCAATTTCATATAATGTAAATTCCTGTTATTTACCGTGATCTAACTACTACATGACTAATTAAACTTTGTTGGATATTTCAAGATTGAAGGAATTATGAAAATGATTGATTAAACCCTATTTGTATCGTAACATCTTCCCCCGGCGTAATGAAACTTGGTCCCCAAGTTTTGGGAGAAAAAAGAGAAAAGAGGGTAAGTATGAGATTAGCCAGAAATGTCAGTCGGCATTCAATAACATTACGAAGAGAGAAAAAAAATCATACAAACTAAGTTAATAATAAAAAAAATATTGTAACAAGTTGTTTTAAATCTAAGAGAAACGAAAAAAGACGTACAAGAAAAAAACAATTGTCCTCGCTTGCACTGGGAATTGTTTTGAAATGCACTGATCGGTTAACTGATTCACGGCACTAAGTAGTGTGTTCTTCTTATGTGGGTTGCTTCGGTGTATGCATTACTACATAGTCGGAGTGGCGCGTCATTGGTAGGTAGTGGGGCTGTTCAGGAATAGCTGGCAATCTTCGTTGTTGAAGTTGCTTTTTTCTTTGCTGTGCTCGTTGACGGCTTATTCTCCCTGCTAGTAAGTTACACGACCATGAAACTGTACTATTTTGTGGTTTTGTAACGTCGTAGATATGGGTGTTTGAACTGGTCGATGATACTAAGTAGTTTTCGACAATGTTTTCGCTAGTAATGGTAGCTTCTGGTGTGGCTGGCACCGGATGGATTGGAAGTAAAGGAATATCTTGTGAGGATTGAGGTTAACGGATAAATGTTCTTCGACTTCACTTGTCGGTATTGGATGAAATAACATTAGCTGATAATTGTATTATTCGTCGACAGAGAATTACACAACCTTTCCTTTCTAACTACAAGGTCAATACAACCACAAATTTGGTTATCTAAGTATTTGAAACGCGATAAGGAGAAAGATATTTACTTGAATGTCTACATCTCACTTTTTTGGGGTTAGCAAACCTCTTTGTTGCTGCAAAAGGAATTTCCTATCCTTCCATTTTGTATCCTTTTCTTACATACATATATTGACTCATTTTACTTTACTGTCATAATCACGTGTATACTTAAGCTTTTAAGAAATAAACGTGGTGGTTTTTTAGTTCAATTAACCCTGTTTACAAGGCATCTTTAATAATTAGATGAATATAAGTTATTAGAATCAGACCTTCAGAATTTACCTTTAATAAATTGAGTTTTTATATGATCAGTTGAATGATATTTAGAGTGAAATATAAACCATTGATGAGGATTTAAATGCAAATCTTTCAGTAAGGGAAACATTTCAGAATAATTATTTCAGTGCTGTTTCTAAAGCAAGGAATCTTATTTCTAAATATTCAAGGAATTCTGAGGATCATAAGTCTAGCAGTGCAGGTTCTAGCAAGAATCCTGTTGAGAAATCAAACAAATTAATTAAGATTAAGCTTCCTAGACTAGAATTTCCGACTTTTGATGGCAGCTTTTCCATATACAAACAATTTATTGATATTTTTTCAGCACTAATTCATACTAATGAGTTATCTGATAGTCAAAAACTATGCTATTTAAAATCGTGTCTCGAATACCAAGCTTTGGGCATGATTAAATCTCTAGAAATATCAAATACAAACTATAAGATATCCTATCAGGCTCTTGAAAAACGCTTTAATTAACCTAGGCGTATCATCGAAAATTATGTTCAAAATTTATTAGAATTAAAACCAATAACTAGAGATTCTCAAAATAGTTTAAGACGTCTTATTAATGATGTTCAGAACAATATTCAGTGTCTTCGTGCTTTAGAGCAGCCAGTTGGAATGCTCTAATTGTATCAATCGTTGTAAGTAAATTTAATGCACAAATGTCTAAAGATTGGCATTGTAGGTTCAGTTCAAATGAAAATGCAAATGATACATTGACCACTTTAAAACAATTACTTGAATTTTTAATCAACAAACAAAATATATTAGATGCTATAGTAGTGAAAAGGATCATTCTGAAACACAAATTAACAAAATTCGTCCCAACTAAACCAAAGGGTGAAATTTCATTTAAATCATTTTCCACTACCGACCATTGTTTGTCCTAATTGTACAGGTAATCATGCTATTATAAACTGCAAGGCCTTTCTTGATTTAAGCCTTGTAGAATGATGCAATACTGTAAAAAGCATGAAACTTTGTTAAAATTGTTTATGCTCAGGACATTTTGTACCCGAATCTAAATCTTCACGATGCAAGCTTTGTCAAAGAAAACACAATAGTCTTGTTCACATACGGACAAAGGTCATACAAGTATCAAACACTATTGAGGGAGTTCTTTTAGATTCAGCATCCCAATCACATTCTATAACTGAAAGGGCTTTCAAATTACTTAATCTCAAATCTGAAGCTATAAACGTATCAGTTTAAGGTATATCAAGGTGTGTTGTGCATACAATAAAAACGCAAGTAAAAATTGCATCTTGTTTGTAATAAAATTTCAACATTTATACAATGCCTTGTTATTCCATACATAACAAACCTAATACCTGCCACTCAAGTTGATAGTTCAAACATTAAATTAGATCCCATTATAAAACTGTCTGATCCATAGTTCTATCAACCTGGACCGGTGGATATGCTAATCGGAGCATCATTGTTTTATGATTTGATGTGTGTAGGTCAAATAAAGCAGGTCAACCCGCCCATTTTACAGAAAACTAAATTAGGGTGGATTGTCTCTGGAAATGTCTATGGATCTTTTGATACAAAACAGGTAGCTCTAGTATCATTGCAGGAAGTGAATGATAATCTAGAAAGATTTTGTAAAGCAGATGAGTTTAATTCGAATTCGGGGTCTTTAAACCCAGAGGAAATATTTTGCGAATAATATTTTGTTCAAACTACTACTAGAGAATCTGATGGGAAATTTAAGGTCAGATTATCTTTCAAAGAAGATCTTGCCATGGTAGGTGACTCTTACAGTATTTCACAAACACACTTCAATAACCTAGAATAACAATTTCAAAGTAACAATGTCCTTAAGAGGAACATGTTGGTTTTATGAAAGTATATCATGCATTAAATCACATGTGGATATCAGACAATGAAAATAATTGTTTTTTTCTTGCCACATCATGCAGTTTTCAAGAAATCTAGTGACACTACAAAATGTCGTGTAGTTTTTGATGGAAGTTGCAAACCATCTTCAGGTTTGTCTGTTAGCAGAACCTTCTATTCAGGTTGATATATTTTCATTAATAGCTAGGTTTCATACCCATAAATTTGTATTTACTGCCGAGATAGAAAAGATGTACCACCAAACATGGATACCCGAAGATGATAGAAAAATTCAAAAAATGTTGTGGCAGGAAGACCCATGCCAAGAGGTTAAGATTTATAACTTCAACACAGTAACTTATTGTACGGCATGTACTCCATTGTTAGCAATTCGTGGATTACACTAAATAGGAGAGCAAATTAAATTATCACACCCAATTATTCAAAGGATTTTTTATGTTGATGACCTTATTACAGGTAGCTATTCTGAACATTCTATATTAAGCATTAAAGAAAACTTAACAATTATTCTAGAGGCTTATGGGTTTGTCTTACGGAAACTCGGGAGCAATATACTATGAATTGGAGATTGTTCCAGTGATAGTATTTCTCTTTCAGATAAATTTAACAAAACACTTGGCATACTTTGGAATCCAAATTCCGACTCATTTACTTATTCCTACACAATTCCAAAAAATGTTTCGCACGTATCAAAGCGAACTATACTTGCTCTCACAGTAGAGTTGTATGATCATTTGGGCATGTTAGCACCTGTAATCATACTAGCTAAATTTGTTATTCAAGAATTGTGGCAATTAAAATTAGGTTGGGATGAATCAATTCCAACAAACCTACATTCCCAATGGTTAAAGGACGAGTTGAACTTAATTAATAAAATTATAATTCCAAGATATGTTGCAGTGTCAAATGCCCTATACTTTGAGCTTCATGGATTTTCAGACAGATCGGAAAAGGGATATGGGGCATGCATTTACCTCAAATGTATTACCCGTAATCGTGAACATTCAATTAAACTTTTAGCGGCCAAAACCGAGCTGCGCCCATAAAAACTATTACGTTGCCCCGACTAGAATTACTAGCAGTGGTATGGTTAGCTGATCTAGCTAAAAAATTTAAGAAAGTTATTAATATCACTTTTATTGGACAGATTCACAAATCATGCTTTCTTGTCTAAATTTAGAACCTATTGAATGGAAAGTATCTGTTGCCAATAGAGTAACATTCATTTAAATATTTACCAATATTTCCATATGGATTTGTCATAGTTTTTTCTTGAACTGTAATTTTCACTAGCCTAACTTTGCTTATGTACAATTTTCTACACAAATCGTGATACAGTACACTTCTATCACCTTCAAATAAATTCATTAATTGTCTAAAAATCCAGAATCTTCAATTTCACTAGCATTACTTATTATTACGTTTAAAGATTCGTCATTTTTGACCACTTCCAATGCTTGCGGACGATTTTTGTGTTCCTTACATAGTTTTGATGTGTGCGAATTATTTTAACTTTTTCTATTATATGACTTATTGACTCATATAATTAAAATCAAGAACAATAATTATTGCAATTATGTTTTAGTGATACATGTAGCTTTTTTATATGAAGTTCTTTTTAATTACAGTGGCACAAAATACAATCTGGTAAATTTGCTATTTTGGAGCATCAAATGGATCCAAGCAGTAATTTCAACAGCTACCGAAGCACACTGAAGGCTGCCATGTGGAGAAGTGCGGGAGCAACAGATCAAAGACAACGCATTGTAATTCCGTTCTTTAGTCTATTGGTTAAGGATTTATACTTTTTAAATCAAGGCTGCTCTAATAAGTAAGTAAACTTGAACAAGTGTAGGTATTACTAAATAATAACCAATACTCATGTGGTTTTGTAAATAATCAATATCAGAGGATTAAAATGTACTTATCAATCGAACAGTTTGTAGTTACTTGTCTAATCTATATACAAGTTATACAGTTATCATTTACTAATTGTGCTTGTATAATATGATTACTTACTTTTTTATTAAGGGTATTTTTGAATTTTTACTGGTGATATTTAAGAAAATTCATTACTTTAAAATATGAATATTTTTCTAGCAGAATGAAACTAAAATTTAATTTTAGAGACTTGGATAAGTACAAAAACATTCTTATAAAAGGGGGCGATTTTGATTCATTTATAATATGAGCCGTTTATTTTGAAAGTGGCTTAAGTCCATTTTCATCTTTTATCAAGTTGGCACTTGTGACATTTATAATTTATGTTGAACTGTTAAAAAAATAAATCGGTATTGAAATATACTTAGTACATTTGAAAATTTTATATCACGTACATTTTCAAAATAATATAAATACTGAAAATCCTAATTTTGAAAGTGACCTAATTCCACTTTTTATTGACGATGTCAAAAAGTGCGGCCCAAAATGTTGAAAGCAGTGGTGAAGGTAATTTAAATTACGTTTTGATATTAAATTGAAATTTAAAAAATAATATTTAATTTAAAGAAATTATTAAACCCATGGGAAAGGATAAAATAACAAGATTTCTTGATTCTGAAAGTGAAGAGGAATTAAACTCATACAACAGATTTAAAAAAAGGAGAATTTTAGAAGTTCATTCTTCAACAGAGGAAGAGGAAGTAATTGAGAATGAGAATTTACAAAACAGCACCTTCAAAGAAGGATTCAGAGAACACAGAAGTGGTACTTATATTCAGAAAATTCGTAAAATTAAACGGAATTCAGGAAAAGATACGATACACAATCGGGAAAAATTATTCCTGCCAAAGTTTTCAAAATGAAAATTGCCAATGCCGAAAAGACTGCTTGAAAAATTTAAATGAAAGAGAAAGAAAACGTATTTTCGAAATGTTTTGGAACTTAGGAGACTTTAATAAGCAAAATATATTGCTATCTGAGCGACCGGACGCAGTGTTGTAAAAAAAAGACGTCAGAGAAACGGAAAAGGTTCATGTAGAAATAAGAGTTTTACGTATTGGTTAAATTCTAAAACAGGCAAAGTTGCTGTTTGTAAAAAATTCTTTTTAGATACTTTTCAAATAAGCAAAGGACGATTGAAACGTGTATTAAAATCTAAAAACGTTGGCAACGATTTACGTGGGCGTTTGCCTGGATCGTCGAGAAAAATATGTGATGAAGCAAATATGATTGTTCAAAACCATATTAACAGTTTCCCGAAATTTGAATCCCATTATACTAGGGACTATAATCCCGACAGAAAATATCTTCATCCTGAACTGACTATAAAAAAAATGTTTAATTTTTATGAGCATCACTGTGAAGAAAATAATTTAATAGCAGTTAATGAATGGACTTATAGAAAAATATTCAAAAAGGATTTTAATCTACATTTCCACCAACCACGCAAAGACACATGTCAAAGATGTGATCTATTAAACATTAAAGCATCAGAAAACCACGAAGAACAGAAAAAACTTATGGAAGAACATGATATTCATTTGAAGCTAGCAGAATCGGCTAGAAATGCGTTAAAACAAGATCAAGACCGAGTATCAAGTAATCCATCTCGTTATTTTGACTTTTCATTCGATTTGCAGAAAGCGTTACCATTCCCAAAGTTAACTACTTCAGTAGCTTATTATAAATGTAACATGTATATTTTAAATTTAGGCATACACAATTTCCACAACGATAATTTATACATGTACGTTTGGGATGAAACAAAAGCTTCTAGAGGTTCCCAACAAGTGGCTTCATGCCTCTTGAGACACCTAAAAACCTTGAAAGGTGAAAACACATCATTGCATATAGTGACATGTGTGGAGGACAAAACAGAAACATCAAAATATCTTTAATGTGGTTAAAAATTCTATCGATGGGAAATGATGTGGAAATCATAGACCACAAATTTTTAATATCAGGGCATTCATTTTTACCTAATGACATAGATTTTGGCGTTATAGAAATGTCGTTAAAAAGAAATCAGTTATTGTATGTGCCACAAGATTATTATAATATAATTAAAAAATGTAGAAAAGGTAATACTTTCATACTAAATGAAATGAAACAAGAGGATTTTATATCAACAAGACTTTTGAAAGAAGCAGTTTACAAAAGATCCAAAAATACCAACGGAGAAAAAATAAACTGGCTTCAAATATGCTGGATGCGATTTTTAAGAAATGAACCATATAAAATTTTATACAAAACAACCATGGATGAGAACGCAGAATTTAAAATTCTTGATTTATTGCCACGTCGTGGTAGACCTAAAAAATTTGGGAATATTGTATTGCCATCGTTATATAAAAGTATAAGAAGCATCACATCACTAAAATACCGACACATGATGGACTTATTGCGGTATATACCTCCGGAACACCATAACTACTTCAAATCACTTCCGCATACTGAGAATGTTAACGAATAACTTGTTACTAAATTTATTTCTATTATCTGAAAATATAATTTAAATGTTTTTTTTCTATTTTTTAAGCTATATGTAACGGACTTAAGCTCTTTCACTTTTTGTAACAAAACAAATTTTTATTTTGAAAGTGACCTAAGTCCTTTTAAGATAAGCAAGGTCATATTATACACTTAATATAGCGACTTTTTAATAGGATGTATAAAATTAAATCCCTTAAATGTGATTTAACATTGCAAGTCAACCATATATCTTACGTATATTTTTAATTTTGTAAAAACGCAAAACCTTAAGTATTTCAAATTAAAGATAAATGGACTTAAGTCACTTTCAAAATGAACGGCTCATATATTCAAATGTTTAATTGTTTACAAGACTTTTATTTTTCTGCTTGTTACGGGTAAAAAAGACATTACGGTATGAATTTCGAATTGTTCAGAAACGGTAGGAACCCCGTATGGCTAACTGCAGTGGTGCGTGAGTGAGTTTCTGTGAAAAAATGATAAAATAAAACACTATAAACATATCAAATTGGCCAAAACTACTTTAAAGTACTCACTTACTTTGGAAGGCCACCAAACCGTCTTGAGCAAGCAATTTCGTTGATATATTCGCTACCTGTACGTTTGTTATTCCAGATAGGCCTCTTTGCTATCAATGTTCCAAATCTCATCTTCTCAGCTGTAACCTTTTGTAATCATAGCATAAAAACACTTCTTGACTTTCTATAAAATTATTGACATTTTCAAATAAAGCCTCTCCCAAATCTGACTCCATCATCAAGATAAGTAAATATCCCTTCACAATGATTACTCTACCGATATAATAGCTAACCCGAAATAAAATTCCATCTAAGTTTAAACTCTATGTTACGGGTGAAGTAGGCGTTACGTGAATTTAAATTTTGATTTGCCCTGAACGGGTAACAATAAAAGGGTGCATCGGCTAACTGCGGTGGTGCGGGAATGGGTTCCTATTAGGGCTTACAATACCGAACTAAAATCTGAATACCGGTATTTGATATCTGAAATTTGAAATATTGGGATACCGGTATTAATACCGGTATTATTAATAAAAAATTTACTAGTTATATTTTTAGTTACCTCAGTTGTTATATTGACTTGTTAACAAATAATATATGAAATTCAATAAATAGTGTGCTGAAATGAGTAGATATTATTTATTTTATTACATAGAGGGTAGGAGTAGATAGATAAAAAAAAAACGTGCAAGTAAAAAAAAGTACATATTAAATTCTATGTTACATGTTACATATAATAGGCTCGTTCGTATGGCATTATGTAATTAAAGAAACAAAAAATATTATTAGATTGAAAGTATTTATACCATTTCGAATGGTCCTGCACCTTGCCGAAGTTCTAAATTACTAGAACAGGTGAAATGGCATGCGTGTTCTAATGAGCTAAAGAGCCAAACTACAGGTCCAACCAAAGTAGTAGGGTCGTTAGTGAGAAACCAGACTAAGACAGTTCCCCGAAAGAGGGAAGCGGCTCTTTCGGTACTTAGATTGGCAGAGACCATAGGGGTAGGTATGGCAGTCTAAGACACACTACCGCGATGTGGAAGGCAACGGGAAACCACCTCATTATCTCCCAAGTACACAGCGTACTTAAATTGTTACAAACATGATGGCATTCTCTGGGGTAAAAGATTCCGGAGTTAAAATAGTCCCCCATTCGAATCTCCGGGAGGGGACTACTTCGGAGGATGCGATCGGAAAGTTAAAAATAAGAGTCTGGAACATTCTGCGAGTCGGAGCGTGGAATGTTAGAAGTATGAAGCAAGTAGGTAAGCTAGAGAACCGAAAAATCAAAATGAATAGGTTATCACTAGACATAGTAGGGATCAGCGAAGTTCGGTGGCCAGAGGCGGGGGATTTTTGGAGTGGAGACTTCAGGATAATTCATACAGGAGCAGCGGAAGGAAATTTGGGTGTGGGGATAGTTATGCGGAAAAAGATAGGATACTGTGTAGAAAATTACTTACAAAAGAACGAAAGAGTACTCATGGTCAGATTAGAATCTAAACCGGTAAATACAGTAATAATACAAGTATACATGCCCACCTCTAGCTACAGTGACGAAGAGGTAGAAGCCATCTACAAAGCTATCGAAGACATATTAAAATACGTAAAAGGACATGAAAATTTAATAATTACGGGGGATTTTAATGCCGTGGTAGGCGAGGGGAGGGAAGGAGCGGTAGTAGGTTTATTTGGTTTAGGCACGATAAACGACAGGGGCAATAGGCCGGTAGAATTTTGCAACACGAACAATTTAATCATCACAAACACATTATTTCAACATCATGCTAGAAGACGATATACGTGGAAGATGCCAGGAGATATAGGAAGATATCAAATAGATTACATTCTTGTTAGACAACGGTTTAGGAATCAAGTAAAAGACTGTAGAAGCTACCCAGAAGCAGATATAGATACAGACCACAACGTTGTAATTATGAAGGCCGCACTTAAATTTAAAAATCTGAAAAAAAGGAACGGAAAAAGGCACTTGGACTTAGAGAAACTAAAAGATAAAGATATTCAAGTAAGATTCGAAAAAAAGTCAAATGAATTGCTGAATGATATCGGGAAAATATCTGAAACTAAGGAAGTAGAAACAGAATGGAATAACATTAAATCCAGCCGAGACATGGCGGCCAGACATATTCTGGGGTATACACAAAAAGAAAATAAGAAACCATGCATAACAAAGGATATCGTAAATTTAATAGAAGACAGACGAAAATACAAAAATAAATCAGACGAAACAGGAAAACAGAGATACAAAGCCATAAAATGGGAAATTATTCGAAAATGCAGAAAAGCTAAAGAACAATGGATTGATGAAAAGTGCAAAGAGGTACAAACTAAGATGGAAATAGGAAAGACAGACGAAGCATACAAATTAATTAGAATGAATTTTAGGGATATAAAACCGTATAGCAAAAATATAAGGGACGCACAAGGAAACGTCATTATAGAAAACGTAGAGAAAGTGAGTAGATGGGAAGAATATATAGGGAATTTATATGCAGGAGAGGAACTAACTGCATTAGAACAGGAATCAGACATTGAAAATGATGACTTGGGATATCCTATACTTCGAGACGAGTTTGAATTAGCATTAAAGAGTCTGAAAAATGGTAAGGCGCCGGGTACAGATAAGGTGCAAGCAGAAACTCTAAAAGTCGCTGGACACAAGCAGTAACAGAACGTCTCTTCCAACTTGTAAGCTATATGTATGAGACAGGCGAGATACCGAAAGATTTCAAACGTAGCATCATAGTAACTATACCAAAAAAGAAAGGCGCGGATAGATGTGAAAATTTTCGAACAATAAGTTTGACAGCACAGGTATCAAAAATATTAACTAGAATTGTGCAAAGACGAATGGAAAAACGAGCTGAAGAAATACTAGGAGAAGACCAATTTGGGTTTAGGCGAAACAGGGGAACACGGGAGGCTATTTTAGCTCTGAGAGTGATAATGGAGAAAACAATAGAATAAGGGGAAAGCATGTATATAGGGTTTGTAGATCTGGAAAAAGCATTCGACAATGTAAATTGGAAAAAATGTTTGAAATACTCAAAAAGATTGGAATGAGTTTTAAGGACAGACGGATAGTACATAGCTTATACAAAGAGCAAACAGCAGTAATAGAATTAGAGCAGGAACGTAGAGAAATAAACATTAGGAAAGGGGTGAGACAGGGATGTGCCCTATCCCCATTGATTTTTAACTTGTACATAGAAGAGGCAATGAATACTGTCAAATGCAGGAAGACATTTGGAATTACTATGCAGGGACAAAAAATTGATATGCTTAGATTTGCAGATGATATAGCGGTATTAGCGTCTAGCAAGGAAGAGTTAAAAACTGCTCTCAATGAAATGGAAACGGTTCTAACAGAAAGATACGGTATGAAAATTAACAAAACTAAAACTAAAGTTCTGGTTTGCAAAGGTTGGGAAAATAAATCAAAAACAAGAATACAAGTATCTAACACGAACTTACAAGAGGTTAAGGATTTCTGCTACCTAGGAAGCCAAATAACGCAAGATGGGAAAAGCACAAAAGATATAAAACAAAGATTAGCACAAGGTCGTGCTACATTTAACAAGAAAAAGCAACTACTGTGCTCAAAGACCACAAACATAGAAACAAGGAAAAGATTGCTTAAAACATATGTGTGGAGCACAGCACTGTACGGCTGTGAAGCCTGGACAGTAGGAGAAGTGGACAAGAAAAAGGTAGAAGCCTTTGAAATGTGGTGCTACAGGCGTATGATGAAGATATCATGGACAGACAAAGTTAAGAACGAAGAGGTACTAAAATGGTGGGGAAGAAAGAAATATGTGGAAAACGGTAAAAAATAGGAGAGATAGGATGATAGGCCACATACTACGGCATGAGGGAATAGTGCGGAATATATTAGAAGCTGAGATAGGAAAAAAGAGAAGAAGAGGCAGACCTAGATGAGACTACTGCACACAGATAGTAAAAGATGTAGGCTGTAGAGGTTTCAGGGAGATGTGTAGGCTAGCCCAGAATAGAAATCAATGGAGGTACGCATCCAACCAATCCCAAGATGGATAAATTAATGACGAAAAGATAACTGTGCTTAAACATGATGATTATTATAAGTAACTACAAGAATTGGTTGGGCAATATTCTCGAATAATGTTAAGTGTGTGAAAGGAGTTACTGGAAAACCATTATTTCGGCAAATGTCTAAGTGTTGGGAGATCTTGGTAGTCACAGGTTGCTTAACCTCCTTTACTGAATCTCGGTAAAATAGGTTATAAAATTAGAAAACAATAGAAAGGGAACGAGCTGAATACACATGCTGTGTGAGAATTTCAGGGAACTATGTAGGCTAGCTCAGAATATAAATAAGCGCAGGTACGTGTCCAACCAGTTTTGAGACGGGAAACCTAATGACGAAAAAATAAGTGCAGATAAATCTGATAATTAGTATAAACAACTAGTTGTTGGTTGCGAAATACCTGCAACTAATGTTGACTGTGCGAAAAGATAAATTGGAAAATATATTAAATCGCCAAATGGTTAAGTGTTGGGGAACTTGGCAGCCACTGGCTGCTTACCTCCCTTCACAACTATTGAAGGTCGGAGAAATAGGGCATATAACTGTAAAACAATAGAAAGTGACCGAACTGCATCTAACAAGAAAGAACAGCGCCTATGAGGAAAGTCAACAAACATAGAATAAGAAGAAAATTGTTGAAAGCATATGTGTGGAGCACAGCACAGTATGCCTATGAAATACGGGCAGTCTGAAACACAGACAGAAAAACGGTAGCAGCCTTTTGAAATGCTGTGCTTCAGATGTATGAGGACGATAGCATGGACAGACAAAGATAATAACAAATAAGTTACAGAAATAGTAGGGGAACAAGGATATCTGGGGAAAAAGAGAAATAGTTGGGCGGAATACGTTCTAAGGCATTTTTGGGGAATAGTATGTGATGATATATTACAAGCAGAGATAGGAAAAAAGAGGTAGATGTAGACCTAGATCAGACAGTTATAGATGCAAACTGTGCATATTTCAGGGAAATCTGTAGGTTAGTTCAGAATAGGGAACAATGATGGTACGCGTCTAACCAGTTCTAGGACTGAAGACCTAATGATGATGAAAGTATTTATGAAATAATATTAATAACTTGTGTTTTGTTTATTAAAGTATGCTCTTAAAAAACATAAACAATGAATCGTTTCATCATCAAGCGAGGACCGAACTTTCGTACAAATATAACCAGTCGCCGAAAAAGCTCTTTCTGATTCTACATTTGTCGGCACTATTGTCGTTAAGAAATCATACACATTTTGTAAATACGTTCCTTTTGTTCCTGTTTTTTCAAAAAAAGTAATTTCATTTTTCATTTTTTGTTCTAGACCTAGAATTTTTTAAACGCAAGCACGGGTGAAGTATTTAGTGTTTCGTCTATTGCTACCTGTAGTTTTTCTTTAATGCGTTTAATAATAATTCCATTACCATCTTCTTCGTCGATATCGTCGTCATTGTTATCATCGTCATCGTCAACATCATTAACATCGCCATCATTATAATTTTGCTCCACAACATCAATATCCACACTCGGGTTCAAAGTTGACTTATACAAAACATCAGTAATTACTAAATTTCTGCAATGTGCCATACATTGTTGATGTTCAGCCTCTATAATTTTTCCTAATTTTACTATAACCGACGCACCCTCAGTAGTTACTCCAACTATGTCTTTAGATATATCTAAATTAAAATCTTTCAATTTTTCTTCTACAAGGGATAAGCATTTTTCTGCTGGAACGGATCCATAAGCGCGCACTAACCCGATATTCCACATTGTTCCTCCAACAGAATGTACATTAATGTTTATGTAGCGCCGATTACGAATCGATGTCCATTCGTCAAATGTGATACTGAAACGTTTACCTTCAGATTTCAGTCTAGAAATTTCATGCACTGTAGACTGTTTAATAATTTTACTATATTCAAGTACCATATTTCTAATAGTGACTGCAGATTTTGGTATGTCTTTGAATCCTCTTACCTTTAAGCCTTCTCTTATGTCATACGATTTTATAAAAATATTAAAAGACAAACCATCGCGAGCTGTCATTCGGGCAAGCACTTCTGAAAGTTTTTCGTTTTTATTATTTTTAAAATAATTTGTTATTAACAATTTAGCTGTTTAGAAACACTTGATTCGACATCATGGGGGATTCACATTTCTTTTTAAGATTTAGTCCATGTATCGTTTTTAAGTGAGTATGAAGGCCACTTGTGGATCCTCCTGTACACTTTATTTCTTTCGCGCACTTTTTATATTTAGCAATCTGTCCGTTTTTTTCAATAAAAAAATGATTCCAAACTGAAGTTTCGTCCTGTCCTTTTCGGAGCTTCGTAAATGTATTCATCTTTCAGGGGGTATAGCAGTTTATGCTTATTAATTTTAATATTTGTAAATTAATTACACTCTAACTTACATTAATACAAATATAAACTTACCGTATCATATAATTCATATGGAATATGGATTAATCAGTATTTAAATACCGTTATATAATTTTTAATTATTAGAAATAAAACCAGAAAACAAGTGCACATAATCCACACACCACAAGACACAACGGAATGAAAAATAAAATTGAAAATATAAAATATAATTTTTACTTGTAAACACTACAGCTGATTTGCAAAATTAAACAATCTAATCTAAACTATTTAATAATTTTTTTGTTACACACTTTATGCATTTGTATAAACGAGACCTATTCATTGGGTAGTAGACGTAAAACATAAACAATCGCTTTATATTGCCGACACCGCGACACCGCCGCTTCTCGATGGTGTCATACTCAGCTTGGTATGTGTAATAAATGTGCCTGATATAGATTTTAATACAATGAAATTGTTTGTTTATCTTCAAAAAAAATTTCTTGTAATTAATTAATATTATTTTAAATTAGATTTATATTGTGCATAAATTTAATTTTTATCAACTAATGTAATAACAAAATACCGTTCATTTATATTTCCAATGCTCCACCAGAAGGTACTACATTGGCCAGGAGGCGAGTTTTTTGTTGCCTGGAAATTTAGAATTTTGCCGAACCCTTGCCGTTCCAGGCAAGGTAGGGATCTTTAACGTGCGTGACAACACTCACACACGGGACCTCCATTTAACCTCTCATCCGAACCAGGGCGTAATTTTTGTGAAAAATGCTCACCTGTCATTTTTCAAGCAGTCGGCCATGTCGGGATAATACCAAAATACCGATATTTTTACATAAATACCGGTTTTTAATAACGGACAAAAATCGTCCGGGATTCCGGTATTCGGGATCTCGGAATGAATAAATGAGAAAAAAAAACAAAGAAAAATAAAGAAATACTAAAATGATAAAAGGTTTAACTTAAAAATTCTACATTCTATTGATACTTACCCTGAAAATCGAGGTTCGCCAAACAGTCTGTCACTGCAAGCTTTGTGAATGCCTTTTTCTGTGTGGAAGACTTATTTCACATAAAATTCCTTTGTTTTGGTATTCTACAGCCGATTATTAGCAAGTTTCTCTGTGAAAACAAAATACTCCTTCCAGGTATGACTAGCACTGGGGTAACTGGATATCCTTTACAAATCCTGATGACTTTCTATTTCCTAAATAAATGAAATACAAATATGCCTAAACTTTACCTCTATTAACATAAACAATTTCAATATATGCACATATAAATATACTTTTCTAAAAATAAATTCTTATATGCAATCTGACTAATTGTTGCTGATATAAATCTTAAGCAAAATCTTTAAAAAAAACTTAAACTTAGACCATCAACAAAACTAATCGAAGTCCATTTTCCTGCTTTCCTATTTAATTATTAGATTAATGAATCCCAAATTATTGGTAATTTCGTTCATCAAAACAACAAGTTCTATATCAACTTAGCACTATAACATTGTCCTTTCCAGAGTACTTACACCTACATATTTCTTAATATTTCATCAAATCCTTACATTTAATCACCAATCATTCCACCAATCATGTCAAAACATATTCCCATCCTAACTCACATATAAATTATACCAAATCTTAAACAAGTATATAGTATCACTTACAGTTTATTCATCTAATTCAGATAATGTTCAGACGACACAAGCTTTCAATTTTACAAAAACCATAGGTACAACTTACCTCAAAATCCCAATTTAATGATGAGATGAACTTAAACTACCCAAACCTCCACCCTTGTCAAATGGTCACAGCGATAGCAAGTGTACACTTCGGTGTGGAAAATATCTCATCTCACACGAGTACATTCACATTTAATATCGTATGTCGCGATTATGTTGTCTCTGCGTAACACCCATCGTCAATATTTCTTGCAGCGACATTACATTACATTCAATTTGATGATCGCTCTGTTAGTGGTGAAAGAAATCGTTAGACTGTTACATTTTGAATTGTCCTGAAGGGCGAAAGAATCCCATAATAAATTAAGGGTGAAACGGCTAACTAGAGTGGTGCAGGAGCGGGTTCTCATGTTGACAAATAAAGGAATAAAAAAAATCAGTAAATACAAAGTAGATTTGTTGTATTAACAAAGCTATTTTACTACTAACACTAACCTTGAAAGATTTTTTTGCTGTACTAGCTTATCATCTATGGAGGATCCTCTGGGAAACAAGTTTTCCAAAGGGATGTTAATTAGGTCGGCCTCTTGATGGAACGGAGTTCTTTTTACAATTAATCTAGGTCCTTAATAGAACAAAAATACCTCGCTGTGTCATGTAAATCTATTACAACACAAGCATTGCAACAGTGTTCTTCTAAACAGCTACACACAAATTTTAAAATTACATTAATCAATTCACTTTTGATTAGTCATAACATTACTATCCAATTATAATCATTGCATCATGTCCTCAATCTTTTCAATGATGATGGATGCTTCATAAGTTCATCAATATCTAATTTAATATGCTATATGCATAAATATCACCAATAAAACAAAATATATAAACAACTAGCTACTATAACTTACAGTGGAGTCTGCATGTGAATAAAGATTTCAATTGAACCAGGATTGATGGGTAATTTATTTCCTCCTATGTGGAATTGTAACCAATCTGTCTAAATCTGTTTCCTTGATGTCGATGGTTTTTGGATAATCTGCAGATCTCACCACGTTTTTCTCCTATTGACTAATCTCATAGCCCAAGGGGTTTTCTCGACTAGTATATGAACGTTACACCCCCTACATATGCTCTTGTGGCTTACGAGTAACTTACTAATTGTTTTTCGTCTGTTGTCTAGTTCTTGCCCGTTCCCCCATTTTTATGCCTTCAAGGGTTAGATATGTGTTTCTGTTAGCAATCTGTGAGTGGGTACATCGTAACATTTAACATTGTATTTTATTTTATTATTGTCTGGCGAGATTATTTGTAACATGATATCTGTGATTCCACTGCCATCGGCTGTATCTATGTGATTAAACTGCTTTGTAATACTATTACTTTTATCTTGTCTAGGATTATTATGTCCTATAACTTTTTACTTTTACTCATTTTTACTGAAAATTGTACAAAGCTCTTCTATTTATTAGGTAATTATCGTGTGAACCATGAATATACCAGTCTGAATGTTCTTTTACTCTTAATTATTCTAAAAGCTTTCTTAAAGTAACCTGATTGTTATACAAATTTATTATTGCAATTAGTCTGTTTATACAGACTAACTACATCTTTGTATCTGGATTTGTAACATAAAATATTGAATCTGTTTTTGTTTTTCTCTTTTGAAATAAGTTTTTGACCTGAGTTACGTACAATTATGTATTGTACAAAATTTATAACTATGGTTTTTTGGTTTAAGTTTATCGAATGAATTTCCTTTATATAGCACTACAAAAATTGAAATGCTATATTTAATTAACACTATTATTCGTGAAATCATAATATACAGTGTACATCTGTATTTATTCTGCACAATTTAAAATAAATTTGTTTCATTTCCTATCTGGTTTATATCTAAAGTAACGCAAATGTGTTACAGCTGCTTCACCTGATTTACATGATTGCATTCAATCACCTTTGTTTACTTTTATTAACGTTTATCATATCGTAGCCTTGGATGTCAATGGTTATAACCCACAAACTATGTTCAAGAGAAAATGCATTGCGAATGTAATTAGTGGCTTTAATCTTAATTGTCCAAAACAACTATCTTATGTATATACCTTTAATGTTCTATAATAAGGTATTTATTATGGTAATAGTTATATAATAAAAAATAATCAATAATATATTAAATTGAAGTAGGTTTTTGTGTGTTAACTCCTTTTACCACCAATTATAACTGAGGTGAATTTAGTTTTTAAAAACCAAAAAGAATGAATCCACAATAACCTACTTATTTTATACTGAAGTATCAACTTTTTACAATATACTGTCTAAAAACATTTAAACATCTTACAACTTTCGAACAGCGCAAACAAAAAGGAATTAAATCAAATCACTTTAAAAACAACTCATTTTGTTATAATTGTGGAGACAGTATTTTCCGAATCTGAAATGCAAGATGATTCACTGTCACAGTCATTCGACTTTTCTCCACGCTGAAGATATTCGTTATAAAATCTATGGTAGACTGCTGCTATTGCTCCAGAGGTACAAAGTTTTCGTAAATCATAAAGTTTCTTTGTTTGAATTTTAAGAGGTTGTATAAAAAGAACTGGAACTTATGGACTGATACTTTTTCGTGTAACGATCTTTTTTGACAAAACACTTATGTTTCGAAACTCAATCATCAAGTTGGTCTTTAGAAAATACGAGAGGATCGTCTTTTCGGTAATGTAGCCACTTAACACGAAGCCAGTTCATATAAGATCCATTATCATCAGCTTTATTTTTAGTTTTAGTAATTTGAGTACTCCAAGATTTGAAATCCCTAAATTCTGAATATTTCCATCCCCTTGCAGTGTACAAAGGCTCTTTAATTTTAGCAGTACAATGGTGAACCAGCCTTCTGGGATGTATATGGGAATCTTTTTGCTGCGATTCTCAATACAGAAATGTACACTGTCACAGTCCATCTCAGAGTGTCCACTTTCCATGAATTTCTGATTAATGATGTTCACAGAAGGGACAATAACTGCTTGTAAAAACATGGCAGCATTAATTGAGTCTCGGTTTTGTCCTGCTGTTGTATCTGCATGGAATGTAATCTCTTTTACTTTTTCGTCCAATTTGACGAGAGTTTCCCAAAGACATGTTGCAGTTTCGGATGCTCCTTTGTTACCATCTCCTTCATGCCACATGTTATTCACAGCCTCATGTGACCTTAGATTATACATTGTGAAGTTATATGTCTAATTTTCGTGTGTAGTATAGATTTCCCACTTCTAAAGAAGAAGTTAACAGAACTTTCTCCATATCCATCGCAAAACAACAGAATGCATTATCTACCTCAGCTCGCTATTTATCGGTAGTCTTATGAAAACGCGCGCTTGTGTTTTACTTGCATGATGAAGGTTGTAGTCTTGTTCAACAGATTTTTGTTCTTCTTGTGACATATTGTTAAACTTAGTGCAATAGTCACATTGGTTTTTTTTTTGGGGCGATGAAAGCCAATATTGAATTCAGTGATGAAGATCTGCCTACAAAACGATTGCTTAACCGACACTACGGCATGCTCATTGCAGTAACATATGTAAGGTTGGCTCATAAATTATTAAAAAATCACTCCGATTGCAAAATAATAAACCAATATTTTATTCTTCTAATTTCATAAGCACCTGTACACATACGCATAAAGTAATCAACTCAACTCAAGAACGAACTTCACAACGATGTCCCCACCTTAAGAATGGCGCGAAATTCAAAAAGTCTTACACATATATAATCATTATATAGCCTCTTTAAAGATAAACTTGCTGAAAGATAAATTCTCTGGCTAGTGTATCTACAGTAATCAAAGGATTCATAAGGCAAAGATTTAGTATGTCCACGGATTACATTCTTAACCTTGTCCATAGTCTTTTGTGGCGGAATTTTCTTTCCTCGCATATTGTTTTCAATAGTGCCCACTGGAGTTAGCTTTTTTAATGCAGTTTGGACACTTTTTGCAGAAATATTTAAAGTACTTACAGAAAAATTTTGGCATACTTGTTCTTTTTTTTCTTAATCTTTCTTGGCCATCAAACCACTCAGAGTTTTTAAATTATCTTTATTTACGTTTTGATCCATGACCTAGGATCGTTGTCAAAATAATAAAAATTTTAAGTTTGACCTTTATGACACAAAATTGAAGGTGACTTTGATTTATTAATCTTTGATTTGAATACATTAGGTGAAAATTTTAAAGTTTAGAAGAATGAGTACTTTCAATTTGTGTTGCGTCAATTTTTAGTAATATTTTCAGCGAGGAATTCGAAAAAGACATAATATTCACATAAGAATTGAAACCACTAATCTGGTGGAGATGCATAGATGATGTCTATGCTATTTGGCCTCATAATACAGAACTGATTAAAAACTTTGTAGATTCAATTAACAGAATAGAACCAACTATTAAATTCACTTATGAATTAGAACAACATGGAAAACTTACATTTTTAGATATTCTAGCTAGCAAAAATCGTGCAACAATTAATACATCAGTATACAGAAAACCAACAAACACAAACAGATACTTACACATCAATTCAAAACATCCACACTGTGTCAAGCCAGGAATTATCAAAACCATGTATGAAAACCACCAAAACATCCACACTGTGTCAAGCGAGGAATTATCAAAACCATGTATGAAAACCACCAAAAACGAAAAATCAAAGAAGCTGTTTATATAACCCTACATAAAAATAACTGCGTAGCAAACGAATCTGTGACTTTCAGTAAACAATGGATTCCATTGCTAAAAGAAATTACAAATGAAAATTAAATGCCCCCAATATCTAGGTAGCATTGCAAGTTTTTCCTGGGTTTTCCTTGCGATATTAACATGAAATACAGCCTAAACATTCTTCTAAACTTTAAAATCATGCATGTAGGTTGTATTTCATGTTACTATCGCAAGGAAAACCCAGGAAAACTTGCAATGCTACCTAGATATTGGGGCATTTAATTTTCATTTGTAATTTCTTTTAGCAATGGAATCCATTGTTTACTGAAAGTCACAGATTCGTTTGCTACGCAGTTATTTTTATGTAGGGTTATATAAACAGCTTCTTTGATTTTTCGTTTTTGGTGGTTTTCATACATGGTTTTGATAATTCGCTTGACACAGTGTGATGTTTTGGTGGTTTTCATACATGGTTTTGATAATTCCTGGCTTGACACAGTGTGGATGTTTTGAATTGATGTGTAAGTATCTGTTTGTGTTTGTTGGTTTTCTGTATACTGATGTATTAATTGTTGCACGATTTTTGCTAGCTAGAATATCTAAAAATGTAAGTTTTCCATGTTGTTCTAATTCATAAGTGAATTTAATAGTTGGTTCTATTCTGTTAATTGAATCTACAAAGTTTTTAATCAGTTCTGTATTATGAGGCCAAATAGCATAGACATCATCTATGCATCTCCACCAGATTAGTGGTTTCAATTCTTATGTGAATATTATGTCTTTTCGAATTCCTCGCTGAAAATATTACTAATTGACGCAACACAAATTGAAAGTACTCATTCTTCTAAACTTTAAAATTTTCACCTAATGTATTCAAATCAAAGATTAATAAATCAAAGTCACCTTCAATTTTGTGTCATAAATGTCAAACTTAAAATTTTGTATTATTTTGACAACGATCCTAGGTCATGGATCGAAATGTAAATAAAGACCATTTTAAAAACTTTGAGTGGTTTAATACCCAAGAAAGATTTGGAAAAATACAAAAGAAACTACAACAAACATACAGGGAGTATAGACTTGTTCTTTAGTTCCACCAACAGTCAATTTATAAATTGGAGCGAATTGGTGATGATTACTCTCTGAATATGCACGCTTTTTGTTGACTTGAGTAACATGCTTTGCTAAAAAAAACTCCATCGACCGAGTTCATCCCCAATTGCTCAAAAATTTTCTAGAATCATTTGCCTTTGCTTGTTTTTTTCTTCGTGCATTTGTAGTGGCATCTACAATTTACTGCTTTCAGTACTCCTTCAGAAATTTTTTTACCCGAACGATTTATGTAAGGTTGCCCTTTGTTCCTCAGACATTTTTGAACATTGCGCTTCCATGTAGACAAACGACGTTGCCTTTTTCTCGATGTAACTTGTGTTGGTGACTCTATGTTTTCTTTGTTTGGTATATTTTCGGTAATATCTGCAGTGTGATCTGCTTCAGCATTTCTACCTGATCCCGATTCTGAAGAATCATCATCGGAACCGGAACAGATATAACTTTGACTACTGCATTCGTAGTTTTCATTGCTAAATATAGTGCTATTTGAATCCAAATTCAAAGTTTTTTATGGAAGTCCAACCATATCACTTAAATTTTTGATAACTTTGTACATTGTAGTAGAATTGGAGCTTTTGGAAGGTCCTGCGAATGATTATTTATGTTACGTTTAAAATATACATTAATATTGTAACAAATACGCTTGTATTTATAGAAAATGCTTGTTACAAACACTTGCAATTAATACCGACATCAACGTTCCACAATGCAAGTTAATACGCACATGCATTTAAACCACATAGTTTTGATAACCTACCTGATGCTACATTTTCCTGGATTAATCCACATAATACTAAAGTTTGAAGCTCCTCCTTTTGAATAACTAAATTAACCATTCGAGCTCCTCGACTATTTGAATTCATATTTTACTAAGATGAAAAATAAATCCTTCACAAACACATATAACATAACATGGCGGGTGTAATTTTGCAAATAACGAAACGCTGAAGCGGTATTAACAGTGTTACTAGGCAGGCTTAGTCACTTAGCTATAATGCAATATTTTGCGCAAGTGTCTTTCAAATGTCTCCTTATTTATACATTAATAATGATATCTATTCTGTAGTGAAATCTATATTAAATTATTCTTTTGGTTCATGCAAACACTTAATGGCGTAAGTTCAAATTTTATTAGATTTTTAACGTCTTAATATATTAATAGCCTATATTTACAAATACGAGAATATGTTATAATCGTCAAAACAATTCTTTGTATATTTATTCTTCGTGGGTTAACCTATTTGAGACATGTCCGACTAACTATATACCGACCAAGAACAATAATCAAAATAAGTCGGAACACTCGGTTCGGGTGGTTAATACACTATGATCAACTCCCGATTTATTCACAAAGGTCTTGACTAAGTTGTTGTTTTCCATAGTTAGAATGACCTTTGGAATCTTCCGGACTAGCTTGGGACTCTTATCTCCCTCAGTTAATTATAGAGACTATCAAAGGGGTTCCTATTCTACGGACATTTTACGGCGCCACTACTTTCTTAAATTATTTTACAAGACAACACTACAGCGCGAAAGTAGAAGAATTTATAGTTGAAGTTACTTTATATTGACTTTCTAATTAATTTAATTGTAAATAGATACTACTACCTTTAACACTGCAGGTGATAGCCAAGCAAATGGTTCTTATAGCAATTTAGTTGATATCTCTAACCAGTTTTTATAATCTCTGAGTCGGTCTTCATGACCATAACTGTATAGTTTAAACTCTCCCTCTCTATCGTTAATTTATATGATCATAAACCTGTATGAATAAAATTTAAGTCGACTCAAAGAATCTATTTCTACTGAAGAATTTAGCTACACAAAATCAAATATAAGTTATTTCTTTTTAACTAGTTTGTAGTAATTTAATGTTGATTCCAAACTTCATAATAAAAAACATTTGGTTATCGAAGGTGATCAGATCTGAGGCCCTGCGACTTACAATTAAGACCATAAGGTCATTATATATTGCATTTATTAAAATTTCAGTGCTTTGTTAATAATCATTTCTAAATATGTAAAATTTCTAAAATCAATTTCATTTTATACTTGACTTTTAAACCAAAATTCTAAATAACATTACATACGTTCTTTCATCAATTAATATACAACAAAATTTTTATATCAAACATATTAAATAAAGTTCACTTAATATTCCATCAGTTTGAATTTCAAAGAAAATGTTTTTGAAACGACTCACCGGGTATTACAGGCGAAGCAATCTCGCTTTTCCATGACGTAGAAAGTTGATTACCTGAACGTAACCTAGACGGAGCCTCTAACTTGCATAGTTGTCTATGACATCTAAACGCATCCCTGCTTTAATTTCTCGAGGTCAAAGTACTGCATCGGTAGTTAAGTACATCTTTGTTAAAACGTGTTGTTGCGTTTCAAAGTGACATCATATATTACAATTACAAAAGCTTCTCATAGTTGTATTAAATTTTATATTAGTTAATCTATAATTAAACGTAGTTGTGCATTGGTTAGTTGGTTTCGATTAATTACTTAGATGGACCATGGTAATAGCTATGCGTAGACTTGCTGCCAGAGCACTAAGCAAATACATGTTAGCGTACTGGTATTTGAACTACAAGTCCTCGATTTTCCATGCAGCCGGCGGTGTTCAACAGAACAAACAACCTGAGGCATGTTACAAAACCGGTAGATGCGCATTGAACCTGTGACTTTATTTACTTTTTTATAATAAAATTTGATTTCTGATCTGTAGAGCTTATTAAGATTTATTTGATAAAAATTATACAAGTTTTGGGTGTTGAGTAAAATTTATCACACAAAATAATTTATTGGGAGGACAAAATGTAAACTAAAAATGATCGATTCATTGTAATATTGCTTCACAAGGGTCTATAGACAATTAAACTGTTTCAATGTAGTTCATAATATTCTAACAGGAAGCAGCACTAAGCAATATCGATCTTTTGACTTCCAAGTTTCTTTGGCATTATTATGTCGAAAATACCGTAGTCAAAAACGTTATACGGCATACATCTCCTTGCCACCTACGAATTGAGTTAGGATATTTAAGCAACTAACCACTACACGGGAATGCAATTGGCTTGTCACTTAGAACTCTTAATTGCCAAATAAATTAAGTTCAAATAATCCAGTGGCAGCATTAACTGCTTTTGTTAATAAATGTGGGTTAGCTCCCTTGACATCCAAAGCAACGATATACATTTTTAAAAATGGATTTCATGTCTTTTAACAAATCTTCTAGATCCCTTGCTAGCTCTGATAAAATGACAATGTTATATACAAACTTTAATGTTTCAATTTCTTCTTCAACTTTAACACCTTTACCACATTTTTTTTTTATTTCTTTCATTGCTTGTATGTATAAGTTGTTACGGTATTCCGCGCAAACACGAAAGAAAACAGTAAGAGCAAGTAAAGAAATCGTTTACGTGGAATATTGCAATAAAACAGGGTCAGAATGGTAGAATTCGGGCTAGCTCAAAAATGTCGTAGAGAGGCATGGGTGAAGTAGAAAGAACACATTGGAAACCTCTTTAAAACTATATTGTTAACATACAATCTCGAAAGGCGATTTACAAAACAACAAAGAATCCAATAATTTGCGTAATCATTTGTTACAGCGTGATAGTAAACAAAGCATCATAACATAAAAATATAAAATTGGTAAGCAAATATAACATCTTAGAATCTAAATACTTACTTAATGGTTCACCTTAAATACATATAAAAGAAAATTAAACATAAACTGTACAGTAATTCTAGGAAAATAAATATACATAATTTATACATTCTGCATTTGTGAAGTGCACCTCCTCAAGACATAGTATAACATTAAACTTATACACCCTAACTTAAATTAATCAAGTGTCAAGTACTTTTAAATTTATAAGTAAGTTGTTTACGTTAAAAAGACAAAAAAACAGTTAAAAACGGACTAACATAAACTTTGATTAACTAATTTTTAATTTATAGAATGATTACATAGTCACTCATTAATTATGAATGTGAGTTCTGTAATGTGGTGTTGAAAATTTACTGGATAATCGTAAGTAATAACAGCAAATGAAAAGTCTATTCTTCACAGCAGCATAAAAAAATTACGAAAACAAATAACTGTACCGTTGGCTATCGGCTTCGTGCTGATCTCATCTTAGGGCTGGAAAAATGCGGCTGCATTTCTTTATGGGCTGGATGCTGGAGCCACTAACTTAACTCATACTAGCACAGAAAGCATTGTAAAAGCGCGACTTTACAACATGTCTCTTTGGTAAGAAGATATTGTATTCAATCTTGTCTTTCAAAGCACAGTCTCTATTTTATAAGGACAGAATCATGTATTAGGGGGGAGGGGAGAGTAGGTGTTTGGCTTTCAAAGATATCGCCGAAGAACCAAATATGCAGAATTCCCAGACAACAGCTGCCGAAATATATACTGTAACAGTTTGCCAACAAGCAGATAACGCATCTAACAATTAGACAAAGAAAAACAATCTTGTTACTTACTTTGTAACATCTTAACAGCTGCAGAATAACAGTATACTTATAGATAACAAACGCATTGTAAGCAGACCTTTTCTTTTAGAAGAAAGCTGTGCATTTACGTGCAGCTTTTAATTAAAATGTAGTCACACCGGTGGTAGGAAATATTGCAACTACTTTGTAACGTAAAGTTTTCTAAGCTCTGTTTATTTTATAAGGTAAACTTATAATATAGAATAATTACTTGACAAATTTTATAAAATAACACTAATTCAAATGGCGGGAGATCCAGCTTGTTGAAAAATTTTATGGTGTTTTAAATATTAATGCAGAAAAATTATTTGTAGGGTTTTGAACGTAACAAAATGAAACGGCGTAGGGCGCAGACTACAACCCTGCCTCATTCCCTTCTGACCTGTTGTTTATATTTTGACTTTAATCACCGCAGTCTGCATTCTGTACAAAATGTAGGTAACCATCTCTTCTCTGTATTTTACTGTACACATCCTCATGAAGAGCTTGTTGGAATAAACATTTTCAAAAGCATTTTCTAGATCAATAAAGGTTGAAAACATGGGCTTGTTTTTCCTAATCCCGTTTTCCAAGATAAGTCGTAGACTCAATATAGCCTCACATGTTCCGACATACTTTCGAAAACCAAACTGGCCTTATTCAATTCTATCTGGTTTCCCATCCACCTGCAGACTTCTGGTTTGATAATTTTCACATATATCCGCTTTTATTTTCTTTGATATAGGAATAATCACATTCTTTTGGAAATCGAAAGGTATTTCACCTGTCTCATATATTTTATTACCAGATGGTTTTATCGTAGTTGTATTTCTCATGACATTTAACAAATCCTATGGGATTTCATCGATTTCAGTAGCCTAAATTTCTATCAGATCTTTCAATGCTCTGTTGAACTCTTACCTAAGTATCCTGCCACCCTTCTTATCCCCATCAATTGCTTCTTCTTTTTCTAAGCACTTGAACAATAATTTCCCTTCCTCGATAAAGTTTTTTATGCGTTCTTTCCATAAGCCTTTCTTTAATTTTCAAGTAAGCTGTATCTACTTTTCCCACAGCCATAGATACTTCAACATCTTTACATTTCTCCTGCAGCCATTTTTTCTTTGCCACCTTGTATTTCTTGTTGATCTCGTTCCCATACTTCTATATTTCTTTTTGCCTGTCTCCATTATTTGCATTTTTAATTTTTATTGGGTATCTATCAACCCTTTGTCTTTTTCCCTAGTTTTTCATCTGCTGCTCTAGCGAATTCATTTTCAGTACTGACCATTACTCCTCTGGAGTAGTTCTTTTGCCTTTTTCGATTATTCCATGCTCAACAAACACTCTTCAAAACTCACCATCACATCATGTTGTTTCAACTTATTGAGGTCTCGTTTATTTGTCTTCTTGCTTCTTTTCAGTTGGTTTGTATTGCATTGCCAGCAAATTATGATCGGAGTCGTCTGCTCCCGAATATGTTCGACAGTCAAGAACCTTGCATTACATAATAAAAATTTTTACTTTTTGAAGAAGTTTATAACGAAACATGAAAGTGAATAAAAATGTTTTCCAAGACTATCCAGTAATGCATTTCTTACGCATTTAAGAATGGGTTAATAATAGTACTCATTATTCTGTAGGTATATATGAATTTATAATCCAATACCTTAATCAGGAACATCCAGGTCGTAGATTATGATCATAATCCAACACCTATGACCAATCAGTACAAACCTTCATTTTTCATAATCAGCGACGTATAATTTTCGTATCATGCAAAGTAGGCTGTTACACTTGACAAATAAATTTTTGCTTGTCAATGTTTGCGATATTAGTTTAAACGTTTAGAAAATATCTGATAATGAAGATTTTTGTAGTCGTGGGAAAATTGTAGTATTCTACTCGCGAGTTATGGTCATTATTCGGATTACGCCGTTTGCCCTAACGGGTTCGTGGCACAAACCTTCCGAATAAGTAATGGTCATCATAACTCGCTCGTTGAATAATGTACTATTACAATAAATATTTGACTAAAATTTCTTTTATTTATTTAAATTAAAAAATCATTTTAAACTATGGTAATTGATTTGTACATTCTAATTTGTGCTGTGACGAAATACAGAGATTTACAATTTTTGTTTTGACGCAAAGCTTACTCGTATGAAACGCTTGGTGTTAATTTATAATTATAATGTGTTAATTTGTAGGCTTCCAAATGGTCACATAAATTTCGAAAAATTTTGGCAGCTTGCTAAGCAGGTCACAGAATTTATGGCATGGAAACAGGTAACGTGTCCATTTGAGAAGGATGCGAAGATTATATCAATACTACAACATGGTCATGTATTAAATGAGCATGCTCTAGCATTGGCCAGTTTTGAATGTGAGACACCCGAAAATACTCAAGAGAAAGAAAGATGTAAGAATCTTAAAGCCGAAGGAGGTACAACTTAATTATAAACCTGGAGTTTATATTTTATTTTTTACTTTTTTAAACCACAACATTTTTGGTTGTTTTGTTATACCTGCCAGGAATTTTGCCATATTATTTTATTTTTTTGGTTTTGGATACATATTCTGCAGAATCTCTCTATTACATAGAGCATTGTATAATGGATAATGGCTTTATTTTCCAATTAATGTGATAGTATTTTATTTTAGTTTGTATCAAACAGGTTTAAAAAAGATGTACATCACAATTTTAGATATAATTATGTTTTAATACTTGAATTTAATAAGAAAAGTGTAGGTGTTAATAAGAATTTATTGCACTGAGAAAAAGACTAAAATTTATAACAAAAATAGTTAATAATTCTTGCACACTTATTAATTAAAACTATTTTCGTGTACTATTTTTTACTATTTGTAACTTTAAAATCTTGATGTTTTTAATATAAAACGTACTTAATTTGTTATGTATTAGTAATTTACATTGACCAATAATAACAGTATTCAAAACAGATGCTTTTTGGTTTCAAGCTTGATATGTTATATTTGGCCTTTTGGGTCATTGATAAACAGGGCCAACATTGAAATTGTAGTGTTATAGTTTTTCCTATAATGCTTTGCTTGATTATGCCATTAAACGTATTACAAACAGAAGACTTAATTTAAAACAGTATTCTAGTCATTAGAAAGTAAGCATATTGTACTAAATGTATGTTGTAATTGTACTACTGCATCTTGTAATATAATTTGTATTGTGTCTTGTATTTCTTATTTAGTAACTTTAATGACCTACCATATTATAAACTATAGCCAGAGCTGCAGATAATCTGACCTGGCTAATACATTATAACGTGAATAAGGGCCGCTATACTTGCGGCCACGTCCCGAATGCTCCACCTGAAGGTACTACATTGGGTGCTGGCTAATACAGTCAATTTTGTTACAACATGAAGTGAATAAATACATAATAAGAATTCCAAATAGTTAAAGATAGCACAAAATGAGCAACATTGGACTGCGCATTGTAGTGAATTGTTTATAGTTTTTATACATTTTTAGTAAATGCACAGGTTTGCTACAACTGTTGCACATGCGCAGTAGTACAGTTGACAAGTATACTGATGCACTCGTGCGTTGTGTAACGCTCTGATTTTATATTAGTTAATATTACTGTAGCGTCTGAAATGATACTTTGGGCGTTTTTGGAAACTTACTTCGGAGTTAGTACCACCGGGTAAGCTAGTAAACAAAAGCACATGGTCTTTCAATTAAGCTATTTACCACGTTTTTCTTGTATTTGCTGGAAGCATTTGTGTTATAATTTAAGTATCTCCCGCTCCATGCTTTTTTGTTTTGCCAGTTGGTGTAGATTTTACCTGCTTTATCATAGTTAATTTGTAAATCCAAGAACGCAATTGAATTGTTAATTTCAGTTTCTTCTGTAAAACCTAATTTTGGATGATACGCATTGAATTTATTCACAGTTTCAGCAATCTTATTTAATGGGGGGGGGCATAATGCAATCATCAACATATCTTTTGAAGAACGTACGTTTACAACTCAATTTCCTAATTAGAGCAAATGTGTTATGTTAAATGCGTGAATGCAATATTCAAAAATATAAAATACCTTTCATAGCAGGACCATTAACAATTATTATGTAGTGTAACCTGAAGGCTGACCCAAACGTCTTTTATAAACGGTACACCGGGCTCCATGGTCTAACATCAAGTGCCAGTGGCTCGACGACACCTACGTTGTGTTGTTATAATGTAACGCAAATTCACACTAGGAAGATGGCGTTAAGGCGGGAAGGTTTAAAATAAAACTATAGAATTTACCTAACTTGACTTTTAATCAAAATAATAACCACTAAATAGGTCATTGGCATGAAAGCATAGAAAAATGACATTCAAAGTAAACAGTGCCGTACTCAACCTGGGCGATTGGGGAAAAGAGCACGGCAGAGAAAACCCCAAACTGCCCTCACACTTTCAACTGAATTTGGCACATCTCGACAAGGACGGGTAACGTACAAGTACGCATATCACCAACACTGAAAGTGACGGGATGTCAACTGTTACCCAGTCATACCACACATGACAACTGAAGAAACGTTAGTGTAAACCAGCTAGTATTTTTTGGTAGGTGCTGAGGTCGGCTAGGCCAATACTACCCAGCTGAGATTGAAGAGGGGGGACACCAGGAAGATGACCTGCACCTTGACTACCAATGTTCCTCCCCACGGACATAAAATGTTAGTAATATTCAACAAGGCTCGAACACTCGCGCCCACATACATACATTAACAGTTTCCAGCCCGTGATACGAAATATTTCACAAAGGCTAGCCGACTTCCTATTATTTGTAAACGGGTACAACTACAAGTACATTGACAAGATAAAATGAATCCCTGAAATGAACTTATGGCATGACTGCGCATAGTTAAAAAGGCGCTTATTATTGATAGACTATCTCCCACATAGTCAGAAATGCAAACACGAAAGGCACGAGATGGTCGATCATACCAGAGGTTCAATTTATTTACATTACAACAATTATTACAAATGTTAAATACTAGTTAATTATATAGGAACATCGGCTAAATAATAGGATAAACAAAACAACAAACATATAATTACGTTTAAACCGAGATATGAGCGATGCAGTGGAATATGTGGTTAATATGCTGAAATAAAACAATTACGCATAAAATAAAAATGTCAAATGTATCACAAATATCAAACATTATAAACCATGTAGGCAGCAAAAACATATCAAAATTTTACATTATAAAAACAATCCAGATTCAGGCGCTAAATCTTTATATAAGTGCATGTTAGTTAAATATATTAAATATAGTAAGCAAATGTTAAAATTTATTCATTATGATTGCATTGGTTAAAACATACCTTTTAAAAATTAAACACATCATCGCATTACAAGTTACAAACAAAAATATACACAACAACTCAATAAAACCAAAACAAATATAACATAGAAATATAATACTGTTCGTATTCAGACTTGCCTAATACTTTGATTTAATATAATGTCAGTATTTTTCATTGTTTGTCGTAAAATTACATGAATTGTACCTTTGCTATTGATCCTGCAATAAGTGCAACGCAATTGTAGTTCCAACTCTGCATTAAATACAAAATCAACATTATTTCAAATAAATAAACATTAATTTTACTCTGATTTAGATATTAAATAAACAGTTTAAATAAATAAATATTAGTTTTCGGTTGTTAAACCAAACAACACACCTTTATACCTCAAACATATTCAATAAAATAGTAAATTCACCTGAAATTTTACATATTAAACAATCCACATCAAATTCTAAGTCAAAAGCAACAGGTAACCCTTAAATATTTCCTTCAATGATTAAATAACTAACAGTTTTACAATAAATACCAACATCACATTAAAACAACGCTTTCACTACAAGATGTAATCAGATTACCTTAACTAACAACTAATTATCAACATAAAAACATTACCTTTAATAAAATAAAAACGCCAAGTGAAAGTTTTTTCGACCTGCCATTTTTAAATCTCAAAACAAAGTCGTTTAACCCTGTCGGCTTGATCGACCTGTTCTACACATGCGCGCATAAAACATAAATTCTGAAATAACGGAATGTGTTCAGAAACCTGCAAGTGGTTACTGAGCTATTCTAACAAATACCTTCAAATATCGAAATGTACACTATAATATTTTCAATAATTATCAACCAATGAGAAATCGACTTAGAAACACTACGGATCACTTCAATTATAATAATATAAATGCGTAACAGAGACTTACCAATCGCTGCAGAACACCACTCCATTCAACACGTAATAATATGAAACAAAGGAAAATTAATAGTAATTTGGGTATTGGATTTAATATGTTTCTGCGTACTGTATCACAATTAAACACTAGCGGTGAATCTCTGCCATGATTAAATGTAATTAACAAATCTAAGCACAAGTGAATAAAATGCGAAACTTAAACACGTCGGTTTATCAGTAAGGTTCAACAATAATGAATTAAAATTGTATTGAACCTTGATAGAAACCAACCAGTTCCTCATATGTAATATAAACTGGATTGTAATTATGACTTTATAATAAATTAAATGGAATTGGCGCGAACAACCGTGTTTTTAAGTTCCTTCAGAACTAGGTTCTAGAACTAAATGCGACATACAATATCGAAATTAATATAATAAAAAAAAGTTATTAATGTGATATAATAAAATATAGTTTAGTCATGATTTATTATGGCAGATTAAATTAAACACGGAAAATAATTTTATTTACAATCATAAGCTACGAAATACTCGTTTCAAGGAATATGTACACCTGTATCTAAAACCATTGAAAAAGTCACGAAATTGAAGTCGAAACGTTTGGATGAAAAAATGAGAAATTGAATGTATCGATAAAATTAAGTCTAGGCTATTGACCTACAAACCCAAGAATTCAATTTACGTATTATATATCGGTGGCGTAATCGGTAAACACATTGTACTGGAAAGACCAAGATGCAGATTCAAATCCTCTCCAAGACCTTATATTTTCCTTCTTTCAATTACTAGCTCGATTTGAAATGATCATTTGGGTTTTGCATAAAAGTCTAAGTTATTATTTCATCTTATTCACTGTAATACGATAGTATTTATCAACTTACCTTGTGTAAAAACTACTTATATATATATATATATATATATATATATATATATATATATATATATTATATATATATTATAAGTAGTTTTTACACAAGTAATTGATAAATATAACGTATTACATATAAGATGAAATAATAACCTAGATTTTAAGTAAAGCCCAAATGATCATTTCAAATCGAGCTATATGAAAGAAGAAAATAAGGCTTACAGATTTGAACCTGCATCTCAGTTTCCGGAACTGTGCGTTATCCAATTACGCTACCGAGGCCGATCTATAATTGGAAAATTTACAAATCTAAATCGTGTACAGTACCATATATAAACCTAACTTTCAATTACGTTTAGCATTTTTTGTCAATCATATCTGAAATTGTCAAGTTTTTGACTTATGTCAGATATAGACAGGAAGCAACGCTCCAAATCACGGCTATAAGCCAAGTATTAATATATAAATATTATAAGTAGTTTTTTACACAAGGTAAGTTGATAAATACTAACGTATTACAATTAATAAGATGAAATAATAACCTAGACTTTTTAAGTAAAGCCCAATAGTATACATGTTTTAAATTATCAACAATAACAGATTATTTGTTCTAACCAGTTAACTTAATCTAGTCATTCGGTATAACATTTCTAAACCTTTACGACGTACAATAGTCATAATGTATCTGTTATTTATTTAAAAATATTTTAGTGCAAGTACATGTTTTTTAGTGTATAATTTTATAGTATTTTATAACAATGTAATTTTTAGCTGCTATTTTGAAAATGGTTATTTGGAACCGAAACGCGTAAAGCATGAAAATACATGAAAACCAATAAAAACAAATTGAGTTGTTTTACTTATACCTGACCATTTTCCAGGAACATTCATTACTATTTATATATGGTCAAGAAAATTTATATCTTAATATATATATATATATATATATATATATATATATATATATATTACTCAAATTTAGACCAGGGTAGAAAATTAATTAACGACATCAAATAATTTTAATCACCGTGTATAAGGAAGTTTTGGGAAAAAGTACGCATTATTAAAACCGTGAAGCATAAAAATTTATTCTTTTCGTTAAAAATAAGGGCTTTAAATTATTCACTAGACGTTTTCTATAAAAAGAAGCAGTATTAAAATGCTCAACTTGTATGTAATTTAATTATTCCAAGTAAAGAAACAAATGGAAATTACGTGCAAAATTTATATTAATTAATTCAAGTTTAAGTAACGAGTATTAAACAAAATGTACAAATAATAATTAATATTTAATTAGGATTCACTAAAAATTAAAGGGTAGAAGTCAATGTCATTCATTATTATTTTAATTGGAGTTAATTGAACGATTATTAAGGTATAATAAGCATAAAAGCCTGTGGAAAGTCCAAAGTTGATAAGCAAATCGCTATTAGGAAGCTTAAAATAAGTGGAATATTCCAAATCGTAGAAGTGTTATTTAGAAGTATTACGATTGAACACCTGCGTATTTTTAAAAGTCACGTTCTGCTTAAATTTTGTAGATAACAAATGGTTACAGAGAATGTTGGAGAAACCGTCGCTTAATATTCACGGGAAATGCTAATAAAGTGGGTTATTTAACAGTCCACGTGGATTGTACACAGCCGATAGTAAAGAGTATCGATTTGCACCACTCAGAACAGGGTAGATAGAGACGGATAATATGCGTAAGACAGAGGCACGGATAATTAAAGGCGTGATTTGTGTAGCGCCACGAGGGTCACGATTGGTTGAAAATAAGAGGCAAACGTGAGAGGTGTAAAAATAACATTTCTGTATAAAATTTAATTAGTTGTTCTTAGACGTTGCGTGCCGTGTGGAAAATTTCTGAGATTTAACTGGCGCGTGTGCAAATTTAATAAGAATCGCTGTGCCCGACTGTCGAAAGGGAACATAGTATGCGAAATTCTGGAAATTGTCCGTTTGCGGGACAAAACCGACATACGGGCGGGCTATTATATAAACCCGGACTTTAAACAGTTTCGCTCTCTTAGATTTTCGATTTGATTCAATACTTTAAACAGTTTGCTCTTATATTTTGGTGATTATTGAATACTTTAAAACAGTTTGCTCTTGACGTGCTACGATACAAGTTGTTATTATGCATTAGTGCACTTAGAAAAGAAGATACAAGGTAATAAAGTCTAGTTATAGTTGCGAGTATTACTGTACCAATTATCGAAATTAGTACATAATAAATGAATAAACAAAAGTAGGCAGTTTTGGGGTATAGCGTGAAAGAAGTATGAATTTCTTTGCTATTTTTCGGGGGTGTTAATAGTCAAATGTTATTCATAATCGTGATTGGATCCACAAAACAAGATTTTGGATATACTTAGATGAGTTCCGGAGAAGCTCTGAAACAACTTTAGATGAATGGTGGTGTAGAAAAGTTTAAAATGCGACCAGGAATCTGAGGACGGAAACATAACCCAGTTGGAATAGTAAAATTAGCAAGGACGATGTACATTGAAGCCACGAGTGCAGTAACCTTCAGGTAAATTATACAATTTTGTTCGAGAGGCTCGAATTTTTTTTTTTACTCTGGTGAGGCTTTTTTGTAGGATTCACAGCTTTATATATATATATATATATATATATATATATATATATATATATTGTAGTGGTTTTAAAGGGCTAAATTTAAGTATAAACAAGGCAATTTCAAACACCCTGTATAGAGGAAACAACCAGAATTTACGTGCGAAATTTATTTCATTTAGTTCATTTTAAAGTAACAAATATTACCATAATTTTACAATTAGTGATTAAAATTTAGATAGGTTCGTAAAGAAAATAAATTGTAGAAGCCAATGCAAAATTATTAATTAATTTAATTGAGTTTAATTGAACGGGTAATTACGTCTAATACGCATAAAAGTATGAAAAATCAATAATATCAAGGTGAAACGCTGTGCTAACACATAAACAGCCGTTGAAAATAAAATATTTTGAAACTCCTAGAAATGTTGTGTTAAAACGTTTGTTAATTGAACACCTGCATATTTTCGAAATGTCAGGTTCCCCTTATTTGTATAGGTAAAAGACAAAATTCACACTATATCGGGTAAACGGTCGGACGCTTCGCGTAAATGTTAACTAAAAATTTCCTTAAAGCGCAGAAAGGATAGACGATCAATGAAATACGTCGGAATGAGACAGGCATTATAACAGTCCACTTCTAAACGCACGTATTCAGTCCACATGGGTTAATTTGAAACGCGGACAGTAATATCGATTTCTACCACTCAAACAAGGTTAGAAGGAAACATAGAATATGCATAAGAGGAATAGCGTTAATACAGGCGGGGTTTCAAGACGTCATTGAATATCTTATTGGTCTATATAGTTAGTTGTACAACAGACAAACACGGGGATATTGAATGTTAATTTTTCGGAAAATTTCGTAACGACGCGCTAAATTTCGAAGATTTCGAAAACGGTTGAACCAAAATTTTAAGAACGAATTAGTTTAATTAAATGTTTCGCGTTAGGAGGGTATGGAGAGGTTACATTCGAACTGTATAAATACGCTAAAAGAATTAGCATCGCTCTTTTTTAACTTCGTTCTCTTAGTACTCTCATCGCTTCAGACTACGAACAAGAAATGTACCACGAGCTTGTAAGTATATAAAATTATTTTAAATTAAATAGTACAGTGTTGACCTCATAATTTTGAACCGCAAATTGTGTCGAGTCTAGATTTTATTGAGGTGCAATATTTATTTTAAACAAGTTCGTGAAGTGAAGTAATGAAACGTAAATTAAATTAAACTAAAGTACGCGATTATGAAAGAAGTGTAATAAATTTGGATTTGGATTTGGATGCATCGTGGAGGCAGAGCACGCAGTACAACTTAAATGGGATTCATCTACAAATAGCTAGAAGCGGCCAGCAGAGCAGAACGACGAAACCGAGAGCGAGAAACAACTTAACGACATCGTCAACGGAGTACAGATCTTCAAGAAATTCCAGGTAACGCTTTAGCATTTGTTGTTTTTATAAACTATGAAATTGTTGCGACGTGTGAGAGTGAAGGTATTTTGCATTATTTTGCGTATTGAAAATAATACGTATAACTAACTTTTATTATGGTATTTAAATATAAATCTAAAGGTGTATATAAAGCCGATTAAGGTTCCATCAGGAATTTAAATTTTTATTGTTACGAGTACATGGATTGTTATGTTTGTAATAAGAATATGCAAAGTAAAAAAGCATACATTAATCATAATTAACTGGGTTATCATGAGCTCACCATACTCCAGAGTTTCCTAATTAAAATTAATTATAAATAAAGAAAGAAAGATAAGGTATTATTCAGGGCCCATTTACTCAGGTTACATTCAATGTGTTTTGATATTTCTAGTTAAAATTTTGGACTTTACAAAAAGCGAATTTATTGAGGTGTAACTTGACCACTGAAATGTAGATAATCTTGAAGTTTTATTTGTAAATAGTGCTAAATAAATATTGTATGATTGGTGTATTATTTTGTGGTTTTATTGAAAGTGTGCGTGAACGATAAAGAGTATGATAATGAATCTAGGTATCCAAGAGGAGATCCAACTGAGCTAGCCAGGGAAGCGGTTGAAGAATTAAGGTGATGAAGAGAGGAATCTGGGTAAGAAATTATTTTTTTTTGAAAAATTTTTCTATTGTGTGCAATTTGCGATTTTTAGAAAATTAATAAATTTTCGAATGTATTTTTGTTACTGTGGCTCGATTTAGAGAGGTTACACGGCAATTTATGACGCCCAATTCGTGAGGCTCGATTTCTTATAGTACACGGCATATATATATATATATATATATATATATATATATATATATATATTACTCAAATTTAGATCAGGGTAGAAAATTAAATAATCACATCAAATAATTTTAATTACCGTGTAGAAGCTTTGGGAAAAGGTACGCGTTATTAAAACCGTGAAGCATAAAAATTCATTCGTTTCATTAAAAATAAGGAGTTAAATTATTTACAAGACGCTTGCTATAAAAAGAAACAGTATTAAAATGCTCAACGTGTAATTTAATTATTCCGAGTAAAGAAACAAATGGAAATTACGTGCAAAATTTATATTAATTGATTCAAGTTTGGGTAACGAGTATTAAACAAAATGTACAGATAATAATTGAATATTTGATTAGGATTCACTAAAAATTAAAGGGTATTATTTTAATTGGAGTTAATTGAACCATTAGTAACATATAATATGTATAAGTAGTGAGGTAGGGCCGGTCCTACTTCAAAACGCGACAGACGTATTTTCCATGTGTAGAATACGGCTGAATCGTTTTGAATTAGGATCGGCCCTATATGATTTCAATGTAAAATAGTCGTGAAAACATTTCAATGTAAAATAGTTGTGAAAACATGAATTCTTCTATACTTTCAATGTAAAATGCTTGTGGGCACGTTTTGAATTAGGATCGGCTTTATATTACTTTCAATGAAACACACACGTATGTTGAAAAGTGCAGAGAAGAATGTGTAGCTGTTTTGAATTCGGTTTTCTATCGAGAAGTTAGACGTGCACCGTTTTGAATTAGGATCGGCGTTATATACTTTTAATGTAAAATGTGAAAACCTGAATTCTTTTCAAATGTAAAATACTTGTGGGCACGTTTTGAATTAGGATCGGCTTTATATTACTTTCAATGTAACACACGTATGTTGAAAAATGTAAGTGCAGAGAAAATGTGTGTAGCTGTTTTGAATTTGGTTTTCTAGTTAGAAGTTATAAAGTATGACAGATGCAAAAAAAATATCGCATTCAAGTCAATTGTGTTTAACACGTGCACCGTTTTGAATTAGGATCGGCGTTATATACTTTTAATGTAAAATGTGAAAACCTGAATTCTTTTCAAATGTAAAATACTTGTAGGCACGTTTTGAATTAGGATCGGCTTTATATTACTTTCAATGGAACATACATACTTCAAAACACACACGTATATTGAAAAATGTAAGTGCAGAGAAAATGTGTGTAGATGTTTTGAATTTGGTTTTCTAGCTAGAAGTTATAAAGTATGACAGATGCAAAATATTGCATTCAAGTCAATTGTGTTTAATTAAAGTGGATTCTGATTTATGTTTAGAATACTTGTGGACACGTTTTGAATTAGGATCGGCTTTATATTACTTTCAATGGAACATATTTCAAAACACACGTATGTTGAAAAATGTAAGTGCAGAGAAAATGTGTGTAGATGTTTTGAATTTGGTTTTCTAGCGAGACAGTATGACAGATGCAAAAAAAAATATCGCATTCAAGTCAATTGTGTTTTAATTAAAGTGGATTCTGATTTATGTTTAGAGGCTGCAAATACATATGGGTCGGTTTCAATTCAAAATGTGTTTACTCTTGTGATAGGTTGAAAAGTGGGTTGGCAAAGTACGCAGATGGTGGTAATCTGCTATATAAGGAGATTGCTCCTGATATTAATTTAATTAGTCGAAGTTTACTACATATATTTACATACAAACATGTATATAATTGATATTCAGGGATTTAAATACAAGAAAAACGAGTTTGTGTGTAAAAAAATTGCGGTTTTGGACTTGTTGAAAGGTGTTGTCTGGCATCAAATTTTAAACTGCCAATGCAGTCCAGTTGTTTGAGCCAAGATCATATAAAACATAACGACTGGGTGACAAAGAATATTCATGGTCTTTCTTGGGATGAATCTTCAACGGCTGGAATGGGTTTATCATATATAGCGCTTTATTTGAAGCAAATTATCCTACCCGGTGAAGAAGTATTTGTGAAGGGTCTAGAAAAGAAGAAATTGATTGAAACCTATCTAATGCAAAACGTTGTAACTGATATGCTTGCACTAGGTTGTCCTAAGATATCGGAGTTAAAATCAACAACCGTTTAAAATATAACATCCATTGTTGTAGACACAGCAATAATAATCTGCAATGTGCAAAACAAAATACCTTGTTATTAAAAGAATGGCTTGATAATAATAAAAACAATAGAAAGATTGTGTCTGTATTATTTATTTTAATATAATTTTACAATGTTAGCCGAAGCAAATTATCCGACTCGGTGAAGAAGTATGTGTGAAGGGTATAGAAAAGAAGAAATGGATGGAAACCTATCTATTGCAAAACAAAAATACTTTGTTATTAAAAGAATGGTTTGATAATAATAAAAACAAATAGAAAAGATTGTGTATGTATTATTATTGTAGTCAGTAAGAAATCTTTAATGCTGATGTATGCAGAAAAACAATTAAACTCAGACAGCACGAATGGGACTCTCAACCCTGAAAGCAATTATAATTGATCAACGCAATAGTCTTTACTGGTTTTACAACATTTAACAAATTGTACAGATATATCGAAAATTTGCCAAAGACAGACAAACAGATAGGCAGACTGACTGCACCAATTTTCTCATTCTCGCTTTTAAAGAATAACAAGTCGTAGTTATTTAAATCGCGAACTCAGTTTATCTACAAGAACTATATAAACGTGGAAATTTATGAAATGCTCCAACTTTAACAAAAGTTTTCATTTTTTTATTTGTTCTATAGAACACAACTACAACTTGACAATAAAGATTGAGCGATTATCACACATATCTTGAGTATATATATATATATATATATATATATATATATATAAAGATATTAAACAATAAGAACAGCAGAAAATTCAACCCATGTCAGTCAGCTTTTTTCTTGTCAACGATAGTCTAGTCTAATGCTTCTTCAGCATTTGCATTTTCATATCTACGTACTGAAGACAACTCTGCAATTTTAGATCACATGCATTTCTAACTTTAATCGCAAAAAATGAGAGCATCTATTCGAAATATGCACTCAGATTAAAAGTCAAAATTGCTTTACACCGTTCTGTAAACTGAGATTACGTAGTTATTAAATCGGGAGTAATGTGAAATGAAACACCCAATGTATGTTTCTTTATTGTAATCTATAAAATACATATATATATATTTATATATATATATATATATATATAATTTTATGTACTCTAGATTAAACATACTTTAATTCACTTAAGTTTCCCAAATATAAAAGAACATTTCTAACTCACTCCAACTCTGAACGGTTAAAAAAATATTGCATTATCAATTCTATGAGGGCTGTCTTCTTCATCTTTGACGCGCAGTCGTTTTCTGGTTGTTCTTCTTCGTGTTAACTAAAAAAAGATTCAAATGAATATTATATATCAAGTAAATGCATTAAGAAAATTAAATCTATATATTAAGCTAACGAAATACATACACTGTATTGGTATCATTAGGTCGTACGTTGCAATTGGTGGATCTGCTCACGGCGTCAACGATTTTTTTCACCAGTACTTAATTTGGATTGACTATAAACTACTCAATAATTTTAACCCAATCACTATCATTATTCTTTCCTGACAAGGACAATTTTTTAAAAAAAGGTTTTCATTTTGATTTGTTTTATAGAACACACAACTACAACTTGACAATAAAGATTGAACGATTATCACACACACATATCTTGAGTATATAAGGATATTAAACAACAAGAACAGCAGAAAATTCAACTCATGTAAGCAAGAATTTAATGCTAAGGTATTGTCTAGATAGCAATTATAGAAAAAATGAAATCTATAGAAAATTTAATAAAGCCAGTCATGTATAAATTTTTTAATGCTAACATCAACAGAATAATAAATAAATTAGTCAGCATTAATGGAAGACCGGCCTGGCTTCGAAACTGTGCACGCGTATATACCATATTTTAAAATCAAAGTTGTCAATTGCAAAACAAAAAATTAAATTTTATCTAGAAATCATTTTAAAATATTTACTTTTTTCAGTACAACTGAAAGAACTTGACTTTTATACATTTTTTAATCGATATCATAGACTTTTTCTATACTGTTGGTAAAAATCTACGTGAAGTATTTATATTAAATAATAAACTGATCTGTTAGAAAAATTAAAAATTTGCATCGTTTTCTGAAAAAAATTGCGTACTTTTTCAGTACAACTGAAAGAAATTGAGTTTATACATTTTTTTAATCGATATCAGACTGTACAGAAACAGTAATGTTTAATTATATCAGTCAAAAACATGATGTGTTTACTATTAAACAAAACAAAATTGTTCTTAATACAAGTGATGATAAAAGAATTCTTAGTACCTCAACCACTGATACATACGACCAGCGAGTACTGTGTTAAAAATTGTTTGAAAAGTTACAATTTACATGCATATATAGGTAATTTGTGTGAAATTCTTTAAAACCATGAGTGTATAAAAATTATTAAACAAAGACGGTTTAATCTGAGACATTTTTTTCAAAATTTGCTTTGTTTTTATTTAAAATATTTCATATGTAATCATAATAAAAAATAGAGCTGTAATTATAATGTATATTCTGTACACATCATATATCAAAGGTCGTATAAAACGCAACTGAATGAAAGAAAAAATGCTGTTGTATGCTAAATTCCTTTTGTAGTGGTTTTTGTATGTAAATACTGGAAATTGTTTGTCATAGATATGTACCGAAAGCAACTCGGCAATTTTAGATAGCATGCACGATTCAAGCTTGAAAATCGTCTTGAATAAAAACGTAAATATAGGAGATTTTTTTAAAACAATTTGCAACCAAAGCAATTTGCTCATCAAACTCATGCGTTTTTGTTTGTTTAACTAAAAATTTAGGGAAAAATCGTCAATATTACTGTATTAGTCGATTAAGGCATGAGTTAATTTTTTACTACGTTTCTTTTTATTCGCTTAGGACAATGTGAATGTGATTTTGTATTAAGGTTAGCTAAATTACTTTATATATATATAAATATGTTCTGATGTAAGCAAAATAGCTATGAAATTAAACATTTGCAATTTTACAGAAAAAAAGCAAATTCGAAATCTTGCATTAACAAAGCACGTTCATCAACAGAAAAATTAATACTGAATTTTAATTTCCAAAACAACAATCTCACATCATTTTTCATTCAGCTGCGTTAAGGAAAAATTTGCTTTGCTCGCTTCAATTAAAAATTCCTAAAGATTTTCGTTGAATTTTAAAAATTATTTTATACCTCCATCATGAGTTAGTTTTACTACGTGCTATAATTATGCTAAATAATGAAGAAAATGAATTGCTTTAACAGTTTTATTGAAAATGGCATGCGTTGCACATTGCATATTCTATTTGCAGGACGATATGAAACAAGAAAAACGCTTAGTAATATTTTATATAATAAAATAAACCTTAATACAAAATCACAATCAGTTTTACTGAGAAGGAAATATTTCACATTGTTAATTTTGTATAAATTAAAGTTATTTTTCCTAAATTTTTAGTTAAACAAACAAAACGCATGAGTTTGATGCAGATTTTTTTCTGGGATACTCAAATCTTTAGGAATTTTTTAATTGAAGCGATCAAAGCAAATTTTTTCCTTATCGCAGCTGAATGAAAAAATGATGTGAGATTGTTGTTTTTGGAAATTAAAATTCAGTATTAATTTTTCTGCTGATGAACGTGCTTTGTTAATGCAAGATTTCGAATTTGCTTTTTTTCTGGAAAATTGCAAATGTTTAATTTCATAGCTATTTTGCTTACATCAGAACACAGCTGCGTTAAGGAAAAATTTGCTTTGCTCGCTTCAATTAAAAAATTCCTAAAGATTTGAGTATCCCAGAAAAAAATCTGCATCCAACTCATGCGTTTTGTTTGTTTAACAATTTGCTCATCAAACTCATGCGTTTTGTTTGTTTAACTAACAATTTAGGGAAAAATCGTCAATATTACTGTATTAGTCGATTAAGGCATGAGTTAATTTTTTACTACGTTTCTTTTTATTCGCTTAGGGCAAATAAACTGACCTGTTAGAAAAATTAAAAATTTGCATCGTTTTCTGAAAAATTGCATACTTTTTCAGTACAACTGAAAGAACTTGACTTTATACGTTTTTAATCGGTATCAGACTGTATAGAAACAGCAATGTTTAATTATATAAGACAAACATGATGTGTTTACTATTAAACAAAACAAAATTGTTCTTAATCCAAGTGATGATAAAAGAATTCTTAGTACCTCAACCACTGATACTATCTATTGCATATTTTGTAGTATTGATTACAACAAATACATACTACAACGAGTACTGTGTTAAAAATTGTTTTTCGTTGCAGAAAGTAACATCAATACCCGTCAATATTACTGTATTAGTCGATTAAGGCCAGAAATAATGAATTACATTCATTGACTGAAAAATAAATTGCAAAAAGGCGCTGCATATATAGGGATATAGTAATTTGCGCGAAACATGCTGAATTTTTGTAGTAAACGCTAGATGATTATGTATGTTCCATTGAAAGTAATATAAAGTCGATCCTAATTCAGGTTTTCACATTTTTCATATGTATCCATAAAAATAGCGCTGTAATGATTGCGTATTTTTCTGTATACACATCATAAAATCAAAGGTCATATAAAACATTTTTCGTAGTAAACGTAACTGAATGAGAAATGATGTTGTATGCGAATTCCTTTACAGTTGTTTTGCTCAAAGTTGCCTTCAGTTTGTAAATACTGAAATGCTTGCTTAGCGAATTGCTCGTAATAGTTACGTACTGAATGCAACTCTGCTTGAAACTCATCTTGAATAAAACGTAAATAAAGGAGATTTTTTTAACAATTGCATTCAAAGCAATTCGCTATGCAATTATTTTGATTTGATGCTATTTCTTTTTTACAGTTGTTTTGCTTACGTGTTTTCCGTAAACTCAGATGAATGAACCTTTTTGAAATTGTTTTGCTTACGTCAGATGATATTTGGTATAAATATTAAATAGAGAAATACGTATATTGAGTAGTGTATTTTGATTTTCTATAGAATCATGAATGCTGAAACCGTATCCGAGATTAGTGCAGCAATTTTGAGATTAACTGTAAAATGCGCCTCAACCAATGATACTATCTATTGCCTATTTTATAGTATTGATTACAACAAATACATACGACAACGAGTACTGTGTTAAAAATTGTTTTTCGTTGCAGAAAGTAACATCAATACCCGTCAATATTACTGTATTAGTCGATTAAGGCATGAGTTAATTTTTTACTACGTTTCTTTTTATTCGCTTAGGGCAATGCGAGAGAAGAAGTTTGAATTGGCAACATTTTTATAATAAAATAAACCTTGATACAAAATCACATTTCAGTTTTACTGAAAAGTAGATCGGATGAGATTTCTAACTAAACGGTATTATAATATTTTATATATCTGTGTGAATAAGCTCACAAAGCGCCAAAAGAGCGGTTTGTCTCACTGATTTTTTTCACTTAAAGCGATTGACATTCATTTCAAACAAGTATTTATTAAGGTCATACAAAAGACCAAAAGTTTTATCATATAATGTGAAACAATACAACAATACAGTTCACAATACTATCGGTGTCAAACCTGTAAAAGTTGATAAATCAAATGAAAAAACTATTCTTAAATAATCATTTACCCACATCAAACTTGCAGCCAAAATACCAAAATATTTCAATTAAAGAGGATAAAGTAAACACAGGGAAGCATTTACGAAAGGTTACACGCCAAACTGGTCAAATGAAATTTTTAAGATTAAAAAAGTGAACGTAACCAATCCGACAACATATATATATTAGAAGATCAAGACGAAAAAGAAATCAAAGGTGCATTTTATGAAATGGAGTTTGCAAAAGGTTAAACATCTAGGAATTTACCTGCTAGAAAAAGTCCTAAGAAAGAGTGGAAATAAAGTCTTTGTAAATGGTTAGGCTTCTCTAACGTACACAATAGCTGGATCGATAAAAATATAGATAGTAGGGCTAAGATTGTAAAAATTATATTAAAATAAATAATACGGACAAAATCTTTCTATTGTTTTTATTATATAGCCATTCCTTTTAATAAAAGAATTTTGTAAGGCTAATATTGCAAAATTATAATAAAATAAATAATACAGACAAAATCTTTCTATTGTTTTTATTATCAAGCCATTCCTTTAATAAAAAAGGTATTTTGTTTTGCATTGCAGATTATTATTGCTGTGTCTATAACAATGGATGTTATATTTTAAAAGATTGTCGATTTTAACTCCGATAGCTTAGGATAACATAGTGCAAGCATATCAGTTACAATGATTTGCATTAGAAAGGTTTCAATCAATTTTTATTTTCTAAGCCCTTCACAAATACTTCTTCACCGGGTCGGATAATTTGCTTCAAATAAAGCGCTATATATGATAACACCATTTCCAGCCGTTGTTTCTACAATCGTTAGGATTGCATTTATTTAATTAAAATGTAAAATGAATAGTGAAATACTGAACGTGCGTAAAAGTTTACTTCGACAATGAAATTGTTAATATTGAAAAAACATACTCATCAACTTTATGCTAACACATCTTTAAGCAATAACAAACTGGATTTTTTTTAAACAGAACAGTTACTACTACTGTTTTTTCTCTACAATACATTTATGCTAATATAGTTCAACTCGGGTAGATTGAAAGGTATCCTATTTTTAATAAAAGTTAATAAATCAAATGAAAAACTATTCTTAAATCATCATTTACCCTCATCAAACTTGCAACCAAAATACCAAAATTTTCAATTAAAGATAGTGTGAGGATTAGTAAACACAGGAAGCATTTACGAAAGGTTACACTCCAAACTGGTCAAATGAAATTTTTAAGATTAAAAAGTAAACGTAACCAATCCGACAACATATATATTAGAAGATCAAGACGAAAAGAAATCAAAGGTGCATTTTATGAAATGGAGTTTGCAAAAGGTTAAACATCCAGGAATTTACCTGCTAGAAAAGTCCTAAGAAAGAGTGTAAATAAAGTCCTTGTAAAATGGTTAGGCTTCTAACGTACACAATAGCTGGATCGATAAAAATAATGTTTGCTAGAAGTTGTTATAATAATAGATAGTAAGGCTAACATTGTAAAATTATATTAAAATAAATAATACAGACAAAATCTTCTATTGTCTTATTATATAGCCATTCTTTTTAATAAAAAAGAATTTTGTAAGTAACATTGCAAAATTGTATTAAAATAAATAATACGGACAAAATCTTTCTATTGTTTTTTTATTATCAAGCCATTCCTTTAATAAAAATGTATTTTTGTTTATGCGCATTGCAGATTATTATTGCTTGTCTATAACAATGGATGTTATATTTTAAAAGATTGTTGATTTTTAACTCCGATAGCTTAGGACAACCTAGTGCAAGCATATCAGTTACAATGTTTTGCATTAGATAGGTTTCAATCAATTTCTTATTTTCTAAACCCTTCACAAATACTTCTTCATAAAGATTTGGGTTTCCCAGAAAAAAATCTGAATCAAACTCATGCGTTTTGTTTGTTTAACTAAAATTTAGGAAAAAATAACTTTAATTTATACAAAAATAACAATTGAAATATTTCCTTTTCAGTAAAACTGAATGTGATTTTGTATTAAGTTAGCTAAAATTTATATATAAATATGTTCTGATGTAAGCAAAATAGCTATGAAATTAAACATTTGCAATTTTCCAGAAAAAGCAAATTCGAAATCTTGCATTAACAAAGCACGTTCATCAGCAGAAAATTTTATAATATTTTAAAAATTTCACAAAATTCCTATTTATTAAATTTCTTTTAAAAATTTTTTCACAGTATGCTGGTCTATTAATGGTTATTAAAATTTTTTAATTACGTATTAAGAAAATTTTTTTTAAATATTTAACATTTTTGCTATATAATTAAACATTACTTGTTTCTTACAGTCTGGATATGATTAAAAAAATGTATAAATAATTTCTTTCAGTTGTACTTGAAAGTAATTGAATTTTAAAGAAAAAACATGCAAATTTTTAATTTTTTTTAAACAGTCAGTTTATTTCCCTAAGCAAAAAAGAAAGTATAAAAAAATAATCAAATGCCTTTTAAATAATACATAAATATTAACATTTCCTAAAATTTTAATTAAAATAAAAAAACATGAGTTTAGAGAAATTCTTTGGTTGAAATTTTTTAAAAAATTCTAATTTATTTTATTAAGAGATTTCAAGGAATCGTGCATTTTAAAATTTGCCAAAGTAAGTTTGGAATATCTAGAAAACCAATTCCAGTATTTACATAAAAACCATAAAAGGTTTAGATACAAAGCATTTTTTCTTTATAGTTGCTTTATACGACCTTTATATATGATGTAAGAATATACATTATAATTACAGCTTATTTTATATGATTAATATGAAATATTTTAAATAAAAACAACAAATTTTTAAAAAATTCTCAGAAAACTTTTGTTTAATAATTTTATACATCATGGTTTTAAAGAATTTCCAACAAATTACTATATATGCATGTAATTGTAACTTTTCAAACAATTTTTAACACATACTGCTGGTCGTATTATCAGTGGTTGAGGTACTAAAATTCTTTATTACTTGTATTAAGAACAATTTTGTTTTGTTTAATAGTAAACACATCATGTTTTTGCTATATAATTAAACATTATGTTTTGTACAGTCTGATATCGATTAAAAAATGTATAAACTCAATTTCTTTCAGTTGTACTAAAAATACGCAATTTTTTCAGAAAACGATGCAAATTTTAATTTTTTAACAGATAGTTTATATTTAATAAAATACTTCACGTAGATTTTTACCAACAGTATAGAAAAAGTCTATGTATCGATTAAAAATATAATAAGTTCTTTCGTTGTATAAAAAAAGTAATTTTTAAAATGATTTCTAGATAAAATTTAATTTTTGTTTTCAATTGAAATTTAATTTTAAAAAATAACCCAAGTTTCGAAGCCACGGTTCATTAACTGACTAATTTATTTATTATTCTGTTGATGTTAGCATTAAAAAATTTATAATGATGGTTATTAAATTTTCTAAATAGATTTTTTTTTTCTAAATTGCTATTAGACAATACCTTAGCATTAAATTCTTGCTTACAGAGTTAATTTTTGCTGTTCTTGTTGTTTAATATCCTTAATAACTAAAGATATTGTTGATAATCGTTCAACTTTATTGTCAAGTTGTAGTTGTTTGTGTTTTTTCTATAAAACAAAAATCAAAATGAAAACCTTTTTTTTTTTAAAAAAATTTGTCCTTGTCAGGAAAGAATAATGATAGTGATTGGGTTAAAATTATTGAGTAGTTTATAGTCAATCCAAATTAAGTATGGTGAAAAAATTTTCGTTGACGCCCGTGAGCAGATCCACCAATTGCAACGTACGACCTAATGATACCAATACAGTGTATGTATTTCGTTAGCTTAATATATAGATTTAATTTTCTTAATGCATTTACTTGATATATAATATTCATTTGAATCTTTTTTTAGTTAACACGAAGAAGAACAACCAGAAAACGACTGCGCGTCAAAGATGAAGAAGACAGCCCTCATAGAATTGATAATGCAATATTTTTTTAACCGTTCAGAGTTGGAGTGAGTTAGAACTGTTCTTTTATATTTGGGAAACTTAAGTGAATTATAGTATTTTTATTCTAGAGTACATAACAAAATTATATATATATATATATATATATATATATATGTGTATTTTATAGATTACAATAAAGAAACATACATTGTGTGTTTCATTTCACATTACTCCCGATTTAATAACTACGTAATCTCAGTTTACAGAACAAAGCAATTTTGACTTTTAATTGATGCATTTTCGAATAGATGCTCTCATTTTTTTGCGATTAAAGTTTAGGTTAAAACAATTGTCTTCAGTACGTAGATATGAAATGCAAATGCTGAAGAAGCATTAGAAAATCGTTGACAAGAAAAAGCTGACTGACATGGGTTGAATTTTCTGTGTTCTTATTGTTTAATATCTTTTATATATATATATATATATATATATATATATATATATATATACTCAAGATATGTGTGTGATAATCGCTCAATCTTTATTGTCAAGTTGTAGTTGTGTTCTTAAAAATAAAAAGAAAACAAAGTTGGAGCATTTCATAAATTTCCACGTTTATATAGTTCTTGTAGATAAACTGAGTTCGCGATTTAAATAACTACGACTTGTTATTCTTTAAAAGCGAGAATGAGAAAATTGGTGCAGTCAGTCTGCTTATCTGTTTGTCTGTCTTTGGCAAATTTTTCGATATATCTGTACAATTTGTTAAATGTTGTAAAACCAGTAAAGAGCTATTGCGTTGATCAATTATAATTGCTTTCAGGGTTGAGAGTCCCATTCGTGCTGTCTGAGTTTAATTGTTTTTTCTGCATACATCAGCATTAAAGATTTCTTACTGACTACAATAATAATACATACACAATCTTTTCTATTTGTTTTTATTATTATCAAACCATTCTTTTAATAACAAAGTATTTTTTTTTTGCAATAGATAGGTTTCCATCCATTTCTTCTTTTCTATACCCTTCACACATACTTCTTCACCGAGTCGGATAATTTGCTTCGGCTAACATTGTAAAATTATATTAAAATAAATAATACAGACACAATCTTTCTATTGTTTTTTATTATTATCAAGCCATTCTTTAATAACAAGGTATTTTGTTTTGCACATTGCAGATTATTATTGCTGTGTCTACAACAATGGATGTTATATTTTAAACGGTTGTTGATTTTTAACTCCGATATCTTAGGACAACCTAGTGCAAGCATATCAGTTACAACGTTTTGCATTAGATAGGTTTCAATCAATTTCTTCTTTTCTAGACCCTTCACAAATACTTCTTCACCGGGTAGGATAATTTGCTTCAAATAAAGCGCTATATATGATAAACCCATTCCAGCCGTTGAAGGTTCATCCCAAGAAAGACCATGAATATTCTTTGTCACCCAGTCGTTATGTTTTATATGATCTTGGCTCAAACAACTGGACTGCATTGGCAGTTTAAAAATTTGATGCCAGACAACACCTTTCAACAAGTCCAAAACCGCAATTTCTTTACACACAAACTCGTTTTTCTTGTATTTAAATCCCTGAATATCAATTATATACATGTTTGTATGTAAATATATGTAGTAAACTTCGACTAATTAAATTAATATCAGGAGCAATCTCCTTATATAGCAGATTACCACCATCTGCGTACTTTGCCAACCCACTTTTCAACCTATCACAAGAGTTAACACATTTTGAATTGAAACCGACCCATATGTATTTGCAGCCTCTAAACATAAATCAGAATCCACTTTAATTAAAACACAATTGACTTGAATGCGATATTTTTGCATCTGTTATACTGTCTCGCTAGAAAACCAAATTCAAAACATCTACACACATTTTCTCTGCACTTACATTTTTCAACATACGTGTGTTTTGAAATATGTTCCATTGAAAGTAATATAAAGCCGATCCTAATTCAAAACGTGTCCACAAGTATTCTAAACATAAATCAGAATCCACTTTAATTAAACACAATTGACTTGAATGCAATATTTTGCATCTGTCATACTTTATAACTTCTAGCTAGAAAACCAAATTCAAAACATCTACACACATTTTCTCTGCACTTACATTTTTCAATATACGTGTGTGTTTTGAAGTATGTATGTTCCATTGAAAGTAATTTAAAGCCGATCCTAATTCAAAACGTGCCCACAAGTATTTTACATTTGAAAAGAATTCAGGTTTTCACATTTTACATTAAAAGTATATAACGCCGATCCTAATTCAAAACGGTGCACGTCTAACTTCTCGATAGAAAACCGAATTCAAAACAGCTACACACATTCTTCTCTGCACTTTTCAACATACGTGTGTGTTTCATTGAAAGTAATATAAAGCCGATCCTAATTCAAAACGTGCCCACAAGCATTTTACATTGAAAGTATAGAAGAATTCATGTTTTCACAACTATTTTACATTGAAATGTTTTCACGACTATTTTACATTGAAATCATATAGGGCCGATCCTAATTCAAAACGATTCAGCCGTATTCTACACATGGAAAATACGTCTGTCGCGTTTTGAAGTAGGACCGGCCCTACCTCACTACTTGTATAAAAGCTTGTAAAAACCCAATAATATTCAAATCGTAGAAGTGTTATTTAGAAGTATTATGTTTGAACACCTGCGTATTTTTAAATGTTTTATGTTCTGCTTAAATTTTGTAGATAACAAATGGTTACAGAGAATGTTGGAGAAACCGTCGCTTAATATTTACGGGAAATGCTAATAAGGTGGGTTATTTCACAGTCCACGTGGATTGAAAATAACCGATACTAAAGAATATCGATTAGTACCACTCAGAACAGGGTAGATAGAGACGGATAACATGCGCAAGACAGAGACACATATAGTAAAAGGCGTGATTTGAGCAACGTCACTGGGTTGCGATTGGTTGAAAATAAGAGGCAAACATGAGAGGTAAAAATAACATTTCTGTATAAAAATTAATTAGTTATTCCCAGATGTTGCGAGCCGTGTCGAAATTTCTGAGATTTAACTGGTGCGAGTGCAAATTTAATAAGAACCGACGCACGGGCGGTCGAGATGGGAACATAGTATGCGAAATTCTAGAAACTGGCCGTTTTGGGGACAAAACCGACAGACAGGCTAACCATTATATATACCCGGGTTAATATGAGTTTCTCTCTCTTAGATTTTCGATTTGATTCAATGCGTTAAACAGTGCTCTTAGTTTTCCGATTTTGAGTGAATAATTTAAACATTTTGCTCGTATATTTTGGTGATTTAAAACAGTTTGTTCTTTACGTGCTACAATGAAAGTAATTTAGTGCACTTAGAAAAGAAGATGCAAGGTAATAAAGTCTAGTTATAATTGCGAGTACTGTACCAATTAGTCAAATTTGCAACGACAAATGAATACACAAAAGTAGGCAGTTTTGGCGTATAGCGTGAAAGAAGTATGAATTTCTTTGCTATTTTCGGGGGTGTTAATAATTATATGAATAGTAAACGTGTCTGGATCCACAAAACAAGGTTCAGATATACACAGATGAGTTCCGGAAAAGCCCTGAAACAACTTTAGATGAATAGTGGTGGAGAAAATTTTTAAAGGCGACCAGTAATCCGAGGACCTAAACATAACCCAGTTGGAATGGTGTGATTAACAGAGGACGATGTACATTGGAGCCACGAGTGCATTAACCTTCAGGTAACTTATACTTTGTTGTTCGATTTTTGATGTTTTGGGGTGTGTTGAATAACTTTATAATTTATTTACTTAAAATGGACAGTAGTGAATTTGCACTAACAACAAATTTTTAATTTTAAGGTGAAATTTTCTTGTTTAAGTAGAAAGGAGTATTTAGTATTTATGTTCTTGATGAAAATTTGGGTATGTCTTTGAGCTCAATTAGACGAACCTGGTTAATTAACGTAAAGGGGTGGTAGATGCTCTCTTTGTACTCAGACTCAGGTCTGCATATATTGTTATATTAATTAGTAGGCATCCTACAAGGACTTTAATTCTGGATGCAAATTAAAATGATAACAAATTTAATCTTGAAATTTTATGATACTGAAATTTATGCTGAAATTTAATTTTGAAATTTTAATGTATTATGAATATTGATGTAAATAGAGTTAACGTTGATGTTTGTAGTAGGAATGTATTTGTCTTTTCTTGAATGAGGATGAAAGTTTTAATTAGGTGAGCAGCCGAGGCGGAAAAGAGTAAAGAGGCGATTAACAGAAGAAAGTCGACGGACCAGTAAATTTAAATAGGATTTTGGTGGATTCACAGCAATATGTATTGTAACGTATTTTTTTTCTTGTTGCACCAAGCCTAATAAATTAATAATAAAACAGATAAATTTTAAAGCATTTAATTCGTAAATATTCAGCCAATAAAAAGTAAAGTATAATATTCCCAATAACACATAGAATCTAGGAGATTTATATTCTGTGGCTTGTTGCCAAGCGTAGTCCAGTTAATTATGAGCACTTTGTTTCCAACGTCGAAGAATCAAGTCGCTTTTGTAGACTAGAGATAAAAGTCAAGATGGCTCGACTAAAACACGAGGCGTCTAATAGAGTCAGAAAGAAGAACTTGAGTTGAGAACATGGAACAATAATATACATCATTTAAGACATGCAATATCTAATGGACATATCTACAACAACAATTTTCAATGTTAAATTATAATAAATTTTCGTCGCAGTAATTTAAAGCAGGCAGTTATGGTTTCGTTCTATCTATTTAATACGCCGTATAGTAATGGTTTATTCAACAAAGAATCTTGGTACTTCAAACTTACAGATGATTAATACGCTGGAAAAATACAACAGCTGACGTCATGATTTTGCACCTGCAATTTATTTGGATACACGTGAGTGTTTGAAACTTTCCGTAACTTTGAAAGTATTATAAATTATTATGAGATTTCCTACGTTGATTATTAGAATAACACAAATTTAAAGTAGTTTTTTAAAGTTAATAACACACCGAATAGATATTTAGTTTGTCAGTTATTTGTACACGCATTCAATGTGTGTCAAGATATTTAGAATGACAACTTGTGTCAGATAAAAAAATAGTATAGATTCTGTTTCCTAATCTAGACGCCAAATGCAGTCTTGATTTAATTTTCACATTTTGCTTAAAAACAATTAAGGTCATGTAAAAGCTTTTTATTGGTGCTGATATTCGTGTATATTTTTTTGTGTAGACAACAGTTAAATTTGAATAGTTGCATTTTATGATCGTTATTTTTCTGATGATCAATCTTTGTTGTAAATGGTCAAGGAAGCGCTTCAATGATTATAGTAAAAATAAAATCTTGTGATATGAACAAATAAATTATGATATGTTTGCTTAAACTAAAATTTTATAGAAATGATTAATTTATAAATATTTATTTAGAAGGTTAAACTTCACTAAAATTCTTTTTATAAAAAAAAAATTAATGACAAGATAGTAAGCATATATATTGCAGTCACATGTATATATATCCGATTTCTACATATGAATAGAATTCATTTTGTTTCATTTGAATGAAGTTTTATTATTCTACATTTAAATTAAGAAAAAGAAAACTAGAGCAAACCCTCATTAAGTAAAAAGACAGAGTAATGAAAATGAATCCCTTTAGTATTTCACAGATGTTTAAATTCATTTATTCTATTTTTGGCATATGCTTTTGAAGACACAAATAGTGTCCATGTGGTGTTTTGTTTGTTCACAGGTAAAGCTGAGACAACTGTTTGACATCTGGTGGTTGAGGTTTTGGTAAGTGTGTGATAAAGAGTGAAATTCAAATTTTATGGCTATGATAGTGGTGTTAAGATAAGGTTTCCGCATTCCCCTTATACAAACACAGTTAAATTTTGTTGGCACTTGTATTAAAAATACGGTGGCGCCTATTAAAAATATTTTTGGTCGATTATCCACCCATGACCCATGCTCATGATCTACCCAGAGCTAACACTCTACTAGCCGTTTAACCCCTAAGAGTTTTCTTTGTCTAAAGCCGTTTTCCATCTGACACTACCCTGGGCTTGGAGTCTAAAGAAGAAAATCTCGACCTAGTGACATCAGATTAAATATAGAGAGTTTTAGTATATAGCTGATAGTCACGAGGATAAAGGGTAATAAAGTTACAAAAGTTTTAATTACCCCCATTTTAAAACTAAAACTAATACTATTACAGTATATATATATATATATATATATATATATTGATATGATAACGCCGTACTCGGTGTAGTAAACGTTCTACTTAACGCCACCGCTCTGTGTTCTCACTTAACCTTTTAATTTTATTATGCCACGGCTAGCCCTTTTAATTTACACAGTGTACAACGTTACGATGATCAATTGTTCTTCAAATCTTCCTAATTCATTTACTCCTTTATGATTACTTGTTTGAATTGATAAAACGAAGTCAAAGACATTCATATAATGAAAAGAAATAATATTTACACTTAACAATTTTAGAAATTATTTAAATACACCTTTCAATCAATTAATATTATATGGATTATTTATTCCAAAATTTATATACCTTTAATTCAATATAAAGTCACCAAAAACAACACCTTTTACAAAAAATCTAGAACGTTCGAGACCTTTTTATGATCATTACTCAAGTTTTAACGTACTCAATGTCCTTGTTGATTCTTTACAAATTAGTGAGAAAATTAATATATTCAATGTTAATTTAAATTGAAAAGATTCCTTAACACTAGGTAGATCTGACCTGATTTGTTTCGTGTTGTGGATCAACACCCCCCTCATTATCTTCAATCGAAACCAGTGCCCTGCTTTGTAGTCCTTAACATACGTTAAACCAATATTTCAGTACGGTTACCTCTTGTTTCCAAAATCACCTCTTGCTTTATTCGATATTTCTCTGTATATGCTTTGAATCTCTTCCCTTAGATACCACTTGAAATTTCAGACTTCGGATCATAAATTAGCAGCGTATTATAATTATTGTCCCAGAATTGAATTATCGCCTTAGGACCATGGATTAGAATTGTCTTAGACGCAGATTAGAAGCCCTATATCATTATAAATATTTAATTTAAATTAATTATCCAATTTCCACTCACGTTTTCTAAAAAAAACGGCAAAAACTCTTCATGTATTCTTAACGCAACACTATTTTCACTATAGTATAAATTTTATTTAACTGACGCGTAGATTTCTGATTAAAAGTGTTGCGAATTCAACGTGCTTCAAGTTGAGACTGAGCTGCCTTATCACCGGTGGGTGTTATATAGCTTTTTTCCTCTACATTTGGATTGGTTTTCCAGGCAGTCTTGCAGATTGTCGCGACCAACCAAGTTTGCCTTTAATATTTTCAGTATTTCTCATGAAACTATTTCGGATTTTCATATTATGCTGTTATGTACAATCTTTGATTGCCATATTATTTGTTATCGTGGCCGGACTTTTAACTTACGTCTGTTGTTTTGAATAGATAATGCTTTTGGATAATTGTACAAAATAAATGATGTAACACGGATGCTGTTTTCGTATTTATTTAAACTGATCCTTGAAGTGCGTTTTCTTATCAAAGCGTTTATTGTTCCTTCTTTATCACAAGCGTAGTTGCATGAGGATTTATTAGGTTTTGTCTTATCTTCTGCGTCTTTATTTTATAAACTTGTTAAACACTCCTAACGAGGTTTAATTACATGTACGATTATTTCTCTGCTGAATGCGCGTTCTATTATTGTAAGATATGCTTACTGGTGGTATTGATTAAAGTTAATTACGGTCTATATACAGGGTGTTAAATGCTTGCTATTTACATAATGTACGAATTACAGGTGTTTTTGTGCATTGTGGGTATAATGTTATGAACCAAAAAGATAAACTTGGGAAGAGTTACGGATTGAACTTTTTCTGTTGCATTATTGTACTGTATTTTATGTGGGAATTTAGGTTTAGAAATGATTTATGATATTAACAATATTTGGTATGTACAAGGTAAAAGGTACTTTTGGGGAATTGTGTAAAAGTTGGCACAAAGGATTAAGGTTTTACTATGAGCTCGTACTAAACCGGAGTTAAAGTAAAGACTGTGTTAAAGTCCTGTTACTTTCTATGATGATGTAATTGTAAATATTTATCTGGGGTCATTAGTGATTTCAAAATGTATTGTGAAATGTGTTATTTTAACAAAGAGGATGTATATTATGTATAATTAATGAGTGAACGAGGAGTTTATTGTGACGCTACAAAACAACACAACACAGGGACGTACTCGATATAGTTCAATACTAATCACAAAAGAGGAACGGCCAAATAATACCTTTCCGGGTAGTCGGAGTCAACAGCTTCCATATGCCCTGGACCAACCCAGTGCTGAGGCCGGGGTGGGGTAGACCATAAACAACCAGCCAAATGAGCGCCACCTAAATCTATAACAGCTGTACTCCGACGGGACTGAAATAGGAAATCCTCACGCTTACCTGTAACACCCAAATCAGCAAAAATTCTCCTCACACCTCACACTCGAGTAATACAAAACTATCTTTTACATACAGTATTGACACTTTACTACAAACATATAATATATTTATAACGACAGTAAACATATAAAAAGGCTCCAATTACCCACCCACTTGTTATGGTGTAATTTCCAATAAACAAACAGCAAATAACCTGATTGTATAACTCTTACTGCTACTTTTACTATTATATTTAACGCAATTCAGCCAACCTATTGAAACAAATCTGCGCCAAGATGGCAGAACAGAATGACTATTAAATAATGTTAAGGGTGGTATACCAGGATCCTCGTAGATTGACCCTTGAACGCTGAGGGCATTGGTATAAGACTATAATTATACCTATAATGATCGGTGCATTGGCTGAACTTCACACACGTGTTAAAATTGTGAATAATGTAAATTACAAATTAGTAAATCTGAACCCACCCTATAATAAATGTGTAAACAAAACAGTCTTCAGTAAAGTGTTATTAAATGGAAAAAAAAAAAAAAATCTTCAACAAGCAATATCAACCAGACGGTTGCAGTAGAAAAATTAAATGTGGAACGACTCACCCACAGCTGCACTAGTCGTTGTAAGCTGATCTTAGCATAAGCCAATTAAGGGTTGCGACGGCAAAATAACGACTGGAGCTATTATTGGGGCTAAACTGAAAACTGCAGATCGAGACTGAAAACTGCAAACTGGGATTTGAAGACTTAGAACTTGGAACTTGGCACTTGGAACTTGGAACCTAAAATTTATAACCTATAACTTCCATTAATATATTCACGACTCCTTACCGGTCAATTCCGGGTCCAGTACAAAACAACAAACGAAAAATGTACAAGTGGTCACCAAATACAACGGTCGAGGATTCACTTTAGATCTACAATAGCATAAAAGTTATCTATTTGAAAAATTCTTCGATACTTACGAATCGTCGAAATCCCAGTAAGGAAATAAGAAAATTATTTCAAATCACAACGAATAATTTCCTTCAATTAATCCGCCAAAACCCTTTCAATAAAGGAGGAAATACAACGTTCCAACGGCGTAATTAAAATTGCTCGATTCGAATCAAGAGTGTAATCAAGAGTATTGTGTTGAGACCATCAAAGCTAGTCCGGGAACCGGTACCTGATAACACGGCGTGCTATCACTATTCGAATTCATACAATCTAATTTGGAAAGAATATACTTTTGAAGTACACTGCTAAATGCAAATGTCGTTATGAAAATTACGACCGTAACATTATGTTGATCTTGGCGTGTCTTTTCTATGAATATGTTAATAAACTTAGGCGATTTATCGTAGCAGAATTTTTTTTGTAGTTAGTTTGATTTACAGAAAGCAGCTAAGCAGCCGTGGCATACTTCATTGCGAAGCAGAAATATATTAAGCTTTTTAGGTATATAAGCAGCATCGAAGGTTTGTAGCACTTGATGTCCAAAGGGTAGGACTCGAATTAGTATAAGTTAGACCAAAAGCTCACAGCAATTTGGCACCCAGAAAGTGAAACTTTTTGTATATAGTAGTGAGTGACGACCAGCGTCGGAGCTCGCAGCAATATAGTTAAAATCACAATATTGAAAACCAGCCTAACTGCTGAACGAGTTTATTTTGTTTACAATGACCCCGCCGGTAGATTATTATTGCAGAGTCATCTAGGTGGATTGTAATAAATCTATAGAGAACACACAGTAAGAAACTTACAATACCCGAAAATAACATTCTTAGAGAGTGCCCTCAATAGTAAAATGAAAAAGCAACTGTCCACGATAAGCAATGGGAAATCATATTTGCTGTACGACTTTAAATTTTACTGGTAGGTTAAAAGTGAACTAAAATACACTTGAGGCTAGTTTTATACACCATAAGGCCTTAAAAGTAGTTTAATGTTAAGTTCGAGCTTAAATGAAATGTGAAACAAAATTAGGTTACAATACCAAGTTAAGAGCGTGATAGCATCCCTCTATTTTCATAACACGAACTAATTTTTAAAATAGTCGCCTGTGATATACTTTTCCGCATAATAGATGGAACTACTTAATGTTTACTTTTAGGTTCATATCTGAGTTAGACAGATAACGGTCACTATACAGCAAGCGCATGTTAGTCGCTTGTCAATTCTCGGTGTATAAATAAACCTCCAAAGGCTTAATGCAAGCTTAAAAATCGTAATAGCCTATTCTGGTTCAGCATCTTCCTTACCATGTTTTTTACATTTTTTTAATATGCATTCGATGGCACAATTTGAAAAATATATAACTAACGACGAGGAATTTATTAAATTAATTGATTTGACGGAACATCCAAGAGCACAATAAATATACATGTTAAGGGAAAACAATTTTTTTAAAAGAACTAATATATGATCTATAGAATTTGTAAGAAGGTTTTGATTTTAAAAGAATGCTTGCACTTTCTTATTGAATATAATAAAAACTGAAATTTCATCAGCATGTAAATAAATAAAATACACGCTTAAAACACCCTTCAAACAATAATCGACCCGTTCGGCATCTCTCTAAATACAATAAAAACAAACCCAGGATATAAACGAAGCTCCAAACGCTGAAGCAAAATATATCTTAATTGTTCTCTTTTTAAGGTAGTCACCAAACTTCCTGGAAAGAACTTAAGATTGGTGCAGGAAAGAGGTTACCGAGCTCCTTGTACACTAAGGGTTGTGTTAATTATAAACAGAGTATGGGCACATAAGAAGAACCGTGGAAGCAATAGTAGAGCAGTAATTATCAATCAATTTGAAAATACAGGATAAATTTTATTTCAACTTGCAACTATTTGACATACATCAATTTTATTTATTAATTCATGGCAAGGTCTATATATGAATCATCTCAATATGGAATATAATATTTCTTAACAGGTTTTTCTTTAAATTATCTCGTTTTAACCATCAAGTCTCATAACGTAAAATGAAGTAAACTCTTATAACCAAACTACGGACGCAGAAACCCGACATAACACAGCTTTGACTCATTCCACACCTGAAGCCATCAGAGCGACCTCCTAGAACACGTGACGCCGACATGCACGCTAAGATTGGGAATATTTTAACATCAGTTTGTTTCAATTTCTACCAACGAAGGAAGTTGCCCGTATGCTAGCATCTACACCTACCAACCGCACGGTACCGAAGTCTGGAAATTCTATTCCGGTGACCACTGTTAGGTGCCGCATTGCATTTAGCGTAACGTGAACATCACCCTCTACACAACACTAGATCCAGGTCTTCATCGTGAAGCCACAACGTTCAAAACGACAACGTAGAAATGCTTTCTGCAACTTTACAAATTTAAATGATTTCAGTGTTAGTTGAAAGACATTTGTAATAACTACGCACACAAAAATTCTTGTATATATTTTCTTTGTGCGTCATGCGTTTAACGTATAATTAGTTCGTATTTTATTCTTGTAAATAATGTTATCTCTGTTGCTACGAAGTATTAACAAGGTGACCTCAGACAAACCAGAAAACCACGGTTCTATTAAATTCAGTAGCAAGCTCTTCTAACTAATCGCTTTTATAGTTTTTGTTCCAATGCTAGATGATAACTTCATTTGATTACGGGTTTGTATTTTTATCCGAAGGTTTATTCACTTATGCTCTTCTTCGGCATCAAAATTAGCAGACCGTTCCTTAAATTTTGATTTGGACATAATTATAGTAGAAAAAATTAAACACAAATTATGTGCACTAATATAAAAAACTTAAAATTTAATTTATGATAAAAAATACAGAGAACTTAAAAAATATCAAATACTTTAGACTAGTAAATAAAATATCAAAAAGAAAATACGTCATAACTAGAATAAACAAGTACCCTTACGTTGAAAATCAAACATTAACAAAAGTTAATCTTGTTTGGCAAAACGTTAAACGCCGGTGTTATTATTGCCAATTGCTAGAAATAATGTGCATATATGAGCTACCACTGAACGATACTTGCACAACGCATATGAGGATAAACTTGAGCTCATCTTTAGACCGGGTTTAGTAAAGCTCGAACTCAATTAATGTATGTACAATCGAACCTTATCGATGAATTCATGCTATTTTTTTAATATAAATACTAATAAGTATAAATATAGAGATGAGAGTCGTTTATAGCAAATCGTTCAAACGAATTGTACCCGCATTTCTAAAACTAAGACGTATTACGACTGAGCTGTATTTTCCCATCATGTACCCAATTCATAATCGAAACATTTTGAAGATATTGCACTCACGGAGATTTAAAATTGTATGTATCGATTACCTGAATTATATAATTATATATTTTAATATGTTAACGTATCGCTAACCATTTTGCAAGCCAGCCTAAAAAGTATTATTATCATTATCACAGAAATTGTAATTTATTTTTAGCGGTTATTGAAAGTTAAAAAAGTATTACCTCTCATAATTGGTAAGTTGGATTAAAAAGACTATATTTGCTAGAAGTGAATCAGCGGCGTAGATTGATTTTAGTTTTGAAATTTTCAGACTCTATTTGAGTTGTCATTCCTTATCAAGTAAAAATATTTTGTTGGTAGTAGCCTATTATTCAATAAAAAAATATTTGCTTGCTCCTTTTCCATTGGCTATAATTTTCCTTAACTTTATTAAAAATATGATACATCTTACAATTTTAAGTGTGCCTAATAGAGAAACTACCAGTGATGGTAGTTAACCTCACTTTCAATTTTTGAAATCTATATTGTCAATGCCTTCAATAACAAATGTTATGGTTTATTGATAAACAATGTGATATTAGTACAGTATATTGTGGATTAATTCTTTAAGTGTAGCATGTACGTCTTATTATAACAAACAGTTGTGAAATGGAATGTACTGAAGAAAGTCGTTCTATTGTTAAATGCATAAAAGGTAAGTAAGTCACTTACAGTTGCATTAGTTGGGGATGTTGTGTTGTGATTACATTTTTTTACAGAAGAAAACGATTTAGCTGGTTTGGTGGATTTTGTTTTTGAAGACTCAGTGTTATGTTCATTTTGTGGTAAAACATTTGCTGACAACTCTATGTTAAACAAACATCAATTGTCCTGCAAGGCAAATACTGACAACAGACAGCCATTACAGAAAATATGTTCACATTGTGGTAAAATATTTTCACACAACTCGAGCTTACACAGGCATGAAACTAATTGTCGAGATGGCTCTTCGCAACATAAATTTAAGTGCCCTGTGTGTTTTACCATATTTGGTAGAATTGATAATTATAGGAGACATTGTCGTGATTGTAATCGAGATGTTGCAAATGCAACAACAACAAATGCTGCTTGTAAAGTTTGTCATAAGCTCTTTTCTAACGCAGAAGATCTTGAAGTGCATACTTGTATAACAAAGAAAAAGCACCTATTATCTACTTGTTTATATGATGACTGCAAAATGACTTTTTACCGTAGAAATCAATTGACTCGTCATCTACGAAAAATTCATGGAAATCGTATTGAAGAGGAAAAGATTATTGTCTTTGGGAATGTGAAAGATTTTTTTGAATGGAAACTTAGAGAAGAACAAGCAACATTTTCGTGCTTTACTAAACGTTCGGGAACTAGAGCGAAAACAGATTATTATTATTGTCAGCTTGATGGAAGTAGCAAACCACACTGCAAAACTGGTGAACCAGCACGAAAAACTAATCGTAGAGTTAAAAGAGGTACAACAAAAAAAGATAGAATATGTTTAGCTAAGATGAAGGTAAAAACGGAAGACGATGGTTCGTGTCAGGTAGTATATCAACCTACACATAGTCATAAGCTAAATATTAATGAACATCTGCTTAATATTGGTCTGCTTGATACTGTAAAATACATAAACGAACAATTGTCAGCAGGTATTTCTCCAAAAAAATGTTTACAAACCTTTATTAATGGTGCACTTACTATTGCAGAGAATCGGGTGGTTAAGACAAAAACGAGTCAACCTGTTTTAGTTACTGGAGTAAATACACTAGCTTTATGTAAGCGAATAAAGATTAAAAATGATAAAGATGATGCTATTTCGGTTATGATTAGAGTTGCACTGCTATCAAAAGAACATCCTAATCCTGTAATTTTATATAAGCCATTAGGTGCCGATAAGGTAATTGGTCCCAACAAAGTTGACAGGCTTATAAACAATGAAGAAGTTTTTATACTTGGTATTCAAACAAAAGAGCAGAGGAATATGATGTTACAAGGGAGTCGAGTTATGTTGTCAATCAATTGGACTGATGATACGAATACCTATGGTTACCGTCTTTTAACATTAGTTGTTCCTGATGAGCATAACCGAGGTTATCCTGTAGCATTCTTTATCTTAAACGACTTTAATGAATCTACGGTGTTAGCTTGTTTAATCTCCCTTAAGGAAAATTGTGCTAATTTGGTCATTTCTAGCATAATCCTTCCTGACAATGCATTAATAACAGAAGTTTTACACCAAATCTTCGGAGCGAATATTGTTTATATTCTTTGTTTATCGGGTATGTATAAAATATTTGAAGAATATTTAAATGATATGGCACCCAAGGAGTTAGTTTTTGATATGTATCAATTTCTGTGCATTATAATCGAGTGTGAGGATAAGTTAGATCTTAAAAGATTGTTAGAACAGTTCATTGAAACTTATTCGGAAGCTGCACCTGAGTTTATAAAATTTCTAAAGGATTACTATTTAAATAGAATAGGGCAGTGGACAATGGCATATAGAAAATTTCCACATGCTAATATAGACACCACAATTTTTAATGAATTTATCCACAATAAAATTATATCAGCAACTTTGAAGGAAACTAGTCCGGGACGTTTGGATGATTTAATTAGCATATTATTAGATATGGAAGAAGATTATTATAAAAATAAGTACCTCGAAGAAAGTATGGGAATTCCATGTGGACTTAGCCATGTTTTGTCTCGGCACACTGCCAGTTTGAAAATTACAGATAATTGTATTACACAGCTCCATGGAAATATTTGGGAAGTAGCTGACAAAGTAGATTCTGATAAAGTGTACGAAATTGTTAAATTTACAGATAGTTGTACTAAAGAAATTTGCTATTTTACTTGTAACTCTCCAGGTTGTGATCGCTTATGTTCGCATTTGTATGCATGTACGTGCGAGGACAAAAACCCTTTATGCCACCACATTCATAAACTTCATGCATTTCTGTATTGTGAACTGACCCCAATGACAGACAAAAGTACTCAAAAAGGAGAACCAGTAAAATCAACACAGATATTGCATGAAAAAGTCGATAAAATAAAGAAGCATCTTCAGCAACTTTCCTTGTTTGTGCAGAATGAGCAAGTAGGATCCAAAGTTGTAGATCGAATAGAAAGTCGTCTCCAACAATTACTTGAGGAGTGTAAATCGTTAAAATTTGGAGATTCTTGTGTTCTTCCATTGGATAGTCCTTCACAAGTTAGTGAACAGAAACAATTACCATTCATTTTGTCTAATGTTAAAAAGGAACCTGATTTAGAAAATTGCATTAAAAATGATAAAAGTCATTTTCAGTATAAACGTGAACAAGAAAATTGTGACGTAATGGAACTTGCACGTGAAGAAGTAAATCATGATTCAGTTTCTGTTGATCATTTATTTATGGATATAGCACAAACGAGTTTTACACCAAGTCTTGATTATGCAAATTTATATGAAATAGTTATTAAAACTGGCACAGAAGAGTTATCACTGTTGGATTTGAAATCGTTAGATCCTTTTCTTACAAATGAAGAATTAACTATTATGCAGCAGTGTGATAAATTTAATAAGGATTTTATGTGTTCAACTATAATTAATTCTTTTTTATTACAACTGCAGCTGTCATATACTCAAATTGTATCTATTAATAGTGATATTGCTTTTGCATTAGAAAGAATCGATAAAGCTAAGACGTTGTTTACCCACGAATTACTCGAGAAGGATGTATTCATCATGCCAATGAATTTATCGAATAAGTGCTGGACCTGTTTTGCAATTTTTATTAAAGAAAAAGAAATAATTTATTTTAATCCTTTGGGTAAAATGGCAAAAGATGACGAAAAAACCATTATGAATCTTCTTAGCAGTATTGCAGAAGGTGTTGAATGGAGTTTAACAATACCAAACTACGATGCAGAAATAGAAGATGATACAATGGCATATGGAGTTCATGTATGTCATTTTGCAGAAGAAATTGCTATGCAAACAGACTTAACACCTTTAATAGATATTAATGCATATCGTAGGCATATATATGACTCGATTGTTGGAGACTGTTTAAAAAGGGAATTATATCAAGATTTACTATGTGGTAAATGCAATAGCTATGAGTGTCCATATGTGCAAAATGAACCACCTGATTTGTATATATGTTGCAGCAAATGTAATCAATGGTACCACAATCTATGTATTGAGGCTTTAGGAATTGATGTGTGTAATACCGATTTCACTTGTCTGCCTTAAAATATCTTTTTATTATAAACTTTAGCATTATTTAAAAGTTTAAATAAAGGCGTTTATTTGATATTTTATTTAATTGTGGAGAAAGAAGTTTACTATGCTACTGTTCGATACTAATCTATGTGATAATTGAAGATTCATGCATTCAAAGAATAGGTTTTAAGACCGAATCACCTACGAACTTTAGCATTATGTCCTTCCTTGTAACATGTAAAAATTCCTAACTGAATTATTTATCAACATTACTGCTACAAACCCGTTAATTTAGTATTTATTTATTTAACACTTTACCCAATATGAATTCCAATACTCTTGTATATTTAGTAAACCAATAAAATTAAAGCATTTTATTACTACAGCTGATAACACTATTACAAACCTTGCACGTGTTCCTTACTCGTATGTAGAATATCTAAGATTCTCAAGTTGTCTGTCGACTAGTGACAGGTGGTCACTTTTTGTCTTCTCGTCGAACCGAAAGGTCCCTTGTCTGTGATATAAAACTGACGAGATGTTACAGGAAATTAAGTTTTCCTGGCGTAAGCGCCGATATAAGTAAAACAGTTAGTTTAGTTGTCTAAGACAACAAAGTTATGAAGTAATTTGATCTTTACAACGTGCAACTTCTGTAATCTACAAAGATTCTAATGAAATATTAAGATTATTCTACTGGGTTGATGTGAAAATAAAATTTATCAACATGGAAATTCATTTTGTACAAAAATTGTAAGCAGATTTGTTGGATAGTGCCGACACGTGACAGAATGCTGACGTCGCAACAAGTGCTGACAGGTTGTTAGGTCGTTGACGCCGGAGGGTAAGCCCATTTGATTTCCTGAAAATTTTGCTGCATGTGCTGTATTTTATTTCGTATACACATATATGAATTGACGTAATATTTAATTGTTCATTTGTAAATTACTTTATGCTCTGATATGCAGGTACTTTCCCGTACAGATAATTTAGCAGCCTATTTGTTAATAGAAAGAAGCTTAACTTTTTAAGGGCTTAATATTTAAAATATATAGAATGATTTTATTTTATTAATCACGTGTTCAAATTTAGAAGTCATTCTTTGTTAAACTATGTATAAAAAGATATTAAGTTACATCAATCATAATAACATGTTGTTTACAGCATTTGTTTAACTAAATGTTATTTCTTATCTTGTTTACCGAAACCTTATTTCAACATGTTGTTTGTATGCCTTCATTCCAACAAATGAAATTTTAATTTGATTGATTGATTTTTTTTGATAACTTACACTACCGCCCATGGTCTGGGGCGTGATCGAATGTTGATTAGAATTTAACTTACATCCTTTTGACACAACTGCGCTAATTGTGCTATTATTTAATAATTTTTTTATTTAATTATTATTTGTTATGATGGAAGAGTGAGTGCCGAAGCCTGATGAGAATGGTCGAATATTTGTTGTTTAAATTAGATAATACCATTTGCTTTCTGATGTTTGTGTTGAAGAAAACTTTGTTTTTGTCAGGTTCTTTGTTATTGGTGGTCTAGTACTGGTTACCACACTATCACAGAAAAAATTCATATTTTGTAGGTGCATTCCTTTATGTTTTGTCTATTCAAAACTAATTTTTTAAAATTTATATTGTATCGGGGTAAAAGTGGTGGCCATTTTTGTGGCTTTCTAAATTAGCACTGGTTCAACTTAGAGTCAAATAAAGCGCAGTGTATTTAGTACATCATCCTTGGGTCTTCAGTCCTGAAACTGGTTAGACGCGTACCCTCATTGTTTCCTATTCTGAACTAACCTACACATTTCCCAGAAATTTGCACAGTCCGCATCTATCACTATCTGATCTAGGTCTACATCCACCTCTTTTTTCCTATCTCTCTTGTCATATATCCCATACTATTCCCCAAAAATGCCTTAGAACGTATTCTGCCCTTCTATTTCTCATATTTTTTTCCCAAAGATATCCTTGTTCCATTACTGTTTCTATAACCTATTTGTTATTACCTTTATCTGTCCATCCTCATACATCTGAAGCACGGCATTTCAAAGGCTGCTACTGTTCTTCTGTCTGCTTTTCAGACTGCTCGTATTTCGTAGGCATACTGTCTGTGCTGTGCTCCCCACATACGCTTTCAACAACTTTTTGTTCTATGTTTGTTGTCTTTTATCATAGGCGCCGTTCTTTCTTGTTAGATGCAGTTAGGTCCCCTTCTATTGTTTTACAATTATATACCCTATTTCTCCAGCCAACATTAGTTGCAGATATTTCACAACAAACAACTAGTTGTTAATACTAATCATCAGATTTATCTGCGCTTACTTTTTCGTCATTGGGTTTCCCATGTACCTGCACTTATTTATTTTCTAAACTAACCTACATAGTTCCCTGAAATTCTCACACAGCAATGCAGCTCGGTTCCCCTTATATTGTTTTCTAATATTATGCCCTATTTCACTGAGATTTATTGAAGGGGGTTAAGCAATCTGTGACTGCTAAGATTCCCCAACACTTAGACATTTGCTGAAATAATAGTTTTCCAGTAAATGCTTTCATGCAATTACCATTATTCGAGAATATTGCCCATCCAATGCTTGTAGTTGCTTATAATAAATATCATGTTTAAGTGAGGTTACTTTCTTCGTCATTAATTTATCCATCTTGGGACTGGTTGGATGCGTACCTCCATTGATTTCTCTTCTGAGCTAGCCTACACATTTCCCTGAAACTCCTACAGCCTACATCTTTCACTATCTGTGTGCAGTAGTCTAACCTAGGTCTACCTCTTCTTCTCTTTTTTCCTATCTCTGCTTCTAGTATATTCCGCACTATTCCCTCATGCCGTAGTATGTGGCCTATCATCCTATCTCTCCTATTTCTTACCGTTTTTCACATATTTCTTTCTTCCCCTATCATTTTTAGTACCTCTTCGTTCTTAACTTTGTCTGTCCATGATATCTTTATCAATCGTCTGTAGCACCACATTTTAAAGGCTTCTACCTTTTTCTTGTCTGCTTCTCTTACTGTCCAGGCTTCACAGCCATACAGTGCTGTGCCCCATACATATGTTTTAAGCAATCTTTTCCTTGTATCTATGTTTGTTGTCTTTGAACACAGTAGTTGCTTTTTCTTGTTAAATGTAGCACGACCTTGTGCTAACCTTTGTTTTATATCTTTTGTGCTTTTCCCATCTTGCGTTATTTGGCTTCCTAGGTAGCAGAAATCCTTAACCTCTTGTAAGTTGGTGTTACATATTTGTATTCTTGTTTTTGATTTATTTTTGCCTTCGTTGCATACTAGTACTTTAGTTTTACTTTTGTTAATTTTCATACCGTACCTCTCTGTTAGAACCGTTTCCATTTCATTGAGAGTGGCTTCTAACTCTTCCTTGCTAGATGCTAATACCGCTATATCATCTACAAATCTAAGCATATCCATTTTTTGTCCCTGTATAGTAATTCCAAATGTCTTCCTGCATTTGACAGTATTCATTGCCTCTTCAATGTACAAGTTAAAAATTAATGGGGATAGGGAACATCCCTGTCTCACCCCTTTCCTGATGTTTACTTCTCTACATTCCGGCTCTAATTCTATTACTCCTGTTTGCTCTTTGTATAAGCTATGTACTATCTGGCTATCCCTTTTTTCCATTTTACATTGTCATATGCTTTTTTTAGATCTACAATATAGATATATATATATATATATATATATATATATATATATATATATATATAGTATATATATATATATATATATATATATATATATATATATAGATAGATAGATAGATACACGCTTTCCCCTTTTTCTATTGTTTTCTCCATTATCACCCTCAGAGCTAAGATAGCCTCCCGTGTTCCCCTGTTTCGCCTAAACCCAAATTGGTCTTCTAGTATTTCTTCAGCCCGTTTTTCCATTCGTCTTTGTACAATTCTAGTTAATATTTTTGATACGTGTGCTGTCAAACTTATTGTTCAAAAATTTTCACATCTATCTGCGCCTTTCTTTTTTGGTATAGTTACTATGAATGATGTTATGTTTGAAATCTTTAGGTATCTCGCCTGTTTCATACATATAGCTTACAAGTTGGAAGAGACGTTCTGTTACTGCTTGACCAGCGGCTTTTAGAGTTTCTGCTTGCACCTTATCTGTACCCGGCACCTTACCATTTTTCAGACCCTTTAATGCTAATTCTAATTCATCTCTAAGTATAGGATATCCCAAGTCATCATTTTCAATGTCTGATTCCTTTTCTAATGCAGTTAGTTCTTGCATATAAATTCCCTTATATTCTTGCCATCTACCCACTTTCTCTACATTTTCTATAATGACATTTCCTCCCGCGTCCCTTATATTTTTGCTATACGGTTTTATATCCCTAAACTTTTGTAAGGTAATTTCTCAAAGAAGAAACAGTTTCTCAGCATCAATTTTTTCTGTGCAGTTATATATAAGAGCATAATTACTTTATATAAAACATCAATGGTGAGAAGATTATTCTTTAAAAACTACACCCTCTTAAAGTTGATTTTTTAATTCTCTTTCAAATCTTTCAACTGCAATATCTCTGTTGAGAACCAGATTAAAATCTGAAAATTGCATACAGTAAAAGTCTCTATGGTATCAACCTTCAGTATAAATTACAACTTTGAAATTCAGCTAAAAATAAGTTTTAAAAAAATTGAAATTTGAACAAAAAATGCTGATTTTCACATGGGGTAGAAACCGGGTAGATTTTAGAAACCTTCCAACATTGCGCAGAATTGTTGAATTCTCAAAGCTAAATTGAAAAGCATGGTAAGTGATTTGACAAAAATCGTTGCACAATCCTTTACTAACTCAGCAGATATAGTCAAAACCATTTAAGCTGACTATGACTCACCAGGTACATTATTAGAAATGATAATGTAAACTGCATTGTCTTTGTCAGTATATGTAACTACTCTGCGCTAAAAAGGATGGATAGGAGAGAAGTACGTCTTTTAAAGATTAGTATGGCAGCATCAAAACGTATGTCTGTTATAACTAATATTTATGTATTATTATAACCTATAAATAATTTTAGTTTCCTGTCACTTTTTGTTGTCTTTTCATGTAGTTTTTGCTTTTTTGTTGTATTTACGTTTTTACATTTAGCTCAAATTGCAAATATATAAGTTTTTCAAAACTAAAAGGATTTCTTACACATTGTAAAAGGTAAATACAGATGCAATTAAACGTAAAATTTATGAGATGCACTCGAAAAATAATACAAAAATTAATCGTAAATAGTAACTGATTTTTATATTTTTAGGATTGCATATAACTGCAAAACACTCCAAAAAGAGCTTGCTACTGCCGGCATATATGATTTTAAATTAACTAGCTTAAGAAGACTTTTACCTACCTTAATGTAGTAGAGCAATAGTACAATAAAATAATACAATACCGTTTTGTTTGTTTAATACTAAATTTGATTAAATACAAATTAAGTATTTACAAATACACTTTTATATGTACAACCATACTTGTTAACCATTTAAAACAGGAATAATATAAAATCCCGAAAATAACAGTCTCAATTCCAACAGTAATCATTAGTCTTCAGATATTATCGAATCAGTTAGAATACAAGCGTCTTTATACTTAATGTCAATATAATATCTTGAAAATTCACTTTGTTTTCAAAAACCAACAATATTTGCGACACCATGCTCCGAACCAAAATATCCAGTTCTGTTGTACATTTCTATACCAAGATTTTATCTACATTCCTGAATTTCCATATTATATTATTAATATCTTCATTTAAACACAATTCATCTAAATAAAATATTGGTCTATTTCCGTTCCAAACTTCCAATTTACCTTAAATTTTTTGGTTTAATTTTTATAAAAAAAATGTATTTTATATTTATGTTAACGCCATTGTCAACTGCACATCCAACAAACATTTCTTATAATTCGTAAAAATTAAAAGATCATTTATAAAAGCCTTGGGACATCTCAGCTCATTTGTCACAATATAAACTTCATGCACCATTATGTATAAACAACTGAACTAATCCGAATGCTAGAAATACGTTCTGATTGCATTGATGCACATGCTTTAACAAGATGCGTCATCGGTCAGCTTAACTGGTTTTGACTATATATCATCCGCTCCGTTAGTGTTATTAGGCGTTAGTTTCATGAGTGCATTTAAAACATCATCTTCGTTAAGAAATGGGATTCCACAGTTAAGAACATAGTTGTTATTATCAAGTGAATTTAATTCAAAATACCTGGAGGCAATGAAGGAAGCTTGAATGAGCAAATCAAATGCATCATCTATGTGTTGGGTATTACTAAGAGATTTATTGCCATAACTCATGGCATTAGATCGTATGCTGCTTTTATTTATGTATTTTTTATTATTTATTACATTTAAGATGCTTATAAAACACACATGTGTATAACATCAATGGTCTGAACATAATGCATAACAGTAATTGCCATGTACCTATAACTTAAAAATTTATACCATAAGGATAAAAGTGTGGATGCGAAGTTTGCCCTAAGCTACCAATTGTAGTGCATTCTCGATATATTGTTGGATTGAATAAAAGACCTTAATCATTAGAAATCGTTTGATTTTTTCTTGAACCTATCTAATGGTAATGTTTGAATACTATTATGTAAAACATTAAAATATTTAAATCCATAATAATTGGGACTGTATCTACTTCTATTTATTCTGTGATAGGGGACCAATATTTTATTTTTGCTCCGTTTATCAAAATGGTGAACACTGGCATGAACATCAAAGTCATTAATATGCTTCTACATAACTAAGAATATATGCACAAGGAAAGGTAAGTATGTTGAATTCAATAAACTGTTTTCAACAATCGACTCTGTAGCTTAAGTGTGCCATAACTCTGATCACTTGCCTTTGTAATCCGAAAATACGATTTGCAGCTAAACAATGTCCCCAAACTTCGATTGCATAACTTAAATGACTATGAAACATGGCAAAATAAACAGATTTTAATATATTTAAAGATAGAGAGTCCCAGAGAGAACTTATGAAAAAAAGAGTTTTGCAAAGTTTAGAGCTCAAGCTTATACAGTGACAGTCCCAGCTCAGCAGATTATCCAAAGTAACATCGAGAAAATTCACAGAGTTTGATGTATTATAGTTATTTGGTTTTGAAGTGAAACACATTTGGATAGTCTTATTCTCATTTAAACAAAGGTTACTATTGACAAACCAGTTAGATGCCTGATCCCGAGTGTATGTACTCTCAATTAAAAGTTGTTGCATATCAGAACCTTAATAATAGAAAGTTGTATCATCCGCATACAAAATCACATTTCCATTATCCAATGATAAGGTAGTTCATTAATAAAACAAATAAAAAGGATTGGTCCCAAAATGGATCCTTAAGGAACACCATTAGCAACAATAAGATTCTTGGAAAGTTTACCATTTAAATATACTTTTTGACTTCTATTATCAAGAAAAGATTTAATAAATGTAGTGGTATTCTGATTAAAGAAAGTTTCATTAATTTGTTAATCAATAGTGAATGATTTACACAGTCAAAAGCCTTGCTCATATCGCAAAAATCAACTAATAGGAACTGGCATTCATTAAAAGTAGAAGTAACCTTACCGAATAGGTTAGCAATGGCATCAGATGTAGATAAGCTTTTTTGGAATCCAAACTGTTGTTTATACACCAATTTTCAAGTTTCCAAGCGATTTGTAATTTGATTTTTCATAATAATCTCAAGAATTTTAGAAAATACCGGGATTATAGATATCGGCCTATAGTTTTCAATACAATTTTTGTCTCCCTTTTTATATATTGATATGACATGCGATTTCTTAAGTTTATCAGGAAAAATTGATTTCCTTATACATTCATTAATTAGTTTGGTTAACGGAAGTAAAATAATATTTACTGCAGATTTTATTAAAGCACTATTTAAATTATAAATATCCCTGCAGCTGCTATTTTTTAACGATGAAATTGCATCACGAACTTGATTGCACGATACCTCATTAAAAGCGAAATTTATATTAATTACTATAAAAAATTGTACCAGTAGAAGTCTTGAATATTGCACTGTTTAGATTTTTAGCAATTTGATCAGCATTATTCTGAGCAGTAATCTTTATAGAATTTGTATTTGCTATAATTCCATCAACGGAACTAATTAAAAAGTCATTGAAAGTGTCTGACGTAAAGCCGTGTACTAATTCATTTTTATTTACAAAATTCATTTTTCTTTTGCAATTTAATAATTTCCACTTGAGTTTGTTATTATTCCCCGTTTTATTAATGAACTCATCATGCACCCTAATCTCGGTATTTTTTAGCACTTGAAATTCTTTAAATACAAACCAATATCAATATTCCTATGAAAAATATTATTCAAACTTTTCAAATACATAAAATGATTTCTCATTGCCCTTAAATTTTGATCAAACCATTTTAATTTAATTACATGTTGAAAATCCTTAGATTGCATAGATTTAATTGGAAAAGCTGTAGCAACGGCATCAACGAAAATGTTATAAAATATTCATATTTTAGGTTTATATTTAATGTTTCATCGTTTACAAAGTTCCATTTCTACTGCTCTAGAAGTCCATAAAATTTTATCTTCCCTGCATTTGTGAGAGGCTGATAAAACTTAGTGACTCAGTTTTTTAGGTCTTTCAAATATTGTATGGATCAGAAGCAAACCCAGATGATCGGATAAACCAGTGTCAATAACTTTGCACTCCTAATTTGGCATGTTGGTGAAAACATTATCTAACCAGTTATTAAATCTAGTTGGTTTCGTATTCAAGAATTTAAAACCAAAACAAGCAAGAAAATCAATTATATACATAGAATCATTGTCATATGAACCAAACTTAACATTGAAGTCACCACAAATATAAACACTGTTTTTATGTAGCTTACCTAAAATTTCAAATACCCTACTGAATGTTTCGCAAAAAATTAATAATCCTTTATTGGGTGACCTATATGTTGTTATAATAAAAAGATTTAATTGCTTGATATGAATGGCTGCAACTTTAGCATGAAATTCATTTGATAATGCATTAATATTAAGCATTGGAACTATTTCGTAAATACTAGTTATATAACTAAAATAGATACGCCACCCCATGCATGATTCTGCCTACAATAGCTAGAAATAGGAATCAAATTATTGATTCTTAAAAATTGAAGTTCATCATAATTAAGATTTATCTCACTAAGACGAAGAACATTACAAGACAAATTTGCCGAAGCAAAAAGCGCCTCCACACCATTAACCTTATTTTTAACCGATTGTATATTACTCACGAAAATATTTGATGTGGTTAAGGGTGTACCCATAAACCCATTTTTAGTTTTTCCCACAGTTTCATTAGTTATTAATTTATTAGAATACCCTTGATAATTACCTTCATCATTACTAGACAATGTTGAGGGTAACACTCCATCTCCATTAAATAATGGTTTGCCATATAATCCTGCTACGTACCTAGACGTAGCTGGAAGAAAAGTAGATACCTAGCTAACTACTAGACGCGGAGAGTGGGGGAATTCGCCTACATACCAAGAAAACAAAAAAATACAGTACATCGTCCACAATTATCTATAAACACATAAAAATAAATAAAGGATTCTGTACAAATAATCAAAAGGAAAATAAATTAAGCGTTACTATTTTACAGCCAACAATTATATTCTACGGACAATTTAGAAATTTAGCTTCGAAGTGCGCATCTCGTATTTACACAAAATAAAATTAATCAGTATCGAATAAAAACTATGAGAGCTTTTATCGAGTGTTTTTAAATTTTTCCTAATAATTTTTGTAAAGTAGCTAATTAATAAAGCGAATAAACATGTGCGTTCTTTTGTCACTCATCTTTAAAAATAGTACATCGCACCTGTAGAGTGATAATATCGGATCGCAGCAACAATGAATAGTTCTACAATGTGACGTACCTACACCAACCTTTCATACGGAATATGCCCTTGACGCACACAAAAGAAAACAAGTTGCATACCTGTAGGTATCCTGATACTTAGCTCGCAAGCCGTCGGCATAGAAACGCCATGACCGTCAGCCTACATTTACTCTGCTACCATAATTGCAGCAGCAGTATAACAAAAGAAGTTTTACATAACGAAAGAACCCATTTGGCCTCCAGCTAAAATAAGCTAGAAAGAGCATCTGATTAGAATGGGTACGCACGGGGAAAACTCACCGAATACACACAGTACACCCACTAGTTATTGAACAGAAAGACGTGCATCGCTTTTTGAAATACAGTGACGAATAAAATGTAGAAGACCCTTCGACATACACGCTGCAGAATCCAACTCAACAATGGTTCAAACAACACGAATTCGAATTGTGCCAATTCCTAGCTTAGCGAAGCGCATTAAAACTGGAAAATCCGGGTTTATATCGGATCGTTCAATACACTATGTAGACGAATGTTTAGATGGAAAACACATAAGAAGCAATTATACGCTATCGGAAGGTTTAACAAATTGAAGGTTACCTAAACAGGATATAAACTATTTAATTTATCGAATACATGTTTCGTTTCAAAGCAACTAGATTCAAATTGAAGAATTATTCGAAAGCATATTCATTGTAGAAAATAAAATATACTGGATGTACGAAATAAACGTAACAATCCTAAAAACCCTTCCTATTATTATGTAACCTTAATTTCTTAGATCTAAAAGGTTTTACTAAAATATGATTCCCCCATAGTTCCTGTGAGAGCACTTTTTCAATATCATCCATTTTAACACCGAGCTTAAAGGATTTGTAACCATCATATTTAGTTTGTAGTGGATTGCAGGAAACAACTTGAATGCCACCGTTAGCAAGATGCTTAATAATATCTTCATTGTTAAATTTCAGATCCACCCTTGAAACAAAAATGAAGGATGATTTAGCCACACCATACACTGTAGATTCAGTATTATTACCAATAATTAAAGGTTTTTTTTTATATTTGTTGGCTTCCTAGATAAGGCGCCGACTAATTTAGTTCCATAATCTTTAGGACTTTTAGATTTTTCAATATTAATTACGGTACCCATAATCTTATGTTGTTTATTTTCAAGTACAGTAATAGATTCCATTTTCAGGTTAGGATCTGTATTTACTTTTGCCAAGGAAACAGCTGTACTATCACTCAGACTTGTGCATTCATCCGGCTTACAAGGGGCTTTAACCTTGACCTTGTTTACATTTTAATTTTCACCGGATGCACAAGAAGTGTCATGTTTTCACCTTTAAGTTTAGTAGTGGATTTTTGATTGTATTCGCATCATTAGAACTAGATGCCATAGCTTGCGAATAAGAGAGCTGGACTTTTTTTAAAGTTTGGTTTTCCTGATAAATGTAATTAAACTTGTCTCTTATTAGCATATTGTTTTCTTTTACTAAAGCAATTTCACTACGCAAAGCTCTTACTATTTGATTATAAACATCTAGCAAATCATCTAGGCTATTACCGTCACAGTCGCTAGCATTAGTTTTAGTTTTAATTTCACCATCATATTTATTAACAGACACAGATACAAGTAACATCACATGTGGTTGTAAAACATCGCCATTACAGCAAACAACACTCAAATCATCACTATATTGTAGTTTTTTCTGGTCAGCACAACTCCTATGGAACAATGCCTTACAAATCTTACAGGTTACGCACTAAGGACCCCCCTCTGTCACACACGAATTGTGAGAACCGGCCAAATTGCAGTTTCTAGAAACTATTGTTAAGAGGTTTTATTTAAGTTGTATTGGAGTAAGCTGCAATTTCAAACCTTCTTTGTAATAATTAACAAAAATAACTATATTATTTTACTTCAAATAATCTATTCTCTCATAACTTCTTATATTTTTTCCAATACTCGAATTTTAAGATTTTTATTAAACTCCAAGCAATAAGTGATTCCCACTCGCTCCGATTTCATTTTATTTAACAATAGTTCCGAATTATCACAGTGATTTCTGAATTAAAGGAACTGACAGCTCCAGCTTCGGTTCATTAATAGTTTTGATAGCACATGGAAATGTCACGTTTAATGTTACCTCTCAGACTACGAAACTGATTGGTAAACATTAATGTCAAGAGTTCTTTTGTACAAACGAAAACAACAATTCTTAATTTTGATATTTGAGATAATTTGTCGATTAAACCAAGGTGGTAAGTTAGCTTTACCACGTAACTAATTTTTGGTACATGTGCACCAATCACTGAATCTAAAAGTAAATAGAACCTATTACAAGCTTTATCGATCGTTAAGTTCTGATAAACTATTCCAATCAATGTGGCAAAGATCAGTATACAGTTGAAATAAGTTTGTCTTCTTATAGTTATATAAGAGCTTATGTAACACAGGAAAATGTTTTTATCCATGTGACAGGGACAGCACTATATCCAATGGTGGGCGGTGCCCGTCTTCAAAAGAAATGAGTCAAGCGAATGTGTGACAACAGGATCCAATTCACTGAAAACCAGGTCAAGCAGCCTACTGTTAGTGTTGAGAATAGCATTAAGTTGATTTAGACCTAAATGCGTACATAAACTGTTTAACGCAGTAATACTGTTAGTTCTCATTGCTTTGTCTGAGCAGGTAAATTGAAATTGCGTAATATTAATAATTTATTTGCACAGTGAACCCATTCAGAGTTATTAATGAAGCTTATAGCTGCCAATTCTGAAATTTGTAATGTATTCTATAGAATACATTACAAATTTCAGAATTGGCAGCGGCAGGAAAATATTCATCAAATACATATAAATTACAGGTTAGAGCTAATATTTTTCAGACCTATTATGTCTACTCTAGGTATTAAAGAAGATAATTCAGATACATCCATCCAATTGCGTAACAATATTACCCTTTTTTTAGTGCTATTAATACACTTCCTCCAGTTGTGCGGTGTGTGAGTGCAAACTTACGGTTGGAGCGAAGAAACACCATTCATTTTTCATGAAACAGTTCAGTATCATAAATAGATGAATTCGACCAAGTTTCATAGAGTACTAAGACATCTTAGTAGCTTCAATCGAAAAATTAAGAAATGCTTGAGTCTTTGTGTTTAACCTTCTAATGTTCTGTAGCGTTTTAAGTGGGTAGTATTCCCAAAAAGGGCTGGAAGGAGTTATAGAAAGAAAAAGGGACGCCAAGGGCTATGCCACGGCGGATGGAAAAGAATGCCTGGCTTATGGCTAGCTGCTTGTTGAAGAGTAACGTAGATGAAACCCACAGATTTAACAAGTTGGCTAACAAGTACAAGTGCATTGCTTGCTCTGAGTTTATTAAAGCTAATTCTGCAGCAATACAGTGCACAAAATGTTGTAATTGGTCACATAAAAAGTGTTGTGGTTTATCTAGTGACGAATTTTCAAAAAATTATAATTGGTTTTGTGCAACCTGCTCACAGCCGTGCCGTCCATAAGGACAACAAGGGCAAAAACCCACGGCGCCAAGAGTCCAAAGGCGCCGTGAGGCGCATCACGGTAATATTTAAAACTTACCAAAATTCTTATTTTTGTTTGAGACACGAGACTTCCCAAAGGTCCCCTGTACGTTTACGCGCGCATTCGCTATGAATAACTAATTAAATTCCATTAATTATCGGAACATCGATGTTTTGTATCAGATAATCTCAACCGATGATGATCTACAATATTAGGGCAACACTCCAATATCGCGACTTTGCGCTAGTTGCACAATTTTATTCTTATTATGTTTATGCATTCGATAATTATCGGTTATCGATGTTTTGCCGTAACAGTGCTCGCGCTCATCCCTATATGTTGACTAGAACGCAGAAAGCGAGTTTATTCTTGTTTCTGCAAGTTTTCCCGTTCATTCCTTCCTGTTGAATCTTGAGTCTTGAATCTTTATAAATACCGCCGCGCTTTTAAAAACAATTCATTTAACATTGGGTATCGAAGTGTCGTAAAGACTGTAAATTGTGCACCTGAATTAAAAAAGTTAAGAGTTCTTCGATATTTTACATTATTAGAGGATTCAAGGTAAAAGGTAAGTTTCTAACTTTACTCTTTACTTTACAATTAGATAGAGAGGGCACGTTTTAAATGGAAAATAAATACCCTTCGGTCAGAATTTGACGAAAATTTGATATGTTGCAGAATTTGACCTATTTATGAATTAATGTGTCCATTGCGACAAAGCTGTAAGTTTAACAGTTAGTTTTTGAGATACAGGGTGTCCAAAATCGCTACTTCATAATTTCAAAATTTCGTAAACTGTATGTTGTTGCCGATATGAATACAAAAATAATAAATAAATTTTAAGATTGGCGTCTCTAGCGGAATTTCAATTATGTAATAGTCTATTCTAATTTATTATAAATGTTTAATAAGGAAAAAAAAAGCCTTCAGGATATCAAAATTTGATGAAAAAAAGAAAGCTGGAAAAAGAACTGGAGAAGACGAAGTCCAAAATTACGCTATTTTTTCCTTCACCTTCAAGCACAAATATACAAACAGATGCAGATCTTCCATCGACTTCGAGAGAGGACCGGGAGGAGTCTAAACTACAAGAGATTCCATCAACATCTACAGACGAAGTTGAGGAAGACCAAGACGTAGTTTTTGCGGAAATGGACGATACGCAACTTCCTCAAGATCCAGGTTTGTGGCCAAAAATATTGTCTCCTAGAGATGTACAAATATTAATTGAAAACGGGCCTACTCATTATCAAAGTAAAAATTGTATAAATTATCCCAATGATAAAATATCAGGCCGAAGGTTTTCGGATAAATATTATTCACGAATTTTGTCTAATAATGAAAAAGTCGAACGGGAGTGGCTTTTATATTCAACAGAAAAAAATTCAGTGTTTTGTTTTTGTTGTAGAATATTTTCAAATACTTTAAAAACAATTAAATTAAGTGATGAAAATGGGTATAATGACTGGCACCACATTGGTGAACATTTAAGTATCCATGAAAAAAGTAAATTTTATTTTGAGAACTTAAAAAAATGGTCAGAATGTTTCACTCGCTTAAAAAAAATGGCAACTATTGATTCTGCGGCTCAAAATTTAATTAATATAGAAAGAAAATATTGGCATGGAATTATCGAGCGCATTTTTTATATTATTCAATTTCTTGCTGAGAAAAACTTGGCTTGACGTGGTACCAATAGCAAACTGTTTGAAAAAAATAATGGCAGTTTTCTAAAATGCATTGAAATGTTAGCAAAATTTGATCCTATAATATCTGAGCACACGAGAAGGATCCAAATGCAAGAAAAGATAAAAATGCTTCATTATCTTTGGGACAAAATCCAAAACGAAATAATTAGTTTAATAGGAGAAAATCTTAAATTAAAAATTTTAGGCATGATTACAACAGCTAAATATTTTTCAATTGTACTTGATTGTACCCCGGATGCTAGTCATCAAGAACAAATATCAGTATGTGTTAGATTCGTTAATTCAGAAAAAAATAAAATTGTCGTCGAAGAACATTTCTTAACTTTTTGCCCTATAAATGATTGTACAGGTGAGGGTTTGAAAAATTTCTTAATAGAAACATTGAAAAAAAATGGCTTAGATATTTATAATTTACGCGGCCAAGGATATGACAATGGTGCAAACATGCGCGGTAAACATAATGGATTACAAAAAAAAAATGCTTAATATAAATCCAAGAGCATTCTTTGTGCCTTGTTGCAACCATAGTTTAAACCTTGTCGTGAACGATGCCGCAAAATCAAATATTTCAAATGTAAATTTTTTTTCTATAGTACAGATTTTTTTTCCGCTTCAACTAACCGTTGGTCAGTCTTAAAAACAAATATATCAAATTTAACCTTAAAACCCTTATCTGATACAAGATGGTCTAGTAGAGTTGATGCTTTAACTCCTTTAAGAATATCAGCTTGGAGAAATATACGATGCTCGATTTGAAATCTCTAGTGAAGGAAATAAAGCTTTTGACAATAATTCAAAAAATACGGCATCTTCGCTTGCCAAAAAAATAAAAAATGTTGAGTTTATATGTATGTTGATTTTATGGTATAATATTTTAAATAAAGTCAATATTGTAAGTAAACTTTTACAAACTGAGGATTTTAATATAGCAGAGGCCTGTCCTAATTTAAAAACTTTAGTTAATTGGTTAACAGAATACAGATCAGATAAAGGATTCAACGACTTGTTAGTCGATGCTCGTGAAATAGCTGATTCATTAGACGTTGATTTTGAATTAAAAAAAAAAAGATGGCTTGAGGGTGAGAAAAGTTAGAAACAATTTAGTTACGAACACGATGATGAACCCACTGAAGATGAAAAATTAAAGTTTAAAGTAAATTCTTTTTTAATATGTTAGATATAACTATAGAATCTGTAAATGAAAGATTTCAATTATTATCAGCTTATTCAAATCATTTTAACTTTTTGTGGGACATTTCCAATTTTTCCAAATATTCTAAACAGGAGCAGTTAAAGTTATGTACAGACCTTGAAATAGTATTAACTGATCTAAATCTCAATGAACGTGACATAAGTGGTGTAGAACTCCTAAACGAATTACAGTTTATTAATTTAGGTGAAGTGAACACTTCCACTCCTACAGAAACCTTAAATTACATTATTAATAATAATTTGAAACAATCCTTTCCAAACACTTATGTGGCTTTACGAATTTTGTTAACTATGCCAGTATCTGTCGCCACAGCAGAACGTTCGTTTTCAAAATTAAAAATGATAAAAAACTATCTAAGATCCAGTATGGCCCAGGAAAGACTGGCAAATATTGCTATTATTTCAATTGAATCTGAACTACTAAAAGATTTAGAAACTGAAGAATTGATAAATAAATTTGCAAAAAATAAAGCACGCAAAGTCAAGTCCGTTTAGTTTAGTGCAATGCTACTACTACTATGTTATTATATATACACTCTAGCTATGTATAATTTAAAAATATTGTAAAATGTAAGATATATTTTTGATTAAAATGTTTATAAGTTTATATTTTGTTTTTTTAATATATCGTATCGTTACATTTTGGTGGTACTACTTAAAAATATTTTTGTGATAATACATTTTAGCGTTTATCTTATTATAAAGTTTATGTATAGTATAAAACGATATACGACGTTTATTTCAAATTATAAAAAATTTTAGTTCTAGGTACTTATTTATATTTGTCCCTAGCCAGGCAATTTTATAAATTTTTGAAAATAATGTACAGAATAAAGAACAAAGCCTTTGTTACAAAGGCACAATTTTTTGAAAAAATTAAATAATGTAAGAGAAGCTAAGATGCAAGCAACACGCTCCTACTCTACTCCATTAAAAAATTTTTCCTACAATAAAAAGGCGCCTTAATGTTTTTGCCCCAGGGCACTATATAGCCTTGGCGCGGCCCTGAACCTGCTATAGTGAAGTGACTTTCAAATCGAGAACTACAACAGATGGAAAAAATGAATTTAATGATAAGGCATGTAAAACAATAATCAGTGAAGATTTTTGAATGATACTTAAGTCTGCTGTAAAAAATATCATATTGCCTCTACATAATGAGATTGCAGAATTAAGGGTCGAAATTGCCTGCATTAAGCAAAGCAATATAGACCTAATTAAACTGCTTACTACAAATAAAGGTATACCTTTACTTTTTAATAATGAGTTGATAAACAGCATTTGTGATAACAAATCTGAAAATAAGAATGGAAACATTGATAAAATAAATACTACATTCAAAACTAAGGACACCACCTAAGTATAATATCCTCACTTACTAAATCTACAGATACAAAAAATGTAAACAATAATAAAGTAGTTAATGAAAATATTAAACAGAATAAGAATTCCAAACAGAAACATTTAAATTCTGATTTCGGAATGTTCGAGGTGCACAAAAAGAAACAAAAACATTACCTAGTATCTATTCACAATTAACTAAAACTACCATTCAGTTGAATGAGAATGGTACGAATTTAGATGACTCAATTAAACAAGACACTGGAACTCAATGGTTTGCAGTATCTTCTAATAAACGACATAATCAATTCAGCATTGTCGGGAGTGCAAAAAACATGGTAAATATTAAGGTAAACCCCAAGAAAGTCTATTTATTTGTTTCACGATTGCAAGCTGGAACTAAAACTGAACAGTTAACATTTTTTCTAAAGATTAAGTTCCCAGAAGTGGAATGCAAAGAATTGCTTTCAAAACATCCCAACTTGTACACTTCTTTTAAAGTAACAGTTAACTTAAGTAATTTGGATGCTGTTATGGATCCTATAATTTGGCCTGAAGGAGCATTTATAACAAGATTTTTTCATAAGCATCTGCAACTTCCAAGGAACACTTAGCTTTAAGCTTTTATCAATAAACTGTCGATGCCTAACTTTTAAGAAAATAGATTTTCTCTGCCTGAATGAAATAAACGTGGTTTAAAGAGGATAATGTTGAAAAAGCTTTTTTCAATGGATTCTACTTAGCCACCAGCTACTGTAGAAATCTTTTAAAAGGCGGTGGAGTTGGTATATTGTGCAGAAATACAATCACAATTAAGCCAATACAGCTAAAACAATTCTGCTTAGAAAAACAGTTTGAAATATGTGGTGTGGTTTTTAGTAAGTTAAATGTCAAAATGATAATTCTCAACAGTTACAGATCAGATCCCCTACTGGTACCAATTTTAACATATTCTTAGATCATATTAATCAGGTACTAAATTTTATTTTTAAGCCTAACATCGGTATTGTGTTGTGTGGAGACTTTAATATTGACGCCCGAAGGGATGCGCAAGTTTTTCAATCTCTTGTTAGTATTCTTGATAGTTTTAATTTAAAAAACACTAGTTGTGAGAAAACTTGCAATGCCCATACTTTAGATTACATTTTTACAAATATACATAATTCTAAAACGACTGTAAAGGAAACCTATTTTACGGATCATAAAGCATTATTACTCTGCATAGCCTCGGAAGCTAGTCAAAAACCCATTACTAAAGTTGAGTATAGACGAGTTTATAACAAGCTCAGTATGGCAAACTTTCGAACAGACTTAGCTAAAGAAAATTTGTTCGATGTGTTTTCCTCAAATAGTGTGGATGAGGCATTTGGTATGTTTCATTCTGTTTTTTAATACTATTTTAATTTACATTTTTCATTAAAAAAGTCTTCAGTACAGCAAGTCAAAGGTCGGGTGGATAATAATATTAGAGAATCTAGTGTAAATCTAAAGGAACTTTATAAACAGACAAGGCTCACACCACAAATGAAGGATTATTATCATTCATGTAAAGTGGATCATTGTAAACTGATTCGCGAGACGAAAAAAGCATACTATCAAAATAAAATAAAATCTGCTGACAATCCTCTAAAGTGTAGTTGGAGTATTACTAAGTTGTTAAATAATAAAATCAAGAAAGACAATCCAATTAAAATTATACTTGGAGACACTCCAATTAGGGGTCCCGTAAAGGTTGTCAATGAGTTTAATGTTTTCTTTGCCAATAGTACTACTAAACTCATGGATCAAATACCCAAGGTACCTTATGTAAATTTAATTCCATATGCAGAAGAATTTAAATCTCCAATAAATAACAAGTTAAAAACAAAAATATCTAGTGGGTTTGACGATGTGCCCAACTTTCTTTTGGAAAAATGTTTGATAAAGGTGGCAAAACCTCTTACATACTTAATTAATTTATCTTTTCAAACTGGTGTTTTTCCAAATAAATTAAAGCTCAATAAAGTTACACTCTTACATAAAAAAATGACAATATGTTGATGAATAATTATCGACCAATTGCACTTTGCTCAGTCTTTTCAAAAAATTTTGAATACTGTTATTTGGAAAGATTGTTAAACTTTTTGAATGCAAACAAAATAATTATAACAAATCAATTTGGTTTCCAACCAAAGCAAAGTACAATGGATGCAATATTTAGTTTCATAGAAGTCATAATTAACTACATTGAATCTGGGCAATGTCCTGCTGAGATCTTTTGTTATCTCAGCAAAGCATTTGATTGTGTGGTACATTGGTTACTCCTACTGAAGACGGAAAGTTACGGCATACGGGGTCTAACTCTACAGTGGTTGAAAAGTTACCTCTGCAATAGACAACAATATGTTTCAGTTCCCTACAATATTAATGGTGTTACTACTAATTTCAATTCTAGAACAATCAGTAATAATATAGGTGTACCTCAAGGGCCAATTCTAGGCCCACTCTTATTTCTGCTTTACATTAACGATATAAACACTAGTTTAGACTGTTCGTTATTTTTATATGCAGATGATGCTACTGCAATAGTGTCCGAAGAGAACTGTACAACTCTACAGTCCAGTTTGCAAGTAAATTTGGACAAATTGTGCAACTTGTTTAATATGAACTTTTTACATATTAATGCATCTAAAACCTGCTGCACCATTTTTCATAATTATAATAAAAGAATTTTTGATGTCAGGGTTCTCATTAACAATATCGAAATAAACACAGTTATTAATGTCAAGTTTTTGGGAGTAATTATAGATGAACACCTAAATTAGAAAGCACACTGTTACAGTGTTTGCTCTAAACTAAACTCCGTGTGTTTTCTAATCAGAAATTTAAGAAGTGTACTGTCTATTGATCAACTATTACCAGTTTATCATTCGTACTGTTCTTCAAGATTGAGATATGGTATTAGCTTCTGGGGTACATCTTCAGCTGCACATGATGTGTTTATATGTCAAAAAAGAATAATCAGATGCATTGCAGGTGTTTCGCAACTTGTGTCATGCAGAAGGTTTTTCAAAGAATATAGAATTTTGACCTTAACATCTATAGTTATATTGGAACTTGCCACTTTAATATATAAAAGGAAAGGATAAATATCGATCCAGTAGTAGTTACCATGACTACAATATTCGTAATAATGCTCTAAGATTACCTAACTTCAAATGTAAAATTAGGAGGTTATCGCCAGCCTTTTTAGGCCAAATTTTTAATAAAATTCCGAGGGACATTAAATCTTCACACAATTTAAAAACTTTTAGGTACAAATTGAAAATGTTTCTTTTGGACCAGTGTTTTTATGACTTGCATGAATTTTTTTAATGATTTTAGTAATATTGACACGTTTTATATGTAGTTTTATATGGCTTACTGTTTGCCAATTTCCTTTTCCTAACATGTTAATCATGTATTATATTATATATACTTATCATATGTACTATTATGTGTAATGTAAAATGTCTGACTTTTTTCCACAATGCTCGCCATTCTATGGAATTTAAATAAATTTTAATTTTTAAAGAATGTGAGAAATGCCCAGAAAGTGCCAGGGATGCCGTAGTACAGGAACAACTTCGCGATCCCACTGTGAAGCGAAAGTGCCGAGACAAACTACCTGTAATAAAAGTTATTAGTTATAATAATAAATACAATGAAGGTATAAACTGTCAGTATAATGTAACAAATCAAACGTTAAATAATAACATAGGACTTTACAAATATTAGCATAATAAATTAGAATTGGATAATATAATTCAGCTTAGTTAATATTACTGGGTATGTAGAACCTAAGCACGGCCTAAAATTAAATCACGCGCAATGGTAGTTAATTAAAATTGCTAGTTCGTCGGTTGGCTCTGAGACCCCAAAGAAAGTGCTTTCCTGCGGACTGTTTCAATACTAATAAAAATATAATCGTGCACTTTTTTAATTATGTGCCAATTTAATGGGCAAGGAGATGCGTACAAGTAGCTAGCCTAATTAACGATTCTAAAGAAAAATAAAATAATAAGGAGTATCCTGACTGGATACTAGCAAAAGTTTTGTAAACGGTTGACTTAATATAGTCTTTAGTAACAGTGCAATTAATTAGAATAAGTAGTATAAATAATATTTTGTTACGATTACAGTTGAGAGAATCCGGAGAGGGAAATATAGTTGCACAAATTGGTTCGATTTACATTGTTAGGCATCATAAACAATTTTCATTTTTAATAGTACGAATAATGCAGCAAGGTTAGTGTTGTTAGTTGCATATACATATATATATATATATATATATATATATATATATAATATAATATATATATATATATATATAATATATATATATATATATATATATATAATATATATATATATATATATATTGCTATAACAGGGTTATTTAGGGTATATTGAGTCATAATGGTTACATGTAAATAGTACTACGAGTTAGAAAACTACATTTATTTAGCATGAAAAATATGTAATTTGCAAATTATGCAAAGAGCTAACATTTAACACCCGTATAAGGATCGCAATTGACTTTAATTAATGCTGGGAAGCATATCATTCAATAATAAACACACATTCAGCAAAAGAAATAACTCTACATGTAATCAAACTTGTCTTAAACCAAAAAGCATTCATAAATTGTAAATAGATATGCGTTAGAAAATCATGATACAATTCCCATTAGAATTAAACATGCGAAAGGAGATAGCATAGCGTCCTCATAAGAAACGCATCTTTCGAAATAAATACGTTTTGGAAAGGCAAGAAGTAAACAGAAATATGTTAATTTACGTCATTTCATCTACGTGATTTTCTACATGGAGTAGTATTATCTAGACAAACAAAAGCCATAAGTTAAATTACGTGCCAAGGCGAATTAGAAATTCCTGTAATAATATCAAAACAGCCGGTCTAAAATAAATACAGAATAGAAATCCACTGGTATCCTTCATGAGCAAGAAATCGTCCGGCGAGTTATTATCAGACCTATACATGTAAAAGCCCAAAACATCCTATGGTTGGTCGTAAACTTTGAACAAACAGCGCCGATAACCAATGGATTTTTGGATGGGGCGTAGCTTATATAACACGCGAATTTGATAAGCAGACAGTCTTGATTCGAACGGAGCACAACCCACATCACTTATACTCAAGAATTTACGCAACGAGTGAATATTAAATTAAATAAACATATGTTTGTGAAAAGTGGTGTTAGAAAATTTAAAATAAATAATAGTGAAAAATATATGAGACAAATTTCGCAGTTTGCTGGAAAACGTGAGTAAAAGTTTATTAATTAATTAATGTTAAATATATATAATTTAGGACTCTAAGAGAGTCTAAGAAAATCTAAGTAAAATCCAAGTAACTCTAGGGGAGATTAAGAAAATACTAGATTATTCATTAAACGGGGTAAAATTTGGAAACTAAATAAATTTATAATATTGGGAGGAAGTCCGAATGAGAATATTGGCAAAGGCGCACAAAACAGAGGATTGTTTTAGGCTTTGAATGAAACAACTCAACTGAAAGTAATATTGAGGCACTGATCCACAGCATATAGTAGCAGATTCAGAAAGACGCACAAGGAAAACTACAGGTCAGAACTATTTAGCATAAGACATTATTTTCTCTTATTTTTGAACATTGACTATATTTATTATACCTGAATATTTTATGTAGTCATCAAAAATTTCTTTTATATGTGAAAATTACGTAAAAAGGGGAAAAGTCTTGAACGTTCAAAGAATTACCAGTAGAGTACAGTGTCATTTTTGCTGGCTTTAAAATAAGGAAAGGGAGCTTTAATTTTTGGGAATAAACAATTTAAAAATTATTGTTATTTGATTCAGGGGTTCATTTTTGTCATACAGTAAAACAAATTAAGCCATGAAGTGTACATGATTTTTCTTTCTCATTATATAAATATTAGTCAACTTCGTTTTATCATTCAAAGCGTGAAAAGTATTAGAGAAAAGGGGATAAAATATTTGATTATCGTAACGTTGTGCACTCTGTGTGAATTAAACTGAGCTAGCTGAAGCATATTTAAATTTTAGTATAGCATATCTATATATATATATATATATATATATATATATATATATATATATATATTGCCATGGAAACTTTTAAAATTCTTACCCCACGAATCGGGCCTACATAAAATTTTCAAAAAAAAATAAAAAAATTTTCTTACACTTCTTTTGTAACGCCTCCTTATTGCTCTGCTCACCCTGGCTAGTTCAGCAATCGGCTTCTTCTTGAATACCTACGATTTTAAGTACATACCTCTCTTACACACACACACAGTCAAATGAAATTACCAAAATAATGCAACAACCATACAGCCCTTTATTTACACATCTTAACAAGTTTGCATTATAAATAAAATATTTACACCTTGGTACAGACAGTTTGTTACAACAGCTACCAGTTCAATCATTAAATACTCTGAAGCCCTTGGTTTTAGTATACTTTAACAAATTCTATATAATACGAGTAGATGGGCCCTACATGCTACCCTAGTTTGACTTCATTCTGGTCTATTTTGAACTCATTATAACCCAGTTTCTGTAAATGCTTTTTAAACCTAGCATTTTATTGAAAACAAATTTAAAAGACCAGTTTACTCCTTACAACAACAATTTATAGCATGAATAAACCTTTATATCATCAATAAACCCTTTTTTAATAATCAGAATTAATTGTCCAGCACATATACCTCTTTAAACAAGTTTTATGGTAATAAATATGCCACCAATAAGTAAAAACACATATACACAAAAAATATCAACGGAAATGTTTATACAAAAACAGGAATTTAAGTTTCGTTACCTGGAGTCGCCTTCATTCTTCGTCACCAGTAAAGATGATTTCCAGAAACCATCGTCGTTGTGTACATCTACTACGATGATGCCTGGCTTCACATATCCCCACCATCCAAATCTCCGCTACCGCCACTATTAGCTTTGTCTCAAACGTAACATTCCATCTCAAATATACTTCAAGCATACAAGTTTAGGCTTCGCTTATCCAAAATATCATCTCTTTGTTTAATCGCTTCGTTGTAGTAACGACACTTTTTATCTAAACAAAAGTACCAACTCGTGCAATATCACTTTTACAATCTTTTGCGGTACGTTACTACAGCTTTCATAACTTCTAAGCAGGATGTTATTTGCAATTTTACTGAAAACACAATAATTAATAGCCATAAGAGCATTTACTGTTATTGCGTTGCAGATCTAAGCATGGTCTCAGATCTAAATTGAAAGAGTAAGAGAGCTTTAATACAATTTCTCCGTGTATTTATATGATTTTCAAACCCCTTTTGTGGAACCTACTTTACTTGAAAAGCTTATTTTCGAAACGGGTTCTTAAATTTTCGAACGTAACTGACTATAACTTCTGAAAAATCCCCCGTCCATCGTGCTGTTTACATAGAATTTTGTTTACGACCTTAACGTACGCGCACTTCTTGAAAACTGCTAGCCATCGACCAATGATAGAATTTTTCCCCGTTCAGACCCGCCACCTCTCAGCTATCTGTCTCCGTTCCACGCATGTTTGTTGTCTCCTTTAGAACCCTTCTTAAGTTACAGAAAATCGATATTGTATTTGGCCTTCGCCTTTACCCGTGTATTTCGTACGTGACATGTACCCAACGCTTTATTTACCTGCTTCTCTGTCTGTCTTATATTATCGATCGTTTATTCCACTCATTCTTTAAGGCACTTATTATGTAGCAGCTTATAAACTGACCGTTGCAAACAATTCTATAGAATTTTGTGCTAACGTTTGTTTAAGTTTCCATGAACCTGACATATAACCAACAGGTGTTTCTCAAAGCAATCGACCGTTTAAAATAACAATTCTTGGTTTATTCCCTTCTTAGTATTTGTATAAACGAACGTTGGCTTTTAAACTGAAAACATTTGCATTTAAAATTATTGATTTTCTATGCATGCAAGCTCCGTTCTTGCTTCCATGCGTTTGATTTAAAATTATTATAATTACTTATGCGTATCCTTGAGTTTTTATGTACTCTAAAGCGTTCTTCCCTTATGCAATTTTAACATTCCAATATACAAATAGAAAAATACTTTAATAACCTCCGTTTTTACTATATAAATTAATTAATTTGGCACGTAAATAATTTGCTCCTGTTTCTATATACACAGTGTTTAAAATTTTACTGTCTGAACCTATTTAACCTCTAATTCCACAACAATATATATATATATATATATATATATATATATATATATATAGTTAGTGAATTTTAGTTCTTCAATGTTTATGGTTTTGAAATTCAAGCTGGAACCAGGTGTTCGCAATGCACTAGGCAATAAACCTTCCAGATGTTTAGCATGCAAACGCTGATATCAATTTTATGTAGAAAAGTTTTGCCAAATATTCAAATAGGGTTTCGTACACTGGTAAAGACACAGGTAAAACTTCCAAAGGAGTAAGAACGAAATAAAAAAGGCTAAAACCAAAATGTATTGAATCGAAATATTCAAAATCAAACCATACTAACCAGGATTGTTAAATGAGTAATGTGTATAGGTATAACGATACTTAACCATACGGCTTTCAAAATGCGAGGAATTTTGTTTGAAAACTTAAACATTAACAATGATATTAAAATAAAGGAAAACAAGTTATCAAATTCACAAGTCAAAATACAATAAGATTTTGCAAGTACTAGAGCTGATAACGGCAGGATGGAAATTACAGCTACAGAGTCGATAACTAGCGCTTAAACAAATAAACTAACTGAACCAAGTATAACCTTAAACATAGTGTAATGAAATGGAGAACCTCTTTTAAGGTTTTAATAAACAGTTAATTATAGTAAATACTAAACACATTAAAACTAATGACAGATAGGAAAGTGAATGTCTATAAACAACATCAGGCAACTAGATCATAATAATATCACATTCACCCCTGCCTATAAATTACAACACGTATTCTTCAAGGTGAGAAGGTAGTTTCCTTGTTCTAGAACTTCTACGTACAATAGGTTGAACGTTTCGAGAATTATTTAATTCGACTTGTGATTCAGGAGTGTCTGATTGCATGTCGTTAGTTTCGGGAGTTAAAACTTCTTTTTCAGAGTCTCTAATGCGAACATTATGAACTGGAGCTAGATCTCGTGCAGATACAGAGTTCATTCTTCCTTCAGAATCTCCAATCAGAATATTTTCAGCATTACCAACTGGAGCCAAATCCCGTGTAGATACAGAGGTAATTCTTCCTTCAGAATCTCTAATATGAGCATATTCGGCATTACTTTCGAGTAGTGTAACTTCTTTGACTATGGGATCATATTTGGAATTACAAACAAATTGTCGTAGATAAACAGGACCTGGACTTAAAAGCCACGTTGGAATCGTTTCTCCATTACCACTTCGCCTTTGATGCCTGAACAATCGTTCATGCGGAGTTTCATTTGTAGAGGTACAGAGTAAGCTTCTTATTGAATGTAGTACTTCTGGAAGTACACTTTCCCATTGACTTATATTTTTATTTTTGGATTTAAGAGCTAATTGAATTGTACGCCAGATGATACCATTGTACTTTTCTACTTGGCCATTATAAGGTGTAGTTCTGCTAGAAGCGATTCCATTAGAGTTCAAAAACATTTTTAATTCATTAGACATAAATGAGCTCCCTCTGTCAGAGTGAATATAAGAGGGAGTTCCAAAGAGATAAAAGATATTTTTGAGAGCAGCAATGATAGTTGAAGAAGTCATATCTGGACAGGCGATGGCAAAAGGGTATCGTGAGTATTCGTCAATTATTGTGAGAATATAACGATTATTAGTACAGGATGGAAGAGGGCCTTTAAAATCCACATTTAAACGTTCGAAGGCGGAAGTAGCTTTTATGAGCCTTCCCTTAAATATATAGAATCTAGGCTTAATTTCACAACATACTGGACAAGAAGTCATTTTCTTTACATCTTCCATAGAATAAGGTAAATTTTTTATTCGAATCCAATGATACATTCGAGTAATTCCAGGATGACATAAAGTATTATGTAAATCCATAAGTCGAGCTTCGTTAGCAGTTGTTGCAGAACAAATACAAGAAAGTGCATCTGCAGCAGTATTCTGAGGTCCAGGTTTATAAATAATATCATAACTAAAACACGATAATTCTAATCTCCACCGTAGAATTTTTTCGTTCTTTATTTTGCTTCTGGATTTTAGATCAAACATAAATGTAACAGAGCGTTGGTCAGTGATTAGCTTAAAATATTTTCCCATTAGGAAATGCCGCCACTTCCTAGTTGCTTCAACGATCGCATATGCTTCTTTTTCTACAGACGAGTGTCTACATTCTGAATGAGAAAGAGTCCTTGAAAAGAAGGCAACAGGACGTCCAGATTGTGAAAGAGTTGCTCCTATTGCTTCATTTGTAGCATCAGTTTCTACCGTAAACATATCCTCACTACGTATAGGTGCGAACGAGGCATTTTCTATCTCTTTTTTTATACTATAAAAGACTTTTAGAGCTTCAGGAGATAGTGGGAATTTGCTATGAGAAAGGATACTTATTTTGTGTGAAAAACGAGGAATATAATTTGAAAAATGTGCAAACATTCCAACGACTCTTTTTAGTGAAGTTGTGTTATTTGGAGGTGGAATTTCATGCAATGCTCTGAGTCTATCAGGATCAGGCCTAATAGAATCGTAGGATATCAAATATCCTAAGAGGTGAATCCAACGAAGAGAGAATTCGCTTTTCTCATTATTTATGGTTAGGTTGAATTTCTGAATAGCTTCTATAAAACACCGAAGATTCTCATCATGTTCCTTCTGATCTCTACCACAAACAATGAGATCATCCAGGTAAGTATATGTATCTGATAATTTTTCATTGCGAATAATGTAGTCGATGCCTCTTTGAAACGCAGCTACTCCATTCGTTACTCCAAAGGGGATTCGCTTAAACTGTAAAAGTATACCACAACCCTCGAATGCAGTATATGACCGGTCTTCCTTTTTGATGGGAAATTGGTGATATGCACTTTTCATGTCAATTTTGCTGAAGACTTGATATTTAGACACACTGTTTACAATATCTTCAATACGCGGAAGAGGATATGCGTCTAACTGAGTGAATCTATTGATTGTCTGAGAATAATCGATTACCATACGTTTGCGGTGATTTTCTGAAGATGTAACTAGCACTTGTGCTCGCCACGCTGATTTACTTTCTTCAATTATATCCTCGGAGAGTAAGCGTTTAATTTCAGCTTCTATGAATTTGGAATCACTTTCAGTTTGTCTACGAGATTTTATAGCAATTGGTCTACATTCAGGTGTTAAATTTTCAAAGAGAGTTACAGGTTCAATACTAGCTGTAGCTAAAGCACAAATTTTCAACGAAGGTTTTAAGCCACCAAATTCAACTTCCACTTTAGAGTGTTGTTTCATAAGATCGTGGCCAATTATTATATCTGAGCAAAGATTAGGAGAATAGACAGACGAACATTAGGATAGAAGTGATCTTTGGTACGAAGATTAATAATACACTGTCCAGATGTTCTAGAGTTGAAGGATGTAGATGCCATTGTAACAGACTCTTGTGAAGACATTATAGGTAATTTAAGTTTCTGTACAGCTTGGTCACTAATAAAACTACAGGAACTACCAGTATCTATTAGTGCATAGAGAGGAATTATTAACTTCTACACGAATCATAGCTTTTGCCAAACATTCAGGTATGGGTTTGGTATTGATAGAGCTAATCATAGAAGCAGAGTGATTTGAGTTGGACCCATTCTTTTGTGATTTGCATACCTTAGAGTAGTGACCTTTTATTTGGCATATATTACAAAGACTATTTCGAGCTGGACATTTGGATCGAATATGCCATTTAAATCCACAGTAAAAACACTTTCTATAAGTAGCCGCTAATGTTTCTTTAGTTTCACTATATGGAACGTTTTCATTTTGAACTTCTTGCTTCAAAGGGACCACATGATTGACCGGATTGTGGGTTTGTATAGAGTTTACATTCAGAGATTGATTGTAAAGCATCGATTGTTGTAGAGCCATTTCTAATGATCGAGCTTTGTCATATGCCTCGCTTAGGGTCAATAGAGGACTTTCTAAAAGTCTCTGCCTAATATTGGTATCAGATAAACCACGAATAAAGGCATCCCGAGTGAAATCTTCTCGATGCTTTTCAGCAGTAACAGCTTTAAATTTACAATCTTTAGCTAGAAGATTTAAAGCTTGTAAAAATTGGTCAACATTTTCTTCAGATAGTTGACTTCGAGTAGCTAACTTATGCCGATTATAGACTTCATTAACTGGTATTCTTCTTAATCTTCTTTGGGAATGAAACCACTCATAGTTTTTAAAATCTATTTTATTTACGTTTCGATCCATGACCTAGGATCGTTGTCAAAATAATAAAAACTTCAAGTTTGACGTTTATGACATAAATTTTAAAACTATGAGTGGTTTCATTCCCAAAGAAGATTAAGAAGAATGCTAAACAAACCACAACAAACATACAGGGAGTATTCATTAACTGGCTTCACATATATATCATTGAGGATTGAAATAGCATCTTTATATGTCACAGCAGCACTAATATACTGGTAGACTTTGGCAGAGATGTAATTATAAAGGATTTTCAATTTATCAGGGTCTTCTTTTCCAGATGAGAAATTAAGAAATTTTGTATACCAGTGTTCCCACTCCAGAGTCGCATTTATAGAGTTTGGGTCGATGTCGAATCGTTCCGGAGCCAGAAAACGATCCATTTACTATAATTAACTGTTTATTAAATTGTAATGAAATGGAGAACCTCTTTTAAGGTTTTAATAAACAGTTAATTATAGTAAATACTAAACACATTAAAACTAATGACAGATAGGAAAGTGAATGTCTATAAACAACATCAGGCAACTAGATCATAATAATATCACACATAGTGTGGCAATTGAATGAGGTGGCGCGATGAGTACTAAAATTAATCTGAATTAGTAACTAAATCGGAAGTTGTACAAATTGGAGTGTTCTAATAAAACATGATAAAGGGTTTGTTTGAATCATAAGGATTGCTCTTTCATTGCTACTTACCCAGCATTGAATTTCTGTGATGGGTAACCTTTACCGTACAATTGGTATGATCTCATACACAGTGACCAGTATTAGTAAAGGTTACCGCAGTTAATACAACATGTTTTAGAATTTGGTAAGGTAACGAGCATTTTGGACAAGCAATATTTCTCATGCACAGCTTCTGATGGTGATTGTAACTGCAGCCTTTAAAGCAGAGTTCAAGTTTAACTGCATCAAAGACAGAGCATACATCACAACCAACCAAAAGATCCTGTAATGCAATGACTCTGTTATAAGTGTCAGAATCGAGTTCTAATACAGCCTGAAAGATTTTGTAATGACAGCAGTTCATCGGCTTCATATTTTTCAAACATCTCGACTCCTCTTATTTAAGGAGTTTTAGCTCGTACGCGTATCACATTATAGTATTCGGACAGTTTAACATTAGTAGCAGTTAGAAATTTGGTCGCATCATCAGCATTACTATAGCCAATAAGAATTCCTGTATCTCTAGTATTCTAACTTTAGATATGTGTATATTCAGTTTACTAGGCTTTATATTAGACACGAGATCTCTCTTAGTTTGTAAATTGTTTTGAGTGTTCTTTGGTTTAACAATTACCATGGAATGAGGAACAGTCTTAACTACTTGAGTGTATGAATGTTTCTCAGAACTAGATGGAGCCTTTAATTTATCATTAGCTAAGAACATAATTTCTCCTTTAACATCAGAAACAGTGATTCGATATTTTTAATTACGTCTTTTAATTTACCATCAATAGATTCAGAGAGATGTTAAAATTAGAAGCAGCAGGATAACAATCATTGCAGTACCATAAGAGTTAATACGATTTCAAATTTTTAAAAACATCAAGGGAAATTTCAACACAGCTGATATATAACTACTCTAATTACAAAAGACGGCACAAATGACACCTGTTTTTCTGTGACTAATCTAGGAATCGCACAATAAACAGACAATGATGTCACATATACCATTTATGTAAGTAGCTATCATAGATATCGTTTGGCGAATAAATGTTTGTTTAAGTTTAAATTTAAGAACACTGCTAAATACTTACTATGTAGCAATCACAAAACCCCCGACCCTACAATTTGTATTTAAACTTTGTAAATGTACTGATGAGTTTTGAACTGATCTATTTTCAGATTTTGCTATATTGTAAAATTTATTTCTTCTGTAAAACTATTGTTTTCGGCTATAATATTTATTAGTTCTTTGACCAATGTTTTAAAATTAATGTCCTTTGGCAGTTTAGGAACACATCAATTTCCTAGTAAAATAAATGCTTCTTGGTCCAATCTGTTTAATGAAATTGCTCGTTTCTTTACTTCATTGGTAATACCATTTACTACAGAAAAAAACTGTGCTAAACAGATTAAGTGCACAGACCAATCAATCACTAACTTTTGGGTCAAATTCCAATTGTAGTTCAACTTGTAGCACAACTGCTGCACTTGCCATAATCATGTTAAACACATGTGTGGGTTCACATTTTTATTACGAAAACCTTGTCGCCGTTATGTAGTGATTGTATAGTTTAATAATATTCAGGGAAATTATACCACATTTATTTACTATAAATTTGTACAATCCAAATATGGGTAAAATTAGCGTTAAGGGAATAAATTGTTACTGTAACTTTCGGAAGTAGAGAGTTTCTGCAAGAAATTACAACGACCGTAAGTGAAACTGCTAATCTAAACCACCTCCTTATGTTATTCTCCAAAACCCTCTAAACCTAACAAATATTCAAGAATTAAAAACCGTCTTACATAAAAGACATCCCCCAATACGTGAAATATATTCTATAACCATTTATCAATTCGTTACAAACAAACAAGCATTTGCCTCTACTAAACCTTTAGAATTCTTTGAAATATTTGCTTCCCAAACAATTGTCTCTTCCTTGAAAATACGCACTCGTTATGTTCATTAGTTATTCATTGAAATAGTTGCTATTCCATAACCGAAAAGCTTGCCTTAGCAGTTCTTCGAAGAATAATTATAACCGCTGGCGCCTCATATCTGCTGGTCGTTAAAACTATTTCTAAATATGTTCTTTAGAAAGATTAAATGCTTAAATGTGTTTGTTATTGGCTCATATTCCTTGAAATTCCATATTGTTCTATTTGCACATGTTAGTAGCAACGCCTATCCTTAATAAATTATTCCGAGAATATTTATAGTGTAGATCGATAATCTTACAAAACTCTGTTCTGTTCGAGAAATCTAGGCCACTTTACATGCTTAACCGTAGTTTGAGTTATCTGTATCGCAGGGGTATTTTAAAATGTAGCTGCTTTCCCTGAAACAAACAAATTCAATATAATTCATTATCATATTTTGTTTTCTGAATTCTATGAAGGTTTTGCCGTTGTATATATTTTCGTTTGGCTTCTCAGAATATTCTACAACAATATCGGTGGGAATGGTTTGATATTTTCCCTTCAATTTTTCAAAGCTGTATAAATACGACCCCAACTTTGAAACGGGTCTCCTAACTTATTCGACAGCTCTTAATGATTCAACAGCTCTTAACTATTCGACAGTTCTGACTAATTCGACTCCTCTTTGAGCGTTGCAAAGTCGTGTCTTAAAATGTGCTAGTGCAGTACTGTTAAGTTGTTCCAGCCCCTAGCTGCATTTCGTGAGATTGCACTCGAAAGAAGATAATTCTCGGTACAATATGTTTTCGGTTTAGTTTATTTTGTATTGCTGTTCTGAAAGATAGACACTTGCATTTGATTGCTTCTAAAATATATTGCAGATCGACGATAACGTATGCTTAATTATGTGTAAATTACTGTAAGAATATTAATGCGTTTAGAGCACTTTTCTACCGTTTGCTTTACTGTTTAAATTAATATGAACGTCAAATAATGAACTGTTTTAAAATTTCATTGATACGAACTGCATTTCCTATAACAATTTTTACTGACTATATTATTTTTTCGATATTTCTTATACATATTTAGGGTTGGAACATATTGTAAATATGCTTGTAATTAGGTGGTAAGATTTTGTGCTTGATATTTGTCTATGTAAACTGTATACTGTATATTATGTAAATTTACGCTTGATGTACATCACGTTGTAACGAACGATTTCTCAACCAGGTATTTTCTACATTGTAAATAATATTCTTTTGGGGGACTGTATGTTTTCCTACATGTTCGTAAAATAAATTTCTTTGTTACTGAGGTTTTCAATTCAATTTTCTTTCTAGGTCACCCACCCCACTCTCTGACGTTTTTGAGTTAGCCCGAACTCTGATTCTTTTAGAGTTCGATTCTGTCCCTGTGTTTGTTTGGTTGCGGTATTCGGTGTAGGCAATTTTTCTACTACTTACTGTGCTGCGTTCTTTCTTGTCCGCACAGAATACCGTAACATGTAACAAAATTTTGATTTGTCCTGAAGGCACGAGGACCCCATAACAATGTAAGGGTGCATCGACTAACTTAAGTGGTGCGGAAGTCGATTCCTGTGGAAAAAATATAAAAGAAAATAGAAAAAATTCGAAATAAAAATCACAAAGAAATAAAAATGAGTGAAATACTAAAAAAACTACGTTACGTTATCGCTTACCCTGAAAGGCATCTTCTACTTGTGATAATTGAGGGGCGTCAAACCATCTGCCATAGAAATTCCTTTTGATATTATCCCTACACAGAAAACTGCATAGGCCCACCTTACTTCGGTTTCCTAAATTTCATCACCTTATATTTATCTTTCTCAAAAATACATTAAAACGCTTATTAATTTTGTCACAATTAAAGGCATTTCTCAAAATAAATTGCCTCTTCCAAATAAGATCCCATCACGGATAGCTGGATATCATTTACAAATATGTCTGTTTATCTAGTTTTTTTAAAGAAAACAATAGAAGGGGAACCGAGCTGTATATAGGCTGTGTGGGTATTTTAGGGAACTGTGTAAGCTAGCTCAGAATATAAATAAGTGGAGGTACGTGTCCAACCAGTTTTGAGACGGAAAACCTAATGATGAAAAAATAAACGCAGATAAATCTGATGATTATTATAAACAATTACAGGTGTTGGTTGTGAAATATCTGCAACTAATGTTGACTGTGTGAAATGATATCTTGGAAAAAATATTAAATCGGCAATAGTTCAAGTGCTGGGGGAACTTGGCTGCCGCAGGGTGCTTATCCCCCTTCACAACCACTGAATGTCGGAGAAATAGGGTATATAATTGTAAAACAATAGAAGGGGGACCGAACTGCACCTAACAAGAAAACAGCGCCTATAATTAAAGACAACAAACATAGAAACAAGAAGAAAATTGTTGAAAGCATATGTGTGGAGCACATCACAGTATGCCTATGAAATACAGGCAGTAGGAAAAGCAGACAGAAAAATGGTAGCAGACTTTTGAAATGTTATGCTTCAGATGTATGAGGATGATAGCATGGACAGACAAAGTTAACAACAAATAGGTTATAGAAATAGTAGGGAGAACATGGATATCTGGTGGAAAAAAATAGGAGAAATAGAAGGGCACAATACATTCTAAGGCATTTTTGGGAAATAGTATGGGATATATTACAAGCAGAGATAGGAAAAAGATGCAGATGTAGACCTAGATCAGATAGTGATAGATGCGGACTATGCAAATTTCAGGGAATGTGTAGGTTAGTTCAGAATAGGAAACAATGAGGGTACGCGTCTAACCAGTTTCAGGACTGAAGACCTAATGATGGTGACCTAGATTTTAAATAAATTCAACCTAAATTATACTCTATTTATAATCTATTAACATAAATTAATTGCAATGTACACACAAACATACTTAAAAAAAACGTAGTTTCTTCAGCTCCTCTGTCCAGGTATTGGTAAAAGAAAAAATCCTAAAAAGACTTTAAATCTAATCCTTCAACAAAACTATGTTCACTCCAAATTTTCCGGTTTTCAATATTATATTACATGGCATTTATAAATCCCTGTTTCTGGAAATATCACTCATAACCGAAATAGAAAACAGTTGAATACCAACTTTTTGTTACATTATTTCATTCCAAATTACTAAATTTTTATGCTTTTTAGTAACACTAAATTTTACCAATAAAATTTGCATTTAAAATCAATATACACGATTTCTATTGCCAATTTAATTTAGCGAAACAATTTTCACTTTAATTTCTATTACATAAATACAAATGATAAACCTGTTCATTCTATAAATGCATAATTAATAATTCTAATCATAAAAGCTCATTCTACTCAGTTTAATTCCGATTTTTAAAACTTTCAGGCTGTTCCAGAGACCTCCAGTATTTTTCATTTTCTCGTCCTATGAACACCAGCTCCCTTAACTCAACACCTCACAAAAATCCAAATAAATGATAGGGGTGAACTATCCAAGTACTAACCCTTTTAACCGATCATAACGGCGATAATTTCACAAACCTGTTAATTGAAAATACCTTCCCCATGCGAACGTAAGTTCAAAAATCAGTCTCATGCCGCGTATATGATCCTCGCGGAAACATCTATATTTATTTTTTTTGTTAAAGTTGTGTTACGTTCAACTTTCTACTATTCACTCACATTATTACATTCTAGATTAACTTCTCTCAATTTTACTTTCCGAATTTCAGTTTTAAAAGTCAAATTTCCATCATACCAACTCCTGCCACGAGGGTTTATCATTTATTATGCGCTCGAATGATTACATTTTAACCTATTCCAATCAGAGGTTTGTAAATAATTTATTTCTAATTTCAGTCAAATGTAAATAGTCATTTAATGTCCCTTCTACGTTCTTATGTTGCTGGGGGTTTTGTCGGTACTACTGTGATTACAGAATTAAAGCAGGGGAAAGTACTTATGGTATCATGTGATTTACTTAAATTATCAGTTGTTTCCTTCTGCCTTTCGATTATAAGATGATTACATTGGTTTCAGCAAATCGAATAATGTGAGAAACTTCATCTTCAACATGACTTCAGATGGAACGTAAAAAGTTGTTGCGTACAGTTTTGGCCTCGAAAAATCAAGCCAGTAAACCACAGAAGACCTCGGTGAAGTACTCTGCTAAAAATCCTGTTTCAAAAAAATAGCTAAAACCTAGGACCGTACTAATAAAAATGGTTGCCGACAAACTCAGTAGGGCAGGTGTTGTAAGTGTTTGAAGAGGGTTCCAGAATGCTGTCGGGTATGAAATATGTCTTAATCGTGATTGGATGCCAACTAATCTCGCAGGATTCTAGCGAAAAGCTCAAAAAAGAATAAGAATGTACTAAAACTTGAGAACAGGAGAGTGATTCCGGCTGAAAATTTACCTGAGAAATTGTCAAATACACTATTGCTTAAACATAAAACAAACCTTAACCATAAGAACGCTAACAGACCTATTTAAAATTGCTAGTTGAAAGGAAGGTTTCTAAAATCAAATGTTAAATGACCTGGAGTTTCGATCATGCCTCTAGCTAATTTCAAAGTAATTTATTACAAAACTGTAACTATACCTTTACACTAATTGAGAAAAAAACTAATACAAATATGTCAATACACTATTGTATTTTCAATGATATTACACACACATGTTACTAACAATTAGATGATAGATATGCTTAAGGAAATATTAAAAATCAAATATATCAAACATTTTTTAACTAAGCTCTTAACCTAATCAGACAAACGTACTGTACATATGTTTTATCCGTTCATGCAATGAATGAAAAATGTAGTTATTTACAAATTTCCATATATAGTTTCAGATGGTTTTCATAAATACCCGATGAATGATTGTTGACTGTAAGTAAAGAGGACACCATTAAATATCTTTATCTATTTTGATTTCAAAACTCTCAACACGCTTATGTCTAACATAAAGTTGTTTAACTGGGAACTAATATGTCTGTAAAATTAAAAACAACCAACTTAGTAAAATATTATCCGAACTTGATTGACCACTTTCAGTCTTTTCAATAACCTATTCTCAAAAGTAGCCAACCTACTCAAGTTGCATGTCAATTGTTTGTATGGTAAGTACGATGTGCTCTAAAAAATAGATTTTTCCTTCATTAAATAATTTGTAAGGGACCTGCGTAGGTACACTTGATTCTTTTGGGAGAAGGCTGTTGATTCCATTAATGTAAATAAACAGCTGTTGTTAGTACAACTTACGTGTCAAGGTTATGGTATCAGACTTCGTAATACATCGTACTGTTATATTATTAAATAACCAATGAAATGATCGACTTGATATATTACTAAGTGTATATACTGATTATTATATGAAGCAAGAATGTATATCAATACATTCGTATGTATTAATAATGTTATAAATTGATTAATTTGTTGAGTGGTAACAATCGTGACGCGAACCGTGGCATTACTGGTATTTTCCTTTACACTACACAAGCGTTTGGTAAGCAGAAGGTAAACAGCACTATGTTACAGCGATTAAGCACGAACTTCGAAACATCTTCGATAAACTTCGAACTGATGAATTAAGACTGCAATTTGAAAATACCTTGTGTCATTTTTATCTAATAAATATATACAATTAACTTACAGATAGGTTGACCAGAAAAAGGGACTTTTATTTATTTGAGTCAGTACAAATGTGCCTGTGAAGTCTTTATACTCAGCTGATGAGATTATCGGCGTGCCAGTGAAATACATTATTAATCAAAGCAAGTGAATCATAAAACTATAATAATTTAGAAAAAAATTATGATGATGATATTATTTCTAACCTTTAAAAACTGCCATAATGAATTTGACAACCGTTGAGTATGAACAATATAAAATATAAAAATAATTCTACTTAGATCAAAAATGCATGTAACCTAAAATTATATTTCTTAAAGGAAACTGCCTAACTCTATTGGTGGGAATTACTAATAGAAAAACTATTAAAATGAAATATAATTATATACCTTTCAAAGAGATGCCACAAAGTTAAAGAAACTTTCCTCATATTCTGTTGTGAACAAGAAATAGTATATTAAAACCCAGTAATAAAACATCGCTAATCAGTTTATAAATTTTCTCATTTCCATAAACGTCATATTAAGTCCGGTTTTATTATCTTTAATTATTCAAATCGACAATAATTAAATATACTCTTTTATTTCAAACTGGACATATAAATCTCATATTGGTAATATCTAATGCTTCAAGTCCTACACAATACAAATGAAACCACTGATTACACTTATCACAGCAAATCGATAACTGTGTGGAGTCATCAGTAACAACACCACAAACAGGTTTATTACACTTACCACAAAATGAATCACTATAACGGTTTCGTTTTAAGCAACCCTGAACAATCGTTTCATAAATATGTTTACGATACATCTGAACATCAATTAAAAGTGTTAAGCTATGTTCCATGGCAATTTCTTCAGCAAAATGGCACATTTGTATGCCACTACTTATACCATCTTTTACCAAATTGGACTTTGCTAAAGTAACTTTCCAACTACCTTTTTTTCCAAATATTAATTGCATGTTTTTAATAACAGTTTTATCGATTTCAGATATTTTTTGGCCTGAACTGAAATATATAATTTCGTCCCTGTCGAATAATACAGCAATGCATGTCCAATAATTATAAGACAAATTCATAGGTAGAATTAGGATATTTTTTTTGAGCAGCACTTGTTTAAAGAATATATTTGACATTTCACTTCTTGTCACAACAAACGCAACATCACTATTTAATGCTGCAATTTTATTACAGCGTAATTGAAGTTGATAACAAAATGCATTAACAACTGTTGAATCCAACGAAGCAATGCAAGAATTCTCTGCATCCTGCATGTAGAACTTTTCTTCCACAGACAAAAAAGGATCCAATACTTTTAAGTGTAAAAAGGACAAGTCTATTATATCGCACTTGAGAATAACTTCACTTAATTTAGCAAAACCAAATAGAGGGGTAAATGTCGCAAAGAATTAGTGGAGCGTGTGTGCTTAGTGAAGAACTTAATGAAAATCCTCAATGGTGTGTGTATATGCCACTTTATATATTGTATTATATTTTTGTGTTGCACTTGATAAATTTTGACACTCCATAACCAATTCGTCCAGGCAAGTTTCAAGTTGCTCAATAAATTGAACGGGAACTTTCTGGTTTTTAATGAAAGTCAAAAGTTGATTTGTGTAGGTACGTATATTTTTAATTTTATTACGACTCACTACTTTTCAACCTTCCCAGTTTGCAAAAACACTCGGTCCGTGTCCTCGGTATTATTTAAAACTAATAATTGCCGTCGACCAACAAACTCTTGAATCTTATGAATATGTTTGCATAAAGGATTTGTATTCAAACATGTACAGACAAACATGTGAGAACATAAATTATTGCATTCTGTAGAATTACAAATAAAAGAGCATATATCATTAATACACCTGTCAGTAAATTTCACCACCTCATAGTGTAGTAGTGGATCTTCATCAGTCTTTATTTCCCATAAGAAGTCATTAACTTTAACTATATTGGAATCAGGAATTCTTATACCCTCAGAATGACAAGTGGCAATATTGCCTATTCCAAACGTTACACCCAATTTTTGCTCTGTAAATCGCTTCCTATAATTATCTTCGTCTAATCTGAGTAATATCTGTATTAATTCATCTAGACGTCGATATTGCGGTTCTCCCAAACTTCCTATTCTTAAATGATTGTGAATAGCTTCATTAAGAACAACAGTATCCACGTTACCATGAAGAAATCCTCTGTAAGCCATCGTCCATAATTGAACCTTGGGTATATACTTATCATTAAAATACTTTATAAACGCAGATGCACCCACTGAGTATTTGGCAACAAACTGACCAATCAAGTTGTCTAATGTAAGGCGATTTTTACATTTGATCAATAAACATAGAGAACTATACATATCCTGTATTAAATGAATCGGAACAAAATTATATAAATTTTGCCGGAGATCTCGATGTACGTCTCTTAAACACCAAATATATGGAATTTCCAGTTGTAGTCCTTCCTGAATAGCATCAACTATGGCAAGATTTTGTGGTACAATAATACAATTAATAATGTTGTAATCAAAATCAGGGCAATTGGATTTCAATGCTTCAAAGAAGCATGATATTGAATCACTGTCTATGCTGCTAGATATAAAGAACGCAACTGGATAGCTTCGATTATGTTCATCCGGAACTACGAGTGTCAGAACTGAATAACCATAAGCGTTTGTTCCATTAACAGAGCTGACAGATAGAATGACTTTAGCACGCCACGCCATCATAGTCCTCTGTTGTTTAGTTTGAATACCTAACATAAACAGATCTTTTGCATTAGGAAGTTTATCTACTCTTTTGGGTCCTATTACTCTGCCTGCGCCTACAGGTTTATATAATATTATAGGGTTTGTATCCTCTTTTGATAAGAGAATTGTTTGGATCAAAACAGAAATTGAGTCGTCATTATTCCTAATCTTCATTCTGCTACAAAGAGGTAACAAATCTACTTTACTCACAAAAAGTGGTTCACTTTCCTGAATACTAACCAATGGACTAGCTGAATTTCTACCAAAAGATCCAATACTCAAGTCTTTAAAACAATCTTTTGGAGTTACACCCATGGCGAGCTGATGCGTTATAAACTTAAGAGTTTCTGTTAAAAATGGACTTTTACAATGATCTTTAACATTTAACTTGTGACTATGCGTAGGTTGATACACAACTTTACAGGAACCATCATTTAAAACTTTAACAGTTATTCTGGCCACACATACTTTACCTTGTTTCACCAAGCCTCGCTTAACCTTTCGTTCTGTTTTTCTTGGCAATGCACCCTTTTTACAATGAGGTTTACTACTTCCATCATGCTGGCAATGATAGTAGATTGTTGTACCCTTAATGCCACTGTTTTTAGTAAAACAAGAAAATGTCTTTTCTTCCTCCGAATGTTTCCACTTCAAAAACTCTTCCATATTCTTAAAATGATATTCTTTCTCTTCATCGATTTCACTACCATGAAATTTTTTTAAATGAAGGGTTAATTTCATTTTGTGAAAATACACTGCTGAACAGTTTTCATACATGCATTGATAACGATGGGTAATTTTAGAAGTATGTAAATTACCAGGACTACATTTGAGTACATGCATTTTAAAGTTATCATTTCTAGACAGCGCTAAAAAGCACACAGGACATTTGTACAATGGAAAATCATTCTTCTTACAAAATCGTTCATGTCTACTAAGACCTGATCTATATGCAAAAGTTTTACCACAATAAAAGCACATTAAAGATGATTTTAATATTTGTGTTTTAGACTTTTCGAGACTAGACCGTTCGGTGTTTAGTTCACATGAATTATGATGTCTGTATAAAGCTGATGAATGTGAAAATAATTTGCCACAAAAAACACACAGGCGAGTGCATTCTAAAGGCTTACTAACACGTGCTTCCGGATCTACAAATTAATAGTATATATACCTTATTGAAAATCTACTATCAATACCTCCTCCTGTACTCTCAATTTTATTGAAACTGCTCATGTTCTATAAGTAAATCCTATTTCATATTAACCCAAATTTTAAATCGCTATTTAATTATAACAATATAATCTCAGCATAACATAAAGTCGTTATATTTTTCCACCAGCTAAACTAATGAGACCATGATCATTACAGTTTATTAAAATAAAGATTTTTTTATTTCAAACATCTTACATTTACGCAATTGAGGTTATTAAACATTTGTAGGTTATAATACACATTATGACTAACAACACGCTAGCGTGTGGGGTCTTTGATCAGTTGACCACACGCTAAACATCATTTGTTATGGACACATCTTGAATAGTGACGTCACACTAGCGCGCGGTCTTTTCTTTAGATGGGCAAAAATAAACTATACTCTGGCTATACGTTTCATTACCCAAATCAACCACATTAATAACCTCATGGGTTCATTAAGTTAACTTATGGCTACATATGCATACACTCTACAATCAAACCATTTGTTACTAGATTACGAAGCTCATCATTCTGAAATGTATATAGTTGGAACCAAACAAACTTTTAAAAAACACTTTTAAATAAAACATCTATTTATTACTACAGTTAAGAATGCGTGGCTGATTTAGAAGAACTGGTAGACGAACATACCTAAAATTATCAATCCTTTCAACAGGATCAACTTAATTGTACTCATGAAATTGTTCATTAAACTAGTTTAATAGGTATATAATTGTTTTTATCAATTGTACCGGCGTTCAAGGTTAAACATTTTCTCTACAAAATAAATTAGATTTAACTTTGTAACCCTCATATAAATAATTACCTACTTCACGTACAAAACATCTGCCTAAACATTAGAACATGTCGGCTTTAACAAATAATATAAACTTTCATCGTTTTATCTGCATAAAAGGTAGTGATAAATGCGATGTGAATATATGGATAATTTTTATTTACCATTTTCTATTACCCACCAGAATAGGCGCAATGTTATATACTTCATAATTTTAGAAACCTGAACAAACTGAAACCTTAGCTGATATTCAATTTTTCCATAACTTTGATAATATTATAGATAAACTATATCAAATAAAAACAGAATAAAACAAAGTTTATTACTACAACAAATGCAATATATGGAGAAGGCATATGTATCCTTCTCATCCTTGAAACTTCTCTAAAAGTTCCAAAACTACAAACGGTAATGTCACACTTAGTAGTCATCATATTTTGAAGTTATATTAAAACTTTAAGCAGCGGGGAAAGCCATAAAGTCGAAAATCCATTATATTATTGATGACGTCACTGTTCATGACCTCCCCTAACGAATAACGTTCAACGGGTGGCAAACTGTTCAAAAACCTTGCACGCTAGTGTGTGGTTAGTCATGGCGTATAATAAAATTAGACAAATAAGAGCGACTCGTGAACATTGTAGTCTGGAGGAACGAGGCTAGGAATAAAGATAAATTTGTAAATAGCCGTGTTAAAATAGTCACGTCGGTTATTTACACGATTCCTTTAAAGTTAGAGAAGAATCGATAATAAAACTAAATAAACACTAGTTTTGAAAATTTGGAAATACTATGCAGGGACAAAAGATTGATATGCTTAGATTTGCAGATCATATAGCGGTATTAGCATCTAGCAATGAAGAGTTAGATGCTGCTCTTAATGAAATGGAAATAATTCTAACAGAGAGATACGGTATGAAAATGAACAAAAAAAAACTAAAATTCTAGTATGCAAAAGAGAGAAAAATAAATCAAAAACAAGAATACAAATAGGTAACGAGAACTTAACAAGAGATTAAAGATTTCTGCTACCAAAGAAGCCAAATAACGCAAATTTGGTTCTACAGACGCATTATGAAGATATCTGGACGGACAAAGTTAAGAACAAAGAGGTACTACAAATGGTAGGGAAGAAAGAAATATGTGTGTATGTATGCAACCCAAGTTGCAGCTATCAAACTTCATAAGCGTCATAGAAACGCAGACGTGAACGCCCCTTAATAATAAACTCGTCTATCAACACACTTTAAAGTCGAATATACTCGCCCGGAATCTCTGATTATTAGAATACAAACATTATTTATAATGATCAAGGAGCCGAGCAGTGAAATTTTAAGATGGATACTTTCGTTTGTTTCTGGGTATATCATGACAATCAATAGCTAGGAGTAAGCAATAATTCCTGATTCATTGAAAGCCGCACTATAAATTTTTTAACGCTAAAAGAAATTTGCATTTCTAGCGTTAACAAAATTTGTTCAAATAAAAGCTCTATTCTCATGCATAAAGTCAAGGACATTTGTATATTGCATATGCATGTTGAATCTTATGGAATTGTTATTTTCAATTTCATGTTATTGTATGTATTTCTTAAAGCCAATGGTTAATTCTAAATCTGTAAATATATTGTACATATTAGTTGTCTCTATGCATTAACGGAACAAAAGGTGACCCCACTAAACACAGAAATCGCGAACTGAACATCCTCAATTGTTGACCCCGACGTGATTTTCAAACGTTAATGCATTAGATATAACACCCGGTTAAATTCACGCGTTTAAAAACAATTTAAACCATAACAATGGCTGAGGAAATAAACAAATTGGGCGTACGTAACCCTTCATTTTGGCCTAATGATCTAGAACTATGGTTTTCACAGATCGAAAAAGCTTCGAAATTAGTAATATTACACAAAACCCGACTAAACACGCCTACATTATTGCTAATTTAGAATCGCGATTTGCGGAAGAAATTCGGGATATCATAGTCTAACCGCCGGGCACAGATAAATATAACAAATTGAAAACCGAATTAATCCGACTTTTAACCTCTACACAAGAACAACGTATGCGTAAGCTTCTAGAACACAAAACTTTGGGTCAATAAACCCCGGCACAACCTCTTCGCAGTTTACAACAATTGAGCGGCACCGTGGTGCCAGATGCACTACTCAAAATATGTTACGTGCCGAAAATCAGCACTAGACATTTGTAAATAAGTGTTAATATGTGAAAATTTCGCGCCATAAATTTAAAAGATTTGTTGCGCGTATTTCCGTCACTTCAGAAGTGCGTTGCGCGAGTTTCGCGTCAACGCGTGTTGGGGAAGAAGAAAGTGGGGAATTTCCGAAAGACGCGTAGGGACTTGCCTCCGAAACGCGAACAAGAGTAGTTGATCTTGTATCTTATCGTATCTTTCTGTTATGTAGATCTCTTTTTTTTCTCTTATCTTTGATTATCGTTCCTTATAAACCCGTTCCTGTCATTCCCTATACATAGGAAGAAGATCTAAAATTTGGATGCCCCCTGGCCTAGGAGATCCACGACCCGAGAAACTTTAGCGAAGCCACGGGCGGCCATCATGAAGTATTTCTGAAGGAAGCTCTACATGTTCACGTAAGTACCCCTTAGGGGTCCTGTAAAATTTGTATATTTTAAAAATGTGTTGCAATAATTTACATATTGTGTAACGTTATCGAAATTTGCGCGTTAATTTTCACATTATGTAATATCGTTACCAACTGTCTTTTGTGTCTTGCGCACCTCGTTTACGGGGCTATAACAAACAATATGGGCGTTTGCCAACGCAAATGCAATCGATTCTAGCCACACAACAGCAAGCTTCCTAGGAGGATATTGCACGATTAGCGGACACCCTACATGATACAAAATCAGCACACGATGCTAATGCAGTTGCAGACAAACGCGTCACCATCCTTAAAAACTAACAAAAGAAGTTGACGTGCTCAAAACAAAGCTCCAGCATACACAAAATGCTGTAAATAAACAGCACCGGAGCTCTTCTAGAACGCGACCGCGTAATCAAAGCTCGCAAGAGCAGCCTCAAACAAAAGGTATGTGCTGGTTCTACAATGAATGAGACCAACGCACGCAAATGCATAAAACCCTGTAATTTCGCGACATCGGAAAACTCTGACCGCGGGAATTAGATGCGGATAATTCCTTGCAATCTATTTCAAGTCGCTTGTTCATAAAAGATCGCACCACTGCAGTGGAATTCCTAATCGACACTGGTGCGGATTTCTGTGTATACCCAAAAAGCAAGGTTAGTGGAATACGCAAACCGACGAACTACCATTTGTGCGCCGCAAATAACAAAGTCATTACTACATACGCTACTATCACACTGACATTAGATTTTGGACTTAGGCGACCATTCACGTGGCAATTCGTCATTGCTGAAATTTAAAAAAAACCCAATCATCGGTATGGATTTTCTTGCGCACTACGAATTTCTCAGTAGCGCAAAAAAGCAAGAGACTCGTCGACTCACAGACCTCAACCGACGGTTAGTCAGCCGGTAATACGTTTGGTGCGATACTAACCAGGGTATCCAAAATGAAATACCAACAAATCCTAACCAAATAACCGGAAATCACGCGTCCGAGTGACCTTCCCAAACTAGCAAAATACTGTACCGAACATCACATCCTAACAACACAAGGTCATCCGTATACTGTCGTTCACCCAGATTGGCGCCTGACAAACTCAAAATCGCCAAAGACGAATTCACTACAATGGTTCTGTTAGAAATTGCACGGTCATTCAAATCACCATGGGCATCTTCCCTGCACTTAGTAGTCAAGCAGAACAAAGAATGGCGACCCTGTGGCGACTACAGGACCTTAAACGTTCGCACAATCCCATATAGATATCTCATCCCATTTGGCGAAGATTTTTTCACAAAAATTGCAAGGCAGAAAATTTTTTTCTACAATCGATCTTGCAAGAGCCTATCACCAAATTCCTGTAGTTGAAAAAGATATAGAAAAGACTGCTATCACAACAACTTTCGGTCTATTTGAGTGCGCATACATGACCTTCGGATTAAGAAATGCTGCACAAACTTTCCAACGATTCATGGACGAAGTTTTACGTGGTTTAGAATTCTGCTAGGGCTACATAGACGACATACTGGTAGCATCTCAATCTGACGAAGAACACCAGACCCACTTGCAAATTCTCCTCAACAGATTAAAGGATTATGGCGTGGTCATACATCTTGCCAAATGCATATTCAGGAAACATGAAGTTAAATTTCTTGGTTACCTCATCACAAAAAATGGCACCAAACCACTACCAGAAAAGGTCAGCATAATACAGAATTGCACGCAACCCGAGACAGCGAAAAACTAAGACGATTCCTAGGCATGTTAAATTATTACAGACGATTCGTACCACGAGCCGCTGACTCACAAGCTACGCTCAATGATTTACTGAAAGGCAAAAGAAAAGGCAACGCGTCAATAACTTGGACAAGCGAAGCAAACATACCTTTCGACAAGTGCAAAACACAGCTAGCACAAGCCGTGCTGCTCATGCATTCACTCCCCGACACAAAACTATCTATAGCCGCAGACGCTTCAGAATTTGCTGTGGGTGAAGTAATCCAACAGGTCAATAAACCATGGCAACCATTAGCTTTTTTCTCCAAAAACTAACAGATGCCCAAACAAAATATTCGACTTACTACAGAGAACTTCCCGTTATCTATCTAACTATCAAACAGTTCAAGCACATGTTAGAGGGAAGATGCTTCATGATCCACACTGACCACACTCCTTTAACATTCGCTTTCCAATAAAAGTTAGAAAAATATACTCACAGACAATTTAGATATTTGGATTACATGCCAATATTTAACAAATATTGAACATACATCGAGGAAAGAAAACATCATCGCATACGCAAAGTTAAGAGTTGATAGCATCGACTACAAACAGCTATCCAATTCACAAGAAACTGACGAAGAATTCTAAAATTTCAGAGAAAAATCCAGTTTAACCTTCAAACTGATTCAAATACCGAACTCTGAGCAAAGCATTTTCTGCGACGTTTCAACCATGATAGTACGCCCATACGTTACAAATGAGCTACGGAAAGAAGTTTTCGCAGGCATACACAATTTAGCACATCCAGAAATAAAGGCAACCGCGAAAATGGTAACCCATAAATTCGTTTGGTCTGGCATCAAGTCAGACTGCCGCGCCTGGGCACGAAATTACATTAAATGCCAGAAATTCAAAGTCACAAGGCATGTGATTTCAAACACACAAAATTTCAAACCACCATCTGCAAGATTCAAACACGTACACTTAGATATTTTCCGACCATTACCTATATCAGAGGGCAACCGATATATACTCACATGCATCGACCGCTTTACCAAATGGCCAGAGCCAAACCTCTGCAAAACATTGAAGCTGAAACGACAGCCAAAGCATTCATCGAACTATGGATCATACGATTTGGCGTACCATTACTCAGAATCACTACATATCAAAGCTGACAATTTGAATCACAACTATTCAAAGAGCTAGAAATCTTGATCGGATTTACAAAAAACCACACAACAGCATTCGCAATCCAATGGTATGGTGGAACGATTTCACCGACAACTAAGAACTGCACTGATATGCCACGAAACCGAGAAATGCATTCAAGCATTACGCTTAGTTCTGCTAGGAATACGAAATACTTGGAAAGAAGATTTGAACGTCACATCAGCAGAACTCATCTTCGGCGAAACACTACGCCAACCAGAAGAATTCCTAGCAAGTTCTACCAGCAGAAGGAACAACTATATCTTGAAGCACTTCTAAAACAGCTGCGTTACCACTTCCAACGACTACAACCAGTCCCTGGTACAACCATAATCGTAGGCAACCTTTCATATTCAAAGACTGTTACATGCCAAAATTGGCAATGTACATTTTTAGATTTAGCTTTAATTTGTAAATAAATTCCCGAGGATATTTTTAAATGAAAATGTTAATATCCGTCGTCCCCGAGTCGCGCCTGCGCAGAGTGAATGGCGGAGTGCGCGCGGTGTTATAACACGCCATTAAGCCATGAGGCCTGAAACCAAGAACATCTATCTGTGTTGTGTGTGTGTCTTTTCTCTTTGTAGGCATGTAGGTTCCTTTATCTTTACTTTCGTGTAACTCTACCTGGTGTTCTTTCATTCCTCTACGAGCATAGAAGAGACAGGAAGAACGGATTGGCAATTTAAAACTCAGCAATAGTGTAACCTACCACAAAACATGATGAACCCTCAGATTTTGCTACGAAATATCATCCACGTGAGTAATCTGTTTTACTTATATTGTGAATGTAAATTGACCTTAAATGTGCATGAAAATTTGACTATTGCATCATATTTAAAACGTGGTGATACGTTTATAGCAATTACGTCGTTTACAACAAGACTCGAAACAATTAAGCCACATTTCTTTACACTACTGAGGAAACGAAAATGCCTTACAACGAACGTATGAGGTACCATACAAAGTTATTCGAATGGACGATAAAACAGTCATCATCGAAAAACAAGGTAAGAAAATCACTGAAAGACCACCATATATGGAAAACGAACCGTCTGAAGTAGACAACACGAGTAACAAACAATCAACTAGTACTTCATCAACGACAAGAGTGACTAACGCAGTCACTAGAAATGGGGTATGTAGGTAAGCAATCCAAGTTGCACCTAACAAACTTCATAAGCGTCATAGAAACGCAGACGTGAATGTCCATTGATAATTGACTCGTCTATCAACACACATTAAAACCGAATACACTCGCCCGGAATCTCCGATTATTAGAATACTAACATTATTTATAATGATCAGGGAGGCGAGCATTAAAATTTTAAGATGAATACTTTCGTTAGTTTCCGGGTATACGATGACATGCATTAGCGAGGAGCAAGCAATACCTTCTGATTTTCTGAGTTTAACCTTTTATCAGGGTGCACCAAAACCTGTAGGTTAAACCAGAAAGTTGTGCTTTGTGCACTGACGTAGATACTCTACGCCTTGCCGGCAAGGTGCACTAAATTCTACCACCAGTGCTTGGACTTCCACCAAAGGAAGCTACTTCGTAGAAACATTTTTGTATCAGCATCTGCTGCTGAACCCTAGCCAAACACGGCTCACCGAGACGGAATGTCCGAGGCGTCCGTGACGTCTTTGTCTTTGCAGCCCACCATTACTTTAGCGGACATAGCGGCCTGGACGTGTGAATACCACACTCCGCACAAGTTCCGACTCCTACTACGAAGAATCCGCCACCATTATGCCGTTCCACGCCTCATATCGCCGATAAAGGAACTTGCACAATACACGACACCTGTATTGATTGACCTGCCATATCTAGCACCGAATTCAGGCTTCGATTCAACGAAACTTATATTTGCAGATCCCAGACGACACCGTATCGTGACTACCTACGCCTGCACTAGTCCATTTTAGCGAAACCTGTGTAGGTTAACTCAGAATATGTGATATTTGAGGGTTAAAAGGGCATCTTTAGCATTCATTTGTGATTTATTTCGTTATTCCGCATGTGAAAATACAAATAACAAATTTGGAACGCTTTTCAAATTCATTATTTGAGAAATTAATAATTCGACAGTTGTAGTTCAAGAAACTAAAATGTAATTTTGCATAATCCTTTAGCGTGTGTTATAATATAAACATTCCGCGTGTAAAATAGCATTCAACAGGTCATAAACATATTTTGACGGTCGTATTTAAGTATAGAAATATTTTCCAAAAGCATTTATAACGTGTAGGGGAAGAAGCGTGTACCTAAATTTGTTATTATAAACCAAATTAATCTTCATATTTAAATTATAGCAAAGGTGGATAAATATATTCAAAAGTTTTAGCATTTGAAACCGTTTTAGTTTCTGCGTATGGTTATAAAAGCAAAGTGACAGTTATATTTGTTAAAAGTTTGAAGCTGTTGGTCGAAGCTTTCCTAGTAACATTAAATAATAAACCAATGTAACCGTTTTAGTTTTCCCGGTATATTTTTAAGGAGCATAGATAACGTTGAACAAACAACAGCAAATTCTAGGTAGTGTGGCAACCTCATCAATAATAATAAATTTATAGCTTTTGGAGTGAGTAGCTTTTGTCAGTTAAAATGCATTTTAATTTGAATAAGGGCCACTAGGCCTGCGGCTACGTCCTCAATGCTCCACCCGAAGGTACTACATTGAGTTACAAATGCAGCTGGCCAACAAGAAAACAAAGAGGGATTATTAGACAGCATGTATATAAGTGAGATAGGCGTAGATTGAAAGTTAACGTTCATTGACAACGGGGATGGCAGACACAGTAGAGGATAGTTGATGTAGCGCGTACATTAGAGCGAAATGGAGATAACACGTGCTAACATAGACATAGTTTGAATGTTAATTGGAATGGGTAAGCGGTAGATAGGTTACGACGAAAATTTGAAAACACAATATAAGAGAGACAGGTGATTGAGCGTGTATATTAGAGCGAAATGGAGATAATATGTGTTGCATTAGACGCGTATATTAGATGTTAATTTTGTCAGTTGGGGATAAATATACACAACGTGATTAGTGGGAGATGTTTGGAATACGGGGAAGCAAGTGTAGGAAGAGTGTATGTTGTAGTGAACGTTAGTTGGATTTTCAAGGAAATGTTTTGGAAAAATCGTGGCAGTTAGAGAAATTACAAGGAATTTTGAACGTACGTTAGGATATTATTGGAAAACGGTCCCCGTTGGAGTTTGTTTGTGTGGTGGAGTTTTAAGAATTGTGGATGGTTGGAAGGTGAGTGTTTGTACTTTTGAAATTTGCAGGAATTGACAACCTTAGGGGAGGTAGAGGAACAGGATATAAACCCCCAACAGAGTGTTATAGGGCTCTCTCTTACTTTTAGTTTTCTACAAGCGAAAAGATCTTAATGAGTTTTTGACTAGCGTCAAGTTTTTAGTGTACAACTAGTATACTTCACTTTTGAATTACGACAAGCTTGCGGCTTCTGAATTATAAATGCTTTTACGATGTGCATTAAGATTTAATAATGTAAGTAAAAACTGCGTGATTTTTTTTTATTTGTACAGAATGAGCAAAGTATGCACATTGAAAAAGGGTAGACGTCAGTGGTTGGTCGATTTGGTGGTTTACCAACAGTTAATGGTAGCTGTAGAAGAGCCTGGGGAGTATGGATGCAAATTGGTAGACGGGGTGTCTTCGTAATAATATGGTTGCAGCAGACAGTCAAGATTATCCAGATTGGGGTGTTCCTGAATGCCGCAGTCATTGGTGGAACGATAGCAGGTCCTGTGCAGTGATTAAATCTAGGTAACTGATGTTTGTTTATATTAACTATATGTATAAACTGGTGCTTATTGACTTTATGCTTTAGGGGTATAATTTTATGAAATAAAAAAACAAACAGGGGAAGAGTTACGAATTTAACTTTTTTAGATGAATTATTGTGCTGCATTTTATGTGGAAATGTATGTTGTATAATATTAATAATACTTGGTTTATGTACAAAGTAAAAGGTTTCTTTTTTATTGATGTGCAAAAATTGGCACGAAAAGTTAATGTTTTACTATGAGCTCGTATTAAACCAGGGTTAAAATAAGACACGTGGTAAAGCCCTGTTACTTTCTCTGATAAAATTAGTATTATTAATCTGGTGTAATTATTGATCTTGATATGTATTGTTAAAGAAGTCTTTTAAAAAAAGGATGAATATAATATGAAAATAATGTGTGAACGAGAAGTTAATAGTAATTTGGCGTGTAATTTTCTCTGAGTATGTTAATAAATTTAGCTATTTTTTGGCACTCAGAAAGTGGGGCTTTTTGTATTATTAAGGGAGTATAGCTCCGAAACTCGCAGCAAATTAATAGACATCCAATCGTGGGGCTCGAGTCATAGGACAACAGAGTTCGAAGCAATATATACAAGTGGAGGTACGCGTTCAACCAGGCGTCGCCATGGATCAATGTAGTAAGCGTAAGACTACGGATTCCAAGGTCCTGGGTTCGAATCCCGACACGGCCGACTGCTTGAAAAATGGCGGTGAGTATTTTTCACAAAAATTACGCCCTCGTTCGGATGAGAGGTAAAATAGATGTCACGTGTGTGAGTGTTGTCACGCACGAAACGGCAAGGGTTTGGCAAAATTCTAAATTTCCAGGCAACAAAAAACTCGTCTCCTGGCCAATGTAATACCTTCGGGTGGAGCATTGGAAATGTAAATGCATTGTACGCGTTCAACCAGTTTCAAGACAAAAAACCCAATGACGGAAAAATAAGTGCACTTAAATATGATGATTATTATGAACAACTGCAGGTGTTGGTTGTAAAATATTTGTAACTAATGTTGATTGTGTGAAAGGATATATTGGAAAAACTATGTTCAAGTGCTGGGGAAACTTGGCACAAGCTGCTTACCCCCTTCACATACTACTGACAATCGGGGAAATAGGGTATATAATTGTAAATCAATTGAAGGGGACCGAACTGCATCTAACAAAAATGAACAGCGGCTATGGTCAAGGGCAACAAACATAGAAACAAGAAGAAAATTGTTCAAAGCATATGTGTGGAGCACAACACAGTACGTCTATAGAATAGGGGCAGTAGGAAAAGCAGAGAGAAATGGATAGAAGCCTTTTGGAATGTTGTGCTTCAGATGTATGAGGATGATAGCATGGACAGACAAAGTTAAAAACAAATAGGTTATATCTGCGGAAAACAAAAAAACAATAGAAGAAATAGAAGGTTAGGTACGTTCTAAGGCATTTTTGGGGAATAGTACGGGATATATTACAAGCAGAGATGGAAAAAAGGCAGAGGTAGACTTAGGTTAGACTATTGCACGCAGATAGTGAAAGATGCAGACTGCAAATTTCAGGGAAATGTGTAGGGTAGTTCAGAATAAGAAACATTGAGGGTACGCGTCTAACCAGTTCCAGGACTTAAGACCTAATGATATGATGATTGAAAGTATATTATAGAAACCTGACCCCCAATAATCCTCATAGCGATTGCCAATAGAATTAAAAATAAATTAATAGTTACCCTAAATTTGTATTACCTAAATTTGATTTGAATGACCTTTCTTTTGAAAGAAACGATTTTCAATGTAATATTTCAACTTCGATTCTTTCGGATTTAGCCAATTTGTATACTATATTTTGATACTTGTAAAAGCTATAATAATGATTCAAAACCACGGAGATTTTGAACGATGAAAATTATCAAGTCGATTCGGAGAAAAAGTGAAATTTTAAACTAAACCACAGCAGAGAGCAATGATTAGAATAGTATACAAGGTTACAACAAAAGTAAATCATTATTGAACTCGTGATTCTGACATAACCTGGAAAATGGCACAAAATAACCCAGGGGACCTGAATCTATACTTATTAAACACTTGAAAGATCAAAATCATTTCCTGCAATTTCAGCTAAAGAAGTTTGGAATGGATGTTTTTGGAACACTTGTAACACTTCGCCCTCCATCCCTGACCTACGTAGCAGTCAAAGAAACAAGGAACGAGTTACCTAATACATGTATAATCGAATGCCAACTTTATATCACCTTTTATGGTTTAAAATTGAAATACATGGGTCCACTTACCTATTCCATAAGGTTGTCAACTATTTCTGATCCAATAGTCTTCACTCTACTTCCTTCAAACGCCTCGGCTACTCTACAGCGGAAAGTACATGGACATGTCCCAGGGTGGTTAGGCCTAGAATTCTGAAACCGATACTGGTGAGTTAACTTACCCAAAAGTTTACAAAGTATCTGTGCCTAAATGTATTTCAACAAACCCCTTGTAATTGTAATATATATCTCAACATTCGTATCAAGTAATGAATTTAATAACCCTTAATATGGTGATATAACTATGTACATTTCCTATATCGACATACTTGGATGAAATAAAAGCAATATCTCTTACTTAACTAAAAGTTATCTTAAGTCGGGTTGTTATATATTATACTAAGCACTGCAAATTCTACAGCTAAAACAAATTGGCGCCAAATTAAACATCGCCAATAACTCTTAATGTTCTATACAAAATTCATAATAATAAGCGGTAACGTTAATAATAATGTTCAAAAATTCCAACCTTAATCTAGCAACTTAACATATTCATGTAAAAGCATATGTATAACTATATAAAAGTTCATACTTACAACCCCACGTGTATGCATGCATATACAGGTCCGTTCTCTCAAACCATTTATTCAAAGATTCACTCAATACCTGTTTCGGGTATGCAATACCCACTGTTGCTCCAATCTCTACAATACCCCCGAGGTAACTTATCCTCACCATGGTTGATAGTGCTTAACACGGGCGTTGATAAATTTTGTGCTCGAAGCTCTTGATATTCCCCTACTGCTGTATCAACTTGGCTTGGAATCCAACTTTCAAAATCCGAACTTCCCCAATCAATCAATCAATAATGAACCGTATAGTTGTGGTTTGTTATCATTTTCTTTGCAGTTAATAAACCTGCTCCTACCATTAACCGCCTTACAGCTGAACCATTTCGTTTTCTGATTCCACTTAAATTTATTACCATTTAATTCTACTTAAAAAGTCAAACTTATCTGTGTTCTTTATCCACTACTTAAATTCACTATTCTTCCCGTAATAAGCATACTCACTTCTTATATTTGTTCACTAAGCATTATTTTAATTTACACGGGCATATAACCAATGCTGCTACGCGACCTGGCAGCGTAACCCGCACTAGCTCCGGGCTAGTTGTTGTCACATTTACGTGCCTTCTTTAATATCTTTTTGTTTTTGTGTCTTGGTGGCTTTGTGTGTCGTGTGTGTGAATTTTTCCACTTCCCGCATTTATATGCCTTTGATCACGTGACTGTTCTAGTGTGTGGGAGTATATTTTTGGATGTTGCCAAAATCATTCTACTGTGCTGGTATGGTTTTTAATAATGCTTAGAACAAAATGAATGAATAATTTACACTCAAACGGTCAAATCCAACTTTTTAATGGAACAGGTATTTCAATAATTTGTTCTTGTTTCAATCTACCCTTAAATTAGTATGAACAGGGTCTTAGGATTTCTTTTCAATGCAAAGAATGAATCAATCAGTCTTCAATGACCTACGCACTATATTTTTGTAATGGAAACTGAATGAAAAAAATTACCAAAATTTTAAAACTCAATATTTTAACAAACGAAGAACAGTAAACATGTGTAAACCAAATTTGAAGATATATAACATGACGCATTCATGTAGTTACACTAGAAATTTATATAAGAAAACATGCATGCAAATTTTTAATCAAATTTTGCTCATGCATTTATATTGAGTCACTAACGACATTGAAAGTATAGAATGTTACTTTTATATCGTGTTCATGAAACACAATTCCAATCTCATTTTTTGAAAAGGACTTCAACATTTATATATTGAGTATTATACTATTTTATAGCATTAACGTTGCAACTACGATACGTTATTTTTTAATCTCAGAAACTAAGAAACGAAGTTTTTGATTGCATTTAAAAATGAGTATTATTATTGTAGCGGGCTACTATTAACGCGTTTCACCAATTTAAAACAAGTAATAACAAGCCTTTATTACTCACTGTTCACAAGTCTAATTAACAGTATATGCCTTATTTATAGATGTTTTCAGTCCAATTAACAATGAAACACTATAACATTAATGTTCTTTACAAACACTAATATCTTCTTAAACTAAATTCTTAACCAGAGGTCTATAAACAACACTAACACTACTATTTATTTATTACACTTTTGTCTATTTATGTATTTTACAAGCTGCCGGTACAATATACACGTTCACATAACAAAAATTTATATTTACTCTTGAACTTTCAAAAGCGTAACTAATTAACTTTACACGATGTAATTTATATTCGACATTTAGATATAGACTATCTCTGTTCTTCATCAGCGGTCTTATTTATACCCTGAATTAAATAGATGATTCATGGTATGTGCTCGAACATCTTCGATTCCTGGAGAATATACATTGCTTACGGCGCTTGCGTGTTTGACGGGTTGCCTAATAGTAGCTCGTAACATTATTTCTTTACGAACTTTGTTTAGCCAGTACTTTTGCACGAGATTTGTTAGGTCGTGTGACTTTCTTCGGCCAATCACGATGCGTATAAGAAGGGAGTTTACGTTCGGGTAAATCTAGCAATAATTTCTGGGTGGTAGTGCCTTGCAACTAATGTATCTTTATCTTGACTACTTGCATGTAGTTTATTAAAGTACTGTGGCAAAGTGCACCTCATCTATTTTCCTATCTTACCTATGTCTTCCTGATTACCGTTTTAGTAAGAAGCACTTTATCCACCGCAGTTTGATCCAAAGGGGCATTTATTTAACAACGATTCTTGTCTGGGATCATCATCCAAATATAACTTGCAAATCTAAACTAAAAATTGGTAAACTACTATTTAATTAATTAACTTGTGTGTTGCAAAACTTGAGAAACAATTCTGCATTTAGTTTGGGGTCATTTTGTGAAATTTAGAGACGTGGTTTAACCGAAAAAAACAACAAACTATCTAAAAAAAAATAGGCGCATTGCTATGCCTAAGTCAAGGTGTTGACAAACTGAACAAAGTGCAACAAGTTTGCTTTTGAAGATAGTTTCAGAAGCCACATTGACATTGTGGAGCAAAATCATTACAGTAGGTGCTTAACGGCCAAACTCAAAGAAGCAAAACAGATACTTATTAGGGCTCGCTTGTCCTTATCTTGCGCTTCAAAGATACCGGTTGGTGGCGCAAATCAGAGTATCGGAAATAGTAAACCGTAATTTTTTCCTAGTGGAATGTATTTGTAATTACTGCCCATATTTGAACCCCAATTCGAGTAATGTAAAATGTAAATTATTAGTAGACGACTTACCAGTGGAATCAGTATACACGTGGTAGTCGTGGATGATTGGTCGGTCGCTGGTCTTTCCAATTTCCGTTGGTTTTGTTGCACTTTCAATGTTTGTAATGTCATGTGGAGTAAATAGCACAGCACACACGGCAGTATGTAAACTGAAAGTTGTTACGTGCCGAAAAATCGGCCGAAAACATTTCCAAATTTAGTTTTAATTTGTAAGGATTTCGCGCCAATAATTTCCGGCACTTCAGACAGTGCGTTTGCGCAAAGGATCACGCAGACGCGGAGTGTGGAAGGGTGGTGATTTCCGGACACGTCGAGACTGGTGACCGGGACGTCGACGAGTGTAGTTATCTTTGTGCCGTTGTCTTCTTTTCAGGTTATGTAGGTTTCCTTTGTCTCTATTGTCTATCGCTACCTTTACCTTATTCCTTCGCCCTGCCTGCAAACAGGAAGAAGAAGACAAATCAAATTTGGATTCAACCGGGCCAGACGAATCACTCACGCCCGAAAAGATCTACGAAGCCCAGCTGTCGTTATACTAGCGCAATGCTGTGAGGTGTCCTACGTTACGTAAGTACTTTTCTCGTTTTTTCATGTGATGTAGTAATTTTAAACAATTATGTGACGCAATATCTTATTTGCGCATCATTTTTGCAATTATTTATCATTGCTACCAACTGACTGTAGTGGCTCGCGTACCGTACCGCTGGGGTTATAATAGTGACGCATCCAACGTTATTGTCCTATATCTTATAATGCATTAATTAAATATATTTGTAGTTTTTTCACTAAAAAAATATATAATTATTTGAATTTTTAATAACTGATAACGTAGGAAATATAAGTTGGTAACACTGTAGTTACTATGTCAATTATTTAAAATGAAATGACAGTTGCTATGCTAATTTGGCATGAGTTGCCATATTGATTATTGATTTTTGAGTTTTTTTATAAATGTATTGCTAATCCAATTAATTCTCGTAACTTTATAAAAATGGTGTGTTTTTATTCTAAATTCTCTTAAATAAGTACCTAATTCGGTTTGGAATAAAATTAAAAGTGCATATGTTTTAGGAGTGTCTATTACATAACATAACCTCACTTAAACAGGTGTTTGGATTACATAATTTTGTCTGTAAGTATTTTAACTGCCGTTTAAATAACTCATATAATATCGTACTTCTCTATGATTTTAAGTGTTTTCTTAGTAATTTAAACAATTACCTATAACCTACAAATTCTTTTTAAAGAAATTTTTCCCTTCAAATACAGCTAACGCAATTATCTTAGTATATCTTTTACCTTATAAAACGCTGTAATAAACTGAATTTCTTTATATCTGCCTCTCTAAACACTACTATAATGAAGTTGTTTGTTAACGTTTTGTATTTAAGCTCATTTACGATAGTTGTTGATAAATCTCGCGATATCAAAAAAATATTTTAATAATTTGGAATAGTGTTTCTTCTATACATGTATCGTAGAATATTGCTTTTGTGTAGCGAGTATGATTTTGTTTTGATAACATATTTTTTAGATATATCGATATTCCAACGCAGCATTTTAAGATCTATTTGGTTTAAGCGAGATTTGCCATCCGAATTGGTCGCTCAGCATTATAAGTTTAGACGGACCCATCAAGGGCCGGTTGCTCAGCATTATAAGTCTAGACGAGATTTGGCGGTAAGTTTGTCGCTCTAGCAATTTGTGAATCATTTTTTTAAGAATGATGTTGGAATTGTTCTTCATTAGTCTAGGTGAAGCTCAATCCAGGGCTCGTCATCCTAGCAAATATATGTGTTACAAGATATCTTTCCGTTCTTCAACAATTTTATCAATAAATCGAGTTTTGATTACTGTTATCTCTTCATATATCGATTTAAACCACATTAGATGGCATAAAATTATCTTTAAAATCCTTCAACCTTACGTACATCCAAAATTTTTTCACGTTTTATTTCCTTAACGATTTACCTAATGTTTTTTGTCCTTATTATCAATTAGTAATTTTATTTACTTATTCCCCCTCTTATACAGCATAACTTTTTACACGTTTAATTTATTTACCTTAAACTACCTATCTTTTTACTTCTTGTTGACTTTTCCGTGAATATATCGTTAGTCATATATCCGTTTATTATCTAGATTTCCCAGTATAACTATGTCGTTTTATTTAATTTATCCTCGCACCTTTTCTACAACATATTATTTTATTTTTAATATTTATCTTACATCGTGGAATTCTGTGGTAATTGTCATAACTTTGGTTGTAATAACTCATTGAATTTTTATGATTGGTTTTAGCTGATGTTTTGAGTGGATGCTTTTTTCTTTGGGCTCACATAGGAGACGCGGCCTATGCCATTGTAAGAAATAGTTCATATTCGCAGTTGCCAAAAACTAGGACTTTCTATTCCATGTGTTTTTTCTCTGAATTATTGCAGTCGCCCACATTATCCTATATCATTACTTGTTCTTTTTCTACTAAGTCATCATAACATATAAACATTTTTTTCGTTGTTTTTTATTGAACTTCGTGGTGAGGTGCTATCAGTTTTTATTGATATCTTATCAAATTCTCGGTTGTTTTAGCATATTGGGGCAGTGTGTCTGTATTTAACTGCTTATAATTAGGCATTTTTGTGTGTTTATGGCGTTACCGTTTTTAAAAGTTACCTTGAAACAGTTGGGTTTTTGTGTGAATGTATCTGTAATGATACTTTTAAGTTGTTGTGTCAACTTTAGTCTGATTTTCTTATCGTAGTGGATGCACTCGTTAGGAAAATGATTGTACTAGTTCTCTTAAGAGCCTAGTGATTTTTTAACTTATGATATACCTTAACTTGTCGGATTAATATCGCAGGTGGTCCTTCAGACCGATCTGTGTTTTATAGGGACAACTCTCTACCTTCTCTCGGACGCTTGTCCAAAAACTATACTTTTTCATATCCCGCTGTTTCCGTTTCTGCCTTATCTTTCTTTCGGTAGACCTGTTCTCGTCCCGGAATATCCGCCTACCACGTAAGAGCGATATTTCTCTCATTCCGGGCTACTGACCACATTGGCTAGTTGAGTAGTGCTTTGCTATCCACCTTTTCTGTCTCTTTAGCTCAATGCGAGCCCTTCCTCTATTTTCTTCTACCTGGAAGTGCCTCTTATGCATTCTAAATACCTACCTCCCTCTTTCTACCTTTCCTATTTCTACTGCCTTTTCATTTCCGTTAGTCACCGTGTGGTTGCGCGGGGGGTTTTTACAGACACCCGGACCACGTCTCTGGAAATCTTTCGTGAGGTCATGCGGTGCCGCTGTCAGCGCACTTGGTCGCTAACAGTGAATGTGTGAGTGTATGTAGAAATATGTGTGGATATCGTGTGGGTATCACCGATATCAATTAACGCCGGGTGCAGGGATGCACCCAAATGCCTTTGCCGGTCCCTCGTGCTGTTTAGTGCAAATGGGCCTGCTTCACAGGTCACCCTTTTTAGGGGGCACGAGCATTCCCCATGTAACGGCTCCAAGAAGCCACTCTATCGTTATCTTACCTATTGTCTTTGATAATAACGTGAGTTAATATCTTTATCTTATTTATTATCTTTGATAATAACTTTACCTTAATATCTTTATCTTACCTATTACCTTTGATAATAACTTAAGCTTAATATCGTTATCTTATCTATTATCTTCGATAATAACTTGAGACTTTGTTTTATCTTTTTTATCTTCCTAACGTTTGGTATTTATGACCAGACGTAGGAAATTTTTTTTTGAATATTGAGTGAAAAAGCTAACCTGATCGTAGAAATGTAATTTGTTAGGTTAGAAATGTAAAGAATTAGTAAGATGGTACTTTTGGTAAATTTGTTGATTTACAACCATATCATGGACAAGTTTTGATGTGTATTGTTTATTAAACCAGACGTAATATCTTATTTGCGCATCATTTTTGCAATTATTTATCATTGCTACCAACTGACTGTAGTGGCTCGCGTACCTCACCGACGGGGATATAATAAGGTAAATGTTTCTAGTGAAAATCACGTAAAAGAAACTCCCGAAAATCGTTCTCGCGTGGTAACAGTACTTGTTTCTTCTATGATTCTTGGTTCACTTCGCCTTCGCCCGGGACCGATCGGCACTAATCCAAAACTTTGACAGTCACTCCATCACGTGCAAAATTTAGCAAGTGATCGCGAAGCAGTCTGTAAACAGCGGCACTCCATTGTTTGTCTTTTTATAAATAGTACAGTCGCGTATTGTGCGAACACCGGTACAGTGTCCGCTGTACTGCCGTTAACCTCATTAGTCGTCGATCATGGAGTAACCGTTAACAGCCAACCACACAATTTACAACTATAACTCACGTTGTTCAGAAAAGGACGCTTAATTTAATTTTGAAGTTATACGTAGCTACTTTAAAAATTAAATAGTAAAGAAAATTTGACGTGTGAAACAATATGTAGAAGCTTAGAGCATCCTTTACACGCGGTTGCGCTAACATTGGATTGAACGTGATCATTTATTGTAGAGATCATTAGTTCAATGAGGAAAATATCCACAAAAGTGTTCAATGCAACATTGGTAGACTATATGCTGGAAGTGTTCATTTAGCCTATCCCCCAGAAATGATTCCGGACCACATTTTTCTTACTTATTTATTGAATTTGTTGTATTGATGATGACTATATAGTGGTTGAAATATGTATTTAGTTTTTAATTATTTTTGTTAGGAAAGGTTTTAATTATCGTTTATTTGAAATATTAAACGTAGACATATAGTTAACTACTTAAATATAGAGTGATGTAGTTTGTTTTTTTTTTAGTAAGTATTATGCGCTTTTGTTCTGTACTACCACAGTAAATCAATTATAGCTGGCAATAAATAAATATTTGTAGTAATAAAGTATGTCCAAAAAATTTTAAATACCTGTACAGCGCATGTAGCTAACGCTGCACGGTGATTGAGAATTGCACTATACCTGTAACCGTTGGCAGTACCCGAGTCTTTACGCTCGAACGAGTCCTCGGTTAGAAATAGATATTATTATTAAACAACACAAAACACAAATTACTTAACATGCATATCAGAACAGTCTGCAATAGTTTCAGTAACAATTGTTCTGATATGCGTGTTGAGAGATTTGTGTTTTCAACGAACTTCGTTCGTTTATGAAATCGATTTGTCGTCCGTCTGTCCGTCCGAGGCCTTTCTAATGGTCGGACATCAATGTGTGATACATCAATCGATTCAGCTCAGTGTCCTGAGCTTAAGTTTTGATGTCAGTTGAAATCGGGCCACGGGGACGCCGTGCCCCCGCGATATTCCGTCGGGAAAATTAAAATTTCAAATAGGTCCAAAATTAATGTGCGATACATATTTGGACTCCCCTAACATAGCTGAGTCGAAATATGGTACCCCCCACAAAATCTGACCACGGATACCCGACCCCCCCGGGGAATTAATTTTATCAAAAATTTCAAATAGGTCCAAAATTAATGTGCGATACATATTTAGAATCCTCTGAAAAAACTGAATCGAAATATGATGCCCCCTTATTTACACACACACACACACACAAACACACATACATACATACATACATACACACACACATATATAGCTTTTAAAATATTTATTCAATAAAATAAAATATATTAAAATGTCTCTTTTGTTGTTTATAAATTTTTGTATTTTATCTGAATACTTATAATTATTACAACATAATAATTTTAATTTCTTTAAATTGTTTTAAAGTAAGTCTACATTTGGAAGTTCGTTGCGACAATGCCTTGCATTTTCAACTTGTTTAATAATAATATTTATTTCTAACAGTAAACTAACTTCAAAAGGCGTATCGCGGCACTCGTTCGAGCGTAAAGACTAGGGAGGATGGTTAAGAATAAAATTGATTGAACAACGCTGTAACTAGCTTTAGTGATTCGAAGTGGCTTTTCGTCGCATATCAATATTTTTTATCTATCATTTCTTTGAATGTTTTGTTGTAAGTTTAAGCTGTAGCTATTGATAATAGCATAATACCAATATCAAAAACTGCTGATTCGCTAGTATTTCGTTCTAATCCATCTTATATATTTTCAATTCTATTTGAAACACTACATTCCAACCAATACTTCCATTTCATTGGTTGATATTTATCTTGATTTACTAGAAGTGATAATTCTTGGAGTTTAAATTTCTAGATTTGGCTACGGTGCTAACCGGCCTCCTTTTCATGGTTGACTCGGTCGTCAACTGTCATTTATATTTTTGATTTTGCAGTATAGAAAATGAGTTTTCTTGTAATTTTTCAATGAAGTATAATAAATCTTGTTGTGCCTTTCATTCGCGTGTGTAGAGGTGTATTTGGTTTGTGTGGTGCAACTTTTATTGTTTGTTATAAATTAATTCTAAAATAATGGGTAATGTGCATGCTGCTTCTGCACCGCCACCACAACCGCCGCCTCCTCCACCTACTGGATTACCCCCTTTATTGAAAGAAAATGAACCAGAATCTATAGAAAACCCAGGACCTTTAGAAGATCTGCATCTAAAATGCAAAAGTAATAAGATTCTAATTAAGTTTTTGTACTTAACCTCAAAATAAACATCAATTTTAGATGTATTTCCTACATGTTTTGAAGGCGCCCGTATTATGCTTACACGAGGACTTAGTAATCATTTTCAGATATCGCACACAATAAATATGAGCTCAATTACACCAAGTGGCTACAGATTTGGCGCGACGTATGTAGGTACTAAACAAATATCTCCTACTGAAGCATATCCAATATTATTAGGTGATATAGACCCTTCTGGAAATTTAAATGCTACTATAATACATCAGCTCAGGCCCAACTTACAAGCTAAATTTGGCACACAGGTATCGAATTTTAAAGCATATTATAAATTATGAATAATAAGAAATTATTAGGTGCAAAATTCAAAATTTGCTGTAAGTCAACTAACAATGAACTATAGAGGTTCAGATTATACCGCAAGTGTGACTGTGGCAAATCCAGATTTTATAGCTGGATCCGGAGTCGTTGTTTTGCATTATCTTCAATCATTGACCCCTCGATTTGCATTAGGATCTGAACTAGCATACCAAAAAGGCTCCGCTATTCCTGGAGGAGAAATTGCGTTATTGAGTGCGGCTGCAAGGTAAGCATTTAGTTGATAATAATAAATCACTGGTATTGTAATAAATTGCAGAGGTTTTTCTAAGAGATTTTGGAACTTCTAAATACTTTTTGGGTATTTTAAAACTGCTATCTATATTTATTATTTCCATTATCAATAAAGCTTCAGCTTTTATAAATAGTTTTAGCTATTAAGAACAGATAAAATGGTTTGAAAGCAGTAATTCTTGATTCGGGGTAGTCTTATAAATATTGGTAAGAATTGTCCTCAGCTAAACATGTGTATTGTTGAATATTATATTAACAAGTGTTGTATGTATTTTATAACCTAACTTTGTTGTATTACGTGGTATTAACGGATATATTTGTCAATATGGGAACGCATAAGTGACGTCGCATAAAATGAAATAGTAGCCGGAATGACAAAAAGTAAACGAAAAGAGAGCGGTATAAAAGGGACAAAAGAGAATGGTTTGTTTATATTGTTTTTGTTATAAATGTCAGAGAAAGATCAAATATAATTGAGAGCATTCCGCGTTTTGTAAAAGTATAATTTGTCTGTGTTCTATAACGTTAAATAAAGTTTATATCATACATCGATCACGTTGCACTATTACTAAAGTCTTGAGAAATCATTTGAGCGACATGAAAGAAAAAGTTGGAACCCAACACTAGCTAAAAGCTTTAAACCCCAGCACTAACAATATTTTCTATATGTTCCACTTAAAGAGCTTATTGCTCATGATCGCGACTGTGGTTGTCCCATTACACTGCAGCAAAATTCTAGTAATCCATCATTTAAGTGGAATGGACTATTCGTCGACTGCGTAAAAGATAACCTCACAATTGCTATTTTGTCTTTTGTGAGCTTGTCAGGGTGTAACTTTACTGCAAAGATGAATAACGTTATTTTTGTTGTAAAATTAATAATAGAGCTTCTGAAAGTTGAAGCTCTGATGAAGATTGAGAAATTACTTTGCAAAAAGAATAAAAAGTAGAACTGCGTCCCCGAACTGTAGGATATATTGTTGCAGGAAAATACCTGGATCATGAATTCAAAAGCTGTTTATATTTCGTTATACTTAAATTTATATTTTCAGAGCGACCCGGGTTCTGTATGAATTTATGCTTGGAGTCGTAGGTGAGGATTTACTTTATAAAGTAAAGGACTGTCTCATTATTTCATCCCAGCATCAATTATTGATTGCAAATTTGAAAAATGGCTACAAGTGACTCGTGCAGGTACATTGTATGTAAAGTCGTGGATGTTATTAATGACACCCACGTTATAGATTGGTATGTGACCTTTTTAACCTAGGACAAGCTACTGCAATTAGGTGTGTGCTGTCACCAGTATTTTTTTTAAAGAATCAAATTGATTTGTATAATAACCTAGCTGAGATAGAGCTTTTAAGGTGATATACGATTTCCAGGAATTATTGGAACTGTAGAGGTAACTCGTATTCGAATTGAAGCCCTGAATAATCTAGCCGATTATGTGAATCGGCGAATCCATGGCTTAGTTGGTTTGTATGTGACTACTAAGCCGAAAGTTTCAAGTTCGATTTCTGACATAAACGGTTTGAAAAATGTTAGATGAGCATTTTTCACAAAAACACGCCTTAGTTCGGATGCGAGGTAAAATGTAGGTTCTATGTGTGTGTTGTCACACACACATTAAAGATCCCTACCATGATTGAAATAGCAAGGGTTCGGCCAAATTTAAATTTTCCAGATTAAAAAAATTCACTTTCTGGCCTGTGCGATATCTTAGGGCGGAAATTGAAAATCGAATGTAGTAAAGGGTTTCTTCAATTCAATTGCAGGTTGGTAGAAAGTACAAGTATATCAATTTGAATAATTTACACAACATTAATAACTCAATGCTATACTGGGCATCCTGGATTACTGCTTGATCAGAGTTTTTTGATAATCTGAAGTTTTAAATTATATCACAATATTAAGTTTATTACAGTTAGTCATATTTTGGGTGATTGTGCATACGAATTGCTTCAATACCTGCTTACTTCTTCCACAGACGATTGTTGCTTGACTGAGACAAACGTTGTATAATTATCGTTATTCTTTAGCTAGGATGGTGGTAGAGAAATGTGTATTGGATAGCTAAAAGGTAGAATTAGAAGTTTGGTACATTGTTTACCAATGATAAGTACGTAGTTGATACCTGCTCCTAAACATCTGTAGAATAAGAAATGACATTATAAATATTGTTTTAATACCTGAACCAAATGAAGATATATTTTCTGGAGCTATGCAAAATCACGTTGGAATTTATTAAAGAAATATGATATTACCAAATTTGCAAAATTAAAATTGTATGTTATATATATATATATATATATATATATATATATATATATATATATATATTGCAGTGAATTACTGCAGAAAAACCCTTTTTCTTCTCGCCCCACGTTTGAGTAGTCCTAAAATCTTTTCCTGAAAATAAAAAAAAATATTCCAATCTCTGGAACGCTCCCTTTATTTCAGCATACCACACCTAGCTCTAAAACCTGCTTCTTCATAGATACTTACCATCATAAGTTTGCTCTTTCTTACATATACTGCCAAATAAAATTACCACTCAAATAATGCAACGAAACATACAACCTTTTATTTATACAAACTAAAATTTTCCATTACCAAGTAAATATTTACACATTCGGATATACCTTCATAAAATATTACAATCACAATCATTAAATCCTTTTAAAATTTCATGCCTTTAATTTATTTCGACAGTTTTTGAGTAGAAGGGCCCGTCTCGAAACCCTAAATTGACTTTTACTCTGGTCTATGGTGAGCTCAGTATAAACCTAGTTACTCTAAATGCCTAAATACATCGCATCTTTGTTTTTAACAACCCTAAAGACCCGTTTACTCTCTACATTGAATTTTTATGTCATATATTTACACCTTTAAATAATAAATACAAATTGTCCTTTACATATGCCCTTCAAATGAGCTTTTATGTTCATCAAATACACACCCAATGTGTCAAATCACTCTATCACAAAATAACAGCACAAAATGTTCAAGCAATAGCAATAGAAATCAATTTCGTTACTTGGAGTAAGCTTTTTCGTCATCACCTCCGAAGATGTTGTCCAACAAACCTCGTCGTTGCTTCCATACACCTCTCTGCTATGTGTAGATTAAACCCATTTCCAATCACTATCCAAGTCTCTGCAGACGCCTTCAATGCTTCTACCCAGATAATTATCCAGACCAAGTTAATCACGTTCCGTATCTACCAAACACAGCTTCCTCGTTCCAAAAATTTCTCAGCACGCTTACTTTAGTAACATCGCTCGTTAGTTCTTTGAATGTAGCTACAGCACCGTCTACAATATAGCACACACTTGTGCAATTCACACTGTACTAACACTGTTTTTATAAAATTTTACATTTGGAAGTTACCGTAAAAGCTAAGCGAAATCAAAGAAATAATCGAAGTAAGAGAGATCTTTACTGAATCTCCTAGGGTATTTATAACGATCAATAGGCACCTCCTGTACCCTATTTAAGTCAAAAGGCTCCCCTACTGTAACCGATTCTAAAAATTTTTTACGTAACGAACTTTGTAAACTGAGAATTCTTACTCCATCGTTGCTTTAGTCTGAAAACTGGTCAACAAAATACAATGGTCGCGAGCTTCTTTGAAATTTTGTAGCACTCAGCCAATCACATACATTTCCCTCATTCTTATGTCCAGCCTTCAACTATGTTACCCTTGTCTAACACATATTTGTTGTCTCTTTTACAATCCCACTCAAGCAACAGAAAATCGATATTGTGGTTGACCTTCAAACTTGCCGCGTACTTTAAACGAGTGTTTTACCCGACGTCTATTATATGTGATCTCTGTCTGCTTTACGCTATCGATATTCCGTCTCACTTTGCTTTCAAACTATCTGTTGTTTTCGTAGCTCTTGCATCGACCGTTACCTAAATTTCTACAGAATTATATTCCAACGTTCATTTATGTTCCTTGAACTAGTTTATTTTTCCGTCACACTTTTCTATGAAGGAACTGTCCATTTGAAATCGTATTTTCCAAGTTGTTCAACTTACAGAATTTCTTAGGATTTGTATTTAACGAATGCTTTGTTTAGTTAAATGGAAAATATGCGTGTATATGATTGATTTTATATTCCTGAGAGCTCTCATTATTATCTGATGTACTTGATTTACAACTTTTAAAATATTAAAGCTAATTATATCGTATCCTTGAGTTTTCACGTACTACAAAGCTCCTACACGGTATGCAAATTTAACGTTCCAATTTATAAATACACAAGTATGCTATTATCCGTCCGATTTCAATGTCAAAACTAATTAATTTGGCGCGTAAATAAATTATTCCTATTTCCGTCATCTCGCATACTTACTGTATTAACAGTAAGGCGCGCATGTTTATTGTTGTGATGAAATAGTCGGGAGTCGTATTATTTTAATAATAGATGATGACTTCTAGAAATTCGCAAGCACTTACATTTTATACAGGGTGCCCGGAAAATACGTGTACAACGTAAGAACAGGGATTCTTTGGCTCGAAATAGATCGATTTGAGCCAACTTACCTATTATACAAGCTGCTTTATTTAGCCGCTAGAGGGCTTCAAAAATCGTGAAAAATATTTGATATTTTAAAATAACTCAAAAACGCGTTGATAGATTTTGACCATTTTTGGGGTGCGAGTTTCTACTTTCAATTGACATCTTTTGGTGGTGTACACAATAATTTTAAAAGCATACGAGTGTCCCAAAAGTGATGTATTGTATAAATATCCGACCATTACTTTTTTCCTGTTTATGTAATGACTACCAATATTTTTTTATGAGTAGCCGACTTAATTTGGAAACTTTTTTGTCTCTTATAAAATTTTGATTAGACGAGCGGTTTGACAGAAAAAAAATGATTTCAAATGTCTGTTTTTTTATTTTTATTTCATTGTTTTGTTTATTTTTTATTACTATCATTGAAAATTAACAGCGCGGTACAAGTGTTGGACCATTACAATAAATTTTCAAAATGGCCACCGTTTTCTTCAATGTACAAATTAACTCTTCGTAAGAAGTTTAACAGAACCCTCTACATACATTGTTTGTGCATTATTTTTTAAAGAGTTAGCTGCATTTAAAATTCGTCTATACAATTCTTCTTCGCTATCAAGTGGAGACGAATAAATCTTAGATTTTAAGGTACCACCAAAAAAATAATCACAGGGCGTCAAGTCCGGCGATCATGCTGGCCAATTTGTAGGAGCATCATATCCCCTTCCGATTCATCGATCCGGATATTTTTCGTGTAAATGTTGTCGAACAGCTAGAGTAAAGTGGGGAGGAGCACCATCGTGCATGAACCACATGTCTTGGCGAAGTAACAATGGCAGATCTTCCAAGAAATTCGGCAATGTCTGTTGTAGAAAGTTGAAGTAATTGTCTCCGTTTAATCGATTTGGTATCACAACAGGACCGATAATAAAATTATCAATAACTCCAACCCAGACATTAATCTTAAATTCATGTTGATAGTGAGTCACTTTAGTTGTATGAAGATTTTCTACAGCGTAAACATGTTCATTATGTATGTTAGTAAAACCAGATTTTGTAAAAGAAGCTTCGTCTGTAAATAAAATTTTGCGACTGAAATTTGCATTTTGAATTCTCTGATCTTGAATAATTTGACAGAAAGCTAGACGCCTCTCAGGATCTATAGGCAAAAGGTCTTGTACCTGTTGAACGTGGTATGGGTGTAATAACTGTTCCTTTAAAATGTTATAAACAATACTTTTGGAACTTGTAGTTCAAGTCCTAAGCGTCTGGTGCTTATTTTTGGGCTTCTTCAACTCTATCCAAAATTTGTTCCTCCAGATCCGCAGTTCTTGTGGTACGTTCACGTTCTCGATCCGCATTTCTTGACTGAAAGCTACCATTTTCACGAAGACGTCTTTCAATATTTGCGAATGTTTGGTGGTTTGGAATTCGGCGATTAAGAAATTTTCCCTATAGACTCTGACGCTTTCACGGTCATTGCCTTGACAAAATCCGAAAACCAAAAGCATCTCCACCTGTTCGTTGTTTGTGTAAGTACTCATAATGCAAGATGAAAGATGCAAACTTTTATTGAATTAAGCAGAAATTCACGAAATTGACAGGCAAACTGAGGTTAAATAATATTCAAATTAAATAACAAAACAAAAGCAAAGCCTACTAATATACTAAGTTCTTTTATTTGCTCCGTTTTACAGTTAATACAGCAATGACGAAAGTATGCAGACATTTGAAATTACTTTTTTCTGTCAAACCGCTCGTCTAATCAAAATTTTATAAGAGACAAAAAAGTTTCCAAATTAAGTCGGCTACTCATAAAAAAATATTGGTAGTCATTGCATAAACAGGAAAAAAGTAATGGTCGGATATTTATACAATACATCATTTTTGGGACACTTGTATGCTTTTAAAATTATTGCGTACACCACCAAAAGATGTCAATTGAAAGTAGAAACTCGCACCCCAAAAATGGTCATAATCTATCGATGCGTTTTCGAGTTATTTTAAAATATCAAATATTTTTCACGATTTTTGAAGCCCTCTAGCGGCTAAATGTAGCAACTTGTATAATAGGTAAGTTGGCTCAAATCGATCTATTTCGAGCCAAAGAATCTCTGTTCTTACGTTGTACACGTATTTTCCGGACACCTTGTATAACAACCTTTTTTGTATATTTTACAAGATATTATAGTTAGCAACAAACATGGCGTGGGTTAGCGTTTTGCGGTCTTCTTCTCTTCTGCTGCTGAGGTTCGCTCGCCGTTTTTGTGGCGGCGCTGCTCTCGGGCGACTTGTTCATTCCATCGCTACTTTGTGTGGAGGAAGTTGACGTTGGAACTGTCGACGAGCACGCGTTTCTGGTCGCGTTACAAATACACAGTCGTTACAAATTTATTTTCTTGACTTTTCTATGCCTCTTAACCTATAACTAACACGATAATTTATATAGAGCGAAGAAGAATAATCCATAATCCACATTTGGAATGCAAATGCATGTTTGTTAATATACAGTGTGTACAGTATAAAATGCAGTACATGGGGATCTTGGAAACTGTAGGAGATACGATCTTGGTTAAATGGGACAAAAGTTGCATAATCATGAGGGTATCTCAGATCGGTTTTCAAATTTCAAAAATTTTTCATAGGTTACTAGATAGAGACAAAAAACACAAAGTTGACGATTTTTTTATTTGCTCGTAGTTAGTCTACTAATTGAAATAGAATGTTCAAATTTGGTACATCATGGTAATTCCCCATTGCGCTTCACATTTTCAACTTAGATTTTGTCTAGAGCATCTAGATTTTGCGTGACAATGTTCAACTTTTTATTTTTAAATAGCCGCCATATTGGATTTTTACATTTTTGAAATGCTGACAAAAAAACATTTCCAAAGAGGTATAACATGGCTATGTTTGATTGAATCAAAACACTAAAAATCACATAATTATGTTTTGGTCGTAATAGGCTTTAATTTCCCTTATGACAAAGAGAAACAATTGCTCTAAAAATTTTAAACTCAATTTTCAGTGGTAATAAAAACAGTAAAAAACGTAGAAAATTGAAAATAAATCTGTATTAATCAGAACTTACATAACTATGCATTAACAAAGAATAAATACAAACTAGCATCTATTCAATACAAAATATTATTTAAGCTGTTTTTAGTTGTCATTCATGTTCAGACAATTGCAAATTAACAATCAAGGAAAAAAAATATAACAATAGTCAGCCACATGAATTCATTATCTATTTTAAATGTTCAAATAACCCCCCATTTTGTTGAACACACAACCGACACCTTTTATAAACATCTTTACAAGATCGTCTTATCATAGTTGGAGTTATTTTATTTACGGCCTCTTGGACTGCTTGTTGTAATTGGCCTACATTATCATACGTTTTTGAGTACGCACAACTTTTTAAATGGCCCCATATAAAGAAATCTAGAGGAGTTAAATCCGGTGATCTAGCCGGCCACTTAATTGGTCCCCGATTTCCAATCCAGTTTTCATTATACTCAGAATTAAAAAATTTCTAATAATCACATTGTGGGGTGGAGCGCCATCATTTTGAAAAATCATATTTTGCAAAGTAGCGAGTGGAAGCTCCATTATTCTATCTACCACATTTCCCTGCAATAAATCTAAGTATCTCGCAGAGTTTAAATTTGCATCATAAAAAAAACTGACCTATAATGTACCTTCCAATAATACCAATCCAGACGTTGAATCCCCATTTAACTTGATGTCTACCTTGGCGGTTCAAATGTGGATTTTCATCTGACCAAAAAATTGTATTTTTGCGGTTGAACATACCACAATTCGTAAATCGACTTTCGTCAGACCACAAAATTGTATATGCAAAATTTGAATTTTCGTTGCACTTTCTGATGTACCAAGCACAAAATTCCATTCTTCGAATTTGATCTTCAGTACGCAATCCCTGACATGGTCGTTCATGATATGGATGGTACTTGAAACGTTTTAAAATAGCTCTTGCCGTAGAATGAGCAACACCTGTTATATTCTGAATTTGTCTAAGAGAAGTACGAGGATTTTCGACAACTGTTTATAAAACGCTGTTTTCTCTTTCTTTTTTAATTTGCCTATTTCTCTTAGACAAGCCAAAACTACCATAATTTATTAAATTATTTTCTAATCTCCGAAACATACATCTGTTTGGTTGATGTTTTACTGGGTATTTATTTAAATACAATTCAGCGGCTTTAACATCATTCCTTCCAGAAAGAATAAAACATTCTAACATTTGATATTTATCACGGTTAGTAAAGCGATCCATTTCAAGCGCAAATGCTTTGCTTAAATTTCTATGTAAATTAATTAACTGTTTTTTTAAACTGCACTACTTGAAACATAAAATAAAGGACAAACTTTGACGTTTCTCAGATGTTGAGCAATTGTTTCTCTTTGTCATAATGGAAATTAAAGCCTACTATGACCAAAATATAATTATGTGATTTTTGGTGTTTTGTTTCAATCAAACATAGCCATGTTATACCTCTTTGGAAAGGGTTTTTGGTCAGTATTTCAAAAATGTATAAATCCAATATGGCGGCTATTTAAAAATAAAAAGTTGAACATCGTCACGCAAAATCTAGACGCCCTAGACAAAATCTAAGTTGAAAATGTGAAGCGCAATGGGAAATTACCATGATGTACCAAAATTGAACATTCTATTTCAATTAGTAGACTAACTACGAGCAAATAAAGAAATCGTCAATTTTGTGTTTTTTGCCTCTATCTAGTAACCTATGAAAAATTTTTGAAATTTGAAAACCGATCTGAGATATCCTCATGATTATGCAACTTTTGTCCCATTTAACCAAGATCGTATCTCCTACAGTTTCCAAGATCCCCATGTACTGCATTTTATACTGTACACACTGTATATTAACTCAGTTAAGATGAAATGAAAACCCAACTTTTTATGTAAAGTTGAATTACCATTTCAAATTGAACTGGTAATTGAAAACCGTTAAAAGAACAGCTGCAGCAGGATTTCAACCTGCGACCATTGATTTGCCAGATCAACGCTCTAACCAACTGAGCTATGCAGCCAATTGATTAGTATGTGTTATAATTTATACTACAGAAGCTTGTTCTTATTTCAATTTTCAATTACGTCTTGCATTTTAAAGGAAGTATATATATATATATATATATATATATATATATATATATAATTGTATTTTTCTCGAACGAAAGTAGGTATAACTTTTAAATGTGTTAGTTTGGGATGCACTCGTTTCTAAAGCAAAAACTAATCAGTCAATTATAATTTAATGTCTAACGTTTTGGCATGTAATTTATGCTTTAATCATGGACTAGAATTAGATAAAATTAGTTAACAAGATATAAAACAGATTAGTATACAATTTACATAATTAATATGACTTAAAAAATGCTATTAATAAAAACACTAATTTATGACATACAGTTTTGAGTGATTGAAAATATGATAACAGGAATGGAGTAGGTAACAAAAGTAAACTAGATGTAATAAATCATACTGGAAAATTTAAGTTTAAACGTAATTCTTTAGATAAACATAAACTAACCTATAATTAAATTGGAAAAAAGTAATGGAAGATTAAACTGCGATAAGTAATTGTTGTTATAAAAGTGTTGAGAATGTGAGTATTTTTGTCACTTGAATCTGTAAAGAGTAGAATAGACTACGTTAAGTTTGTTAATATCTTGATTGCTGTTGAGAGGATTAGGTTGCTGATGAATGTGGAAGGATTCTAGAAATAGTCGTTTGTTATAGTCGTTTTCAATATCTAGTATTGTTGTATCCATTGAAGTTTACGATCTGTTTTGTTGAATTTATATGAGATGCGAGTGCACAGCATAATTTAACTATCCTGGCATCGCTTTTATATTTGATTTAGCGATTTTTAACCACTGCTTGAAATGACCTACGTAAGTTTTCTTGCAACTACATTCAATTTTATAGACGATGTTACTACACATTGATTTGTCGGTACTATCTTTATGTCGGGTGAATAAATTTCTTATTGATATATTGTAGGTGTAAGTTATAAGAATATCTGGTTGCTTTAATATTTTGGTAATTTGAGGTGTTAAATTTTGAATATATGGTAATGTCTTGAACTTGATGACGTGAGGTCGGTCTGGTGTGGTTAGTAAGTGGTTAGAGTATAATAGCTTTTTAAAAGAGTTTTAGGGTATGCGTTGTTGAGTAAAGTATATTCTAATTGTTTTAAATTTTTGTGGAAGAAACCCGGTTCACAGATTCTTTGAATGCGGTGTTTAAGACCTATTATTATATTGAGTTTGTGATTAAAAGAATGATTTGAGTGATAATTTATGTACCTATCCGAATCAGTAGGTTATTTTATAAATGCCAACATTAAGATTGCTAGTGGAAGAACTAAAGTGTCTAGGAATGGGATGCTATGGTTGATTTCTTTTTCATAGGTGAAAATTAACCTGAAATTGAAACTGTTGAAAATGTATAAAGTGTATTCTATTAAGTGTTCGGGAACAGAGCAAAAGATATCGTCTACATATTTGACGATGAAGGCATGTCGAAGGGTAGTAAAATAAGGACGGACTCTAACAAATGATCCATGACCATTTGAGCAATGATGGGGGAGAGGGGTGCCAAATGTCTGAAGGTAATACTTAGATTTAAAAGTGAAATACGTGTTATTAAAAACTAATCGGATGGTTGATTGAAAAGAATTTAGGTCAAAATCACAATGTGGTTGAATAAGATTCCACTTTTTTGTAATAATATCAGATACTAACTCTATGGGAATGTTGGTGAACAAATGAGCAGATATCTAGGGATATAAGGATGTGGTCAGTAGGTAATTGAAAAAAAATAATATCACATTTAAAAGTTATATATATATATATATATATATATATATATATATATATTGCCGTGGTAGTCGGGACAGTCTCTAGATTCTCTATTTAAAGTCCTTGATTTTTCTAATTATTTTCAAACAAATTCAATGAGATATGGGTAGATGGGCCCTACATGTTACTCTAAATCGACTGTACACTGGACTATGTTGGGCTCATAATAACCCAGATTAGTTTGTATATGCCTTTTACACCTTGCATAAATTAAAACAAAATTAACAGACCCGTTTACCCTTTACAATTCAATTTATATCCTGAATAAATTTTGAATGTTTTAAATACACCCCTTTTCAATATTTAACCTCAATTAATTCTCCAGTACATGTACATTTCACAAATGTTTATCAAACAACAGAAATTTCAAATAAATTATCTGGAGAATTCCTCAGGCTTCCTTTCCTTCGAAGATGATTGCCAGAACACCTCGGCTTCCTTTCCATTCACCGTGTTATTCAGCGGATCCATAGGCCTCCACCGTCTGCCACCTCTGCGAGCCAAGCGCCTCGTCTCACAGTACCATTCCATATATCATGCATGCAAACTTGATTATTTGTGATGCTTACCCCACATATATCATGCTTCCATTTATTCATTTTCGTGCTTTGTATTGTAGTAGCCGGACCTTTATTAATTTAAAATGCACTACTCGTACTTCACGTCAATAATTAGATGTCCGCTACTACTGTGTTACACTTGCAACCACTATATTTACAGTAATATAATCACATAAAATACTCACAGAAAGCTTTACTGTTATGGTGGTCGGCATTCAGTACTTTATCGAAGTAAAGTAAAATAGCAGTGAAGAGAAGAGAAGAGGACCTCTATAACCTAGGTTGAGTATTTATATGCTATCAAAACCCCCTTTAGTGGACGCACTTCCAGCGAAAAGCTTATTTTCAAATCTAATTCCAAAAATTTTGAATATAACCGTCTCGAAATTAGTAAAATTTTGTAGCGTGCTATGTGCTGTATCACCCCGATTTGTTTTCACCTTCGCGTGTATCTACGTTCGGAACACTGTCCACTTTCAACCAATGACAAAATTCTCTGCCGTCATAAACTTCACATAAGTTCTGTTTATCCGTGTTTGATACATGTTTGCTGTCTCGTTCAAAACCCCACTTTGTAACGAATATATATTCTATAGCACCATTTTTGCAAGAATCGCATCAGTATAATTTTATTCTGTGGTATTTAATTCTCGTATTTGATACTATTATATCTAAAAGAGACAATTCTATAATGAAACAGGAAATCATGTTCGCTTAAATAACTTAAATACTTTGCACAGAGATATTTAATAATAATATACATTCAAGAAACGTATTTATATGGGGTCTAGTCGTTTGTGTTGCCTAACTTGCAGGCGGATTATTCCTTTTCATTCGTTAGAATTAGAATAGCGCGTGCGTGAATACGGTCACGGGGTGATGCGCCACGCAGATAAGGTCCCGTACTGGAACGGAACGAACAACGAAGTCGGCCATTGCTTTTGAAAATGTAGTTGAGTTTGCATTGTACTTAACACATGGGTTCTCAGGCCTTGCATAAGTGGGGCCTCCGGATAGGCGTGCTATGGTAAAGACAGGGGGGCTGGTCGCCTTGGGACACAGCGAAGCTTCTCACTCCTGTGACACCGGCAAGGCACTGGACCACACCGCTCCTTGAATTGGTTTGTGTCGGTACTTGTTAACGGTAAGATCGCATTAACCAAATAATTTATAAAATATTTTTATTCCTTTAGCGCATGATGGAACCATATATTAAAATGATATAATAACATAATGATATAGTAGGACTGTGATATATTCGAATAAGGAGATTGGAACACTACTCGTTTATCAAGGCAACTACAGCTGTTGTTTAATATTCTGTTACAACTATTTGATAAGCAGATTTCAGAGGACGTGCGTTGCAGTTTGATAACTAGGGATGACGACCTCATCATATACAGGTATCAAACCTTTTTTTTGTTATGTTTGTGAGACCTCAAGTATGCTCACATAAATTGTATTCAGGGATTGCTTGGTTAAATTAAATTTTGTGCATAAAGAACAGCGTAGGAGAATATTGTCACGAAATGCTATTGCAATAATTTTGTAAGATTTGCAGAAATTCACTTGTTAAAAAGATGAGACTTCAAAGTCCATTTCCTGTTTTCTAGAAAATTACTTGCAGATGTTAAATTTTTATAAGCTCATAATACCTGAATTAATTGAAAAGTTGTTTGTCCAAGTTACTGCACGTGATTCAAATTTTTTTTAAGAAATAATTTAAACTCAATGAGAAACATATGTGAGCCAATAATCAGATCTGGGTATTTGGTGTCAAAACTTGTTATAAAATACTAGGTTATCATAAAGTAAGGGATATATTTTAAATCATTACAACTTTTTAATAAATTTAGTTAGTAACATAAAATAAACGAAATCTAGTTGCTTAATGAATGGGATTTTACCGTATCTATGAGAAACAAAAGCGTTGTCATAACAATTGTTGACACTAGTGTCAAAACGAAATTATTCAATTTGAAGTTTTATTTTGAAATTAAAACTCAAGTAAACGTTGAGTTCAAACGACTCAACTGTAATAACATGGATTTACAAACAAGAATTGGTTTAGTTCAGTGCTATTATGAATCCGGCAGAAATTACACCGCTGGATTACGAAGATTTCGCACGAGAATGGGTTTGAGAGCGGGACCCTGTCAAATGAAAGCGTGCTGCAATTTGATACAAAAAAGAACAGGGTCTGTAACTGACTTACCAAGATCAGGAAGACCAATAATTAGTGATGTCCAAGTTGCAGAGGTTCTTCATGAAAATCAAGACATAGCCAGAAGCAATTCACTGCAATCAGCAGTGCAAATGCGATATCAAGCGATTGCAAATGCCGTATACCACGGTTTGGAAAATTTTACGCAAAATTCTAAACATGTATCCATATAAACTGAAAATGCTGTTTGAATTAAAGGACGCAGATTTGGCTACTAGGTACGATTTTTCTTTGCGAGTAATGGCTCAGATGGAAATTGAACCCGAATGGTTATCCCGTATTTTATGGACAGATGAGGCACATTTTACTCTGAGTGGTGGAGTCAATACTCAAAACTGTAGAATCTGGTCTGCAGAAAATCCGCAACAAATCGTTCAAAAAGGTCTTCATGACAAGAAAGTCACCGTTTGGTGCGGTTTTACAGCTGATTTTATTATTGATCCGTATTTCTACGAGAAAATGCTGAATGGACAAGCCGTATCTGTAACTGTAAATGGTGAACGATACTTGCAAATGTTACAAAATTATGTTATTCCACAGCTGCAAAACGAGCACTACGAAATTGAAAACATCATTTTTATGCAGGATGGAGCACCCCCGCACATTTTTCGACCAGTCAAAGAATTGTTAACCAATGTTTTTCAAGATCGCGTGTTAAGCAGACATTTCTAAATTCATGGCCACCAAGATCACCTGATCTAAACCCAGCGGATTACTGGCTGTGGGGTTATTTAAAAGTTTAGTGTTTAGAAGACGACCAACTACGCTACAAGAATTAAAAGACAGTATTACGGAGCAAATTGGTACAATTCAACCAGAAATGTTACGAAATGCTGTGTACAATTTGGAGGTAAGGATGGTGATCTTACAACAACAAAATGGAGGTCATATTGAGCAATTGCCGTAACCTGTTTTGGGCATACTAAATCCCATTTCATAAGCAATTAGATTTCATTTATTTCTTGTTATTAACTTAATTTGTTAAAAAGTTATCATAATTTAAAATATATCCCTTACTTTATGATAACCTGATATTATTAACTTAAGGTCTTGTTATGTCAAGGCAGATGTATAGAGAAACCAATTTTATTAGTTCATTTTTGTAAACATATTTAAAAAAAAAACAAATCAAGAAAGAGAAACTATATTAAATTTCATTTTTGGACTCAAGTTTTTTATTCCATGCATTATTAATTTTTACTAAAAGTTTTTTTAAAGAAAATAAATCTTTGAATAATGAAAGTATACGAATGCTGAAGTAATTTAAAAAGCACAGGTATGCTACAACTCATTCGTTCTAGGTATTCATTTTTGATTTAAATATCTTTGGTGTGGTAATCTTAATATTATCCACCAGTAATTATTAGTCTGCTTTTTTTATTAGAAAGTACCAACTGTGTCTTTTTAGTAGAAAGTTTGTTGTGTATCTTTTTTCCAGGATCATCGAGATCGAAGAGGTCGTAAGTATGTTCCAGAGGTTTCCAGATACATTAGTTCAGTAAGTTGTAAGTTTTTTATTGTGTTTACATCCCGTGAGTTTCTGTATCTTCTCATAGGAGTAATGAATCTTTAGTGTTATCGTTCATACTGTAACTTCTTTTCTCTCTCTAATTGGCTCCGCTAGCCTCACGCATGGGCGCTAGTGTAACGAATTTTCCTGGCCAATCCCACACATGGGTGCCAGTGAAATGTTTTCCTATATTTCTCTGGCCGACACTACTTTATTATCACCATGCTCCAAGTCAGGTGTCTGCAAAACAAAGTCTTCCGACGTAACTAGGGTCTATTCCTTGGGTAGAGCTATGAGCAATGGGGGTAAGTCGAAATCTGTAGGGGGTCACACTCAAACTAAAACAACCAGGCGCCACCAAGTCCAGATTGATTTATGTTAATGGCATGGCAAATTTCTAAGGGCGGACGTGGAGACCCAAAGAAAAAAGATCGCCTTCGCTGACACAAAAACTTGTCTTAACAGAATAAGACGCTGTTCCTGTAAGGAAAAATAATAATTAAGTCACATAGAAAATGGGAACACAATTTGCGTCCCTCAAATATACCTAAAATGCATAGAGAATATTTTCTACATAAGGGTGTCATAAAATTTAACTCTTATTGCTTTTTGTTTATCAGGTCTGATCAAACTAGATCAGAATAAAAAGACTTTAAGCGTGGATTATAAATTTACTAGAGAGAATTTTTCCGCTTCTGTAAATAAAATTCAATGCTATAAAATAAAATGAATACTTGAAATACTTGCAAAGTTAATGTAAGGTTTATCAACTTGATCCTTACTCAAATATATTACAATCCAGTGTGACTGGTTATACTAAGGTTTCATAACCCAATCAGATCTGTGTAGGTCATTTACAAATTAATATACAAAATTTTCTCTTTAAGTTAACGGTATTAAAATCAATTTGAAGTCAAAATATTCACAAAGATATTCTCTAATTTTATCAAAGGTGGTAGTAATGTAATACTAAACATCTGTTAGCAATTGTGCAATTGTTGACGGCATATTTCAAACAAACAGGTGACGTAACCGCAGCTGTTAATTTATGTTGAAGCCACGTGTAGTCACATATCTACGAAACTAAGTGAAATTAAATTTGATACTGGAGAAAACCAGCTTAGCTACAGATAAACTGAATAACAAATTTGTGCTTCTATAAAACAAAACGAAATAACGTGCTTTTAGAAGGAAGCACTGAGGAAATCTTAAAGCTATTACGAACCAAACCCCGGGCTGTTGTCCTTGGCTGGAATGGAAACTACATCACCGTGCGGAATCTGCAGCTAATTATTCTTGCTTTCCATGCTTTAAATACAGGTGTTGAAGCGAAGCGGGTTTCTTACATTGATTCAAGGCTGCATAACTTTTGTAGCGTAATCTTCCGTTGTCTAATCTTAGTTACGAATGTAATTTTTCATTGCGTAGTCTATAAGTCGTAGTTCGTAAGTTGTAGTTGCGCTAAACAAATTGTTAAATTAGGTACTATGATAACGAATATACAATACCAACCGTTACTCAGGAAGTGTGTCACATAAATAATGCGACCCGGAGGTCACTCGCCATTAATTTCAAATGCATGCTGTCGCTGCTCTTACCTATCGACGAGTGCTTTTGCCGCGTTCTTCTATCGTGGGAGGGTCCCGAGTGGGTTGTCAAACCTCTCACGCGCGCCAGTGGCTGTGGAATACACCGAACTCGAAACAAATAGACTAACGACTCTAGATACTGTATTAATGTAAGGATTTGATTGTTACACGTATTATTACTTTAGTTAATAAAGGTGTTTTAACATTCGTTGTACCTTTCATGAATAGATTTTTACTGCGAAAATAAAATTGTTACACTACCCTTTCCTAAAAGAAAAAATTTTTTAAGGAATAAACTTCAAATATAACAAATACAAAAAAAATTTTATCTTAATAATACTAGCATTTTCTACTTTCCTAACTAACTATGCAATTTTATGAATTTATTCAAATGGGGAGACAAATAATTACAAATGCGAGTGTGTTGGTAACTACGTGTACCTGACGTCCATTGGGAGACAAAATCGGGAGTCACAATCGGTATTAATCAAAATTGGGAGGGTCAAATTAGAAAGTCAAACACTCCACGGGACAAAAGATTAAATTCACAATGATTTTTTTTTAACCTGGGGGTCCTTATTCCTAACAAGGCTAATATTTATTACCTATAACCAAACATTTACAATTTATTTCTAATTCCAAAAAAAACTTCACTTCCAGGAGCTCAATTAGCTCTATCTACAAAAAAAGGAATGCTTCCTCATCAAAACAGCATAACTATCCAAAGTATCATCACTATAAGGTGACAATCAAAAGGAAGACCTTACTAATAGGTCTAAATTTAAAACACTATTATCACAAAGTGATAATCAAAACAAAAGTGACCTAACCAAAAGGTTACTTATCAAATCCAAATACAAAGTATTATCACTTTATTACAAAGAGATAATCAAAACGAAGGTAACCTAACCATAAGGTTACTTAACAAATTCAAATACAAAATATTATCACTTTATTACAAAGAGATAATCAAAACGAAGGTAATCTAACCATAAGGTTACTTAACAAATTCAAATACAAAATCGAACCAGTCAGGGCTGTAATATCCTACACCCTACTGAATATCCTATCACTAAGTTCCAACAAACAACAGATCTCATTAGTGATGGACCAAATGGTGAGACTCACCAAGCCAACCTTGACCTTATCAAACCAAAGAATTTCGAACGGTCAAAAAACAAGGAAAGAATAATCTAATATTCTCTCTACCTAGATATGTAGAAATCAGGACCAACAATCAAATAGCCCACTTACTTCTACATTGTAAAGATATCTGTTAAAGACATCTTCTAAACACATCTCTGAGTAACGCGAGCAAAATGACCAGCGTGCACACCAAGGCACACCTCAAACTTACAAAATCTACAAAATCTCTAACCACTTATTTCACTTCTCAAACAAAATACTCAAAATTAGTGAAACGACACTAAATCAAAAATCTGGACAAAACAAAGCAAACCACTACTGCATTACTTAACATCAAAGAGATGACCGGACCGAACTAATCGTCAGGATCATCATTTTCCTTTGGATACGACGCTTCAACTGGTTTCAAGTCCTTTACGTGCCATTTCCTGCTCTTGTCCCATCTTCGTTCTCTAACTCATACACTAAATTGGAATGTTTTTTTCGAACTTTACTCATAACGAACTTTGGAGCTAACTTAGCGGAAAACTTATCACTAGCACTCGAGAGGACCTTATTAGCTCTCCAAACACACTCTCTGACTCGGAATGAAATGTCTCTTCTCCTAAGATTGTAGCGTTTACTCGAACGTTGATAAGCTACATGCAAATTTTCACGGACATTTCCAAAAATATCAAACAAAGGTTGACGATCCAAAACATAAGAAGGTCTACTACTGGAGACGACATCAACATCCTCACCAGGTATAAAATTATCATTATAAGCTTTTCCACTTAAAGGTACCTGACGACCAAAAACTAAAAATTTGGCGAATAGTTGGTGGACTCATGTTTTGCTGAGTTGATTGCGTATTGGATCTTTGATATCTCAATATCCCACGTATCATGTTCTTCTACGTATGAACGGATTGCTGTACCAACTGTCTTATTGATTCTTTCCACAAAATTGCATTGGGGAGCATAAACAGCATTATACCAAATCTTTTGAATTTCGTACCTTGCACACAAAGCTTTAAAAATACGTCCAATTAATTGTGGACCATTATCACAAATAACAAACTGTGGTACTCCGTAGACAAGAAATACTTTTTCTTCCAAAATTTCTCGATCAAATGTGCCGTGGCACTACGCAAAGGTTGCAAAATCGAATACTTGAGAACCAATCACCAACAACTAAGAGCCATTTATGTCCGCGTTTGGAACGAGGAAACGGACCCATCAAATCTAACGCAATGGTTTGGAACGGTAGTCCAACCTCTTTCCCCTTTCCCATCATCCCAAGGGGACCTTTATTGGGTGGTTTTGAGCACCACAAATCAAACACTTCCTACAAAATTTACGTCGTCAAAGATCATCTTTGGCCAATAATATAATTCTTGAACACGAGACAAAGTTTTTAAGGAACCAAAATGTCCTGCTGAAGGGGGGTCATGACATGATTTAATGACATCTATACGCTGAGATTTTGGCACTAAGTACTTCCACTCTACAACATTCGCCGAATGCGGTAATAGGGAAGGTATAAACTTATAAATAAACCCATCTTCCACTTTCCATTGTGGGTAGCTTCTGGGCGACAACAAAATTTTCTTTCTCAAAGATTCATACCACAAGTCTACGCCATCAAGTTTAATCTCTACTAAATTAACTTCTGGATTTTCTAAAGGAACACCACGACTAAGACAATCTGGGACTATATTAAACTTTCCTTTCCTATGCACCAAATCAAATGAATGTTGCCTTAATCGAACAGACCATCTGGCGAGTTTTCCAGTTGGATTCTGAAGATTACTCAACCAAAGTAACGAAAAATGATCGGTGACAACTGTGAAGCGAACTCCTTCTACCCACGGACGAAATTTCTCAATTGCAAAAATAACTGCTAAACACTCTCTCTGTGGTGGAATAATTGCGCTCGGTACGGCTCAGGGTTTTACTTGCACGAAATTACACGCTCTTCTCCTTTTACATTTTGAATCAACACAGCTCCTAACCCAGTGTTGCTTGCGTCACACTCAACAATAAAGGGTGCCGAGTAGTCTGGCTGCGAAAGAAGAGGTGCAGAAACTAATGCTTGCTTGATCAGCACAAATGAATTTTCTGCTTCCGCACTCCAGTTTACAGTTTGACCTTTTTCTTACTCTTAATGAGGTCATTAATAGGCGAAACTAAAGACGAAAAATTCTTTATAAAGCGACGGTACCAGCTGCACATTCCTATAAACCTTTAATCTCCGTTGTGGTTTTCGGACGAGGAAAGTTAACCATTGCCGACACCTTATCGGGATCTGTACGAAGTGAGTTAGAACCTACTATATAACCCAAAAATTTAAGTGTCTTTTAAAAATTCGCATTTACTTATGTTTATAGTAAGGTTAGCTTCTTTTAGACGTTGCTTAACCTCTACCAATAACTTTAGGTGTTCTTCAAAAGATGACGAACATAATATTATGTCGTCCAAATAGCAAAATACATGGGGTTCAAAACGTGGACCAAAAATCGCATCTACTAAACGCTGTTGTGTCTCGCAGCATTCTTCAACCCAAATGGCATGCATGTAAATCTAAATTGTCCTCGTGAAATAACACTGAAGGCAGTCTTATCTTTAGACGACTCACAAAGGGGGATTTGCCAAAACGATTTTCTCAAATCCAGAGACGAAATGTAGTTCGCACCTCTCAACATATTGAGAATTCTATCTACGTTCGAAAGGGGGTACGAATCATGAACAGTTAAGTCGTTCAGGGTTCTACCATCGAAACAGAAACGATATTCTCCATCTGCTTTCTTAACCAACAAAACTGGAGAGGACCACGGACTAGTACACGGTTCTATAACTTTAAGTCTAAGCATGTCGTCCAACTCCTCATTCAATATCTTACCCATATATGGTGACATGACATATGGTTTCTTGTGGAAGGGTTTGGCATTGCCTGTGTCTATGTCCATTTCGATTAGGTGAGTTCGTCCTAATCTATCGTCGCTGCTAATCTCACTAAATGAATTTATTAACTCTTGTGCTTGCACACATTGAGCATCTGAAAGGTCATGTAAACCAAATAAAGAATCTTCAGTGTTCAAAGGGATGGAAGACGAACCTATATACCCAATGTCGTTCCCAATGTTACTTTGGATAAACCAATTATTACTTCTAAAGTCAGCAACTACACCAAATAATTTTGCAAAGTCACTACCGAAGATAAATGTATGCGGTAGGGACGGAACCACTAATGCATTAAGGATGCGGCAGTTATTACCTATACAAATTGGCAAATCTACTGAGCCTACAACAGACTTTATTGAACCATCAGCTGTAGTGATACCCGTTTTGCTGAACTAAAATTTTCAAGTCTAATTTTCTAACAATTGAAAGGGCTAAAGATCCTACCACTGAGGTAGTGCATCCCGAATCTAGAAGACCGGTAATGTCTCTATCCATTAATTTCACCATAATGTAAGGTCGATTATCACACTGCTTCTCAATGAACAAAGTATTATTCTTAGGCTTCGGAGAGTCCTGACAAAAATTTTTAACAACTGTAAGCCATCTTGACCACTCGTCTTTACAAAAGTATTTTTCTTGTTTACAAATCATAACTATGGCCTTATTACGCGGAACAGGATGCCGACCACTATGCGCCTGCCGCCTTACTGGTTTTTTGAGCATTGTGGGCATGACGTAGCCTTAACGCCTTTTCGACCACATCCAAAACAAAAAATCTTTTAGTTGCTCTACAATCTCTGAACCAATGTCCACTACGGAGCAATTCCAACAAACAAAATTATTTCTCTTATCGGGACTAAAGGAATTACAAACTGAGGACTCCAAAGAGCTCTTATCCGCTACTGTTACTTGGGGATTAACTAATTTATTCTGAAACACCCTACTCTTAACAGCACAAACTTTTTCATTCAACCCTGGAGGTTTGTTCTCAAATTGATGCTTAGAGGGGTTGCAAATCTTGTTAGGTTTACTAGAAGATGCTGAAACCAAGTTTAGTTTCATCAAAGAAGCTTCTTCTAACCTTTTACACAAATTTACTAAGGTAGACAAATCTTGAATGTCCGACAATGCAAGTGCTGAAATATATTCAGGAACCAAATTTCTTCTTATCATCTTAACTTTAGTAACTTCTGCTGGTTCGTTGGTCAGTCTACTAAACAAGGTTTGCATATGCGCGACAAATAAAATAATCCTTTCGTCTTTACCTTGGCGACGATTTCTGATCTTTTCCCAAATGTCATCATCTGAAGAACCAGGTAGGAAATCTTCCCTTAAACGTTCTAACAAGGAGTTCCAGTCTCTCAATGAACTTTTCACTGTTCTAAACCAAACTAAAGCGTCACCCACAAAAAGTTCACATGCTGATCCAAATAAATCAGCTTCGGATACCTTACGAGATTGTGCTAAATCACTAACTCTATCTAAAATGAATATAGTTGTTTGGGATCACCTGAGAATTTTACAGGCCATGAACCTATAGGTACGGAAGGCGTTACATACGAAGTCGAATGAATAGGTGCACTAGCAACTGAAGGAGATACTACAACGGACCGATCCAAATAGGTGGACTCTGTACTTTTATTGATTTTATCGTATAAGTCAGCTTCAAGGGTTAATATCGTTGCTACTGTCTCATTTCTGAACTTAATTGCTTCCTCGGAATTTACTGAAGGGATTTTCATGCGCTTAACTCGCCCCGAAAGGTGGTTTAACCTTGAACAAGCTCTCCTAAAAATTGAGTCTGATGAGTCACCTTCAAATTCGGACACAACATTACGAACTGACTCGACTGAAACTGAAATTTCTTTACTTTCCGTTGCAAAGTCTACTTCATAACACGAAAGATCAATCAAACAACCAGGCTTATCTATTTCTTTAGCCAACAATCTACCTAAAATTTTCCTTTTCTCCAACACTTGTCTCTCACTCACCACTCCTCTGATTCTTAGTTCATACTCCAATTCTTCTTTAAGTAGACAAACAATTTGGAATTTTTCCGACATGATTACTCAAGCCTAATGGAATCAAACCGATAAATCTAACTGATCCGAACCTTACAAAAGTTATCAAAACAAATTCGTACTACTAAAGGTAAAAATCAAAAGATGTTTTTGGTAAAATTATTTTGCCAAAACAATATCAAAAAATTATAAGGGTCAAAATAGAATGAAAGCCAAAAGTAAATTTGACCAAATTAATTAATTGACTGTATGGGGATTAACATTACAACCAATCTTTTATCAAAAGCGAACAAACAAATCTAAATGTCAAATAGACTTTAAGCAAACAAATTTCGGAGCAAAATAATTTTTGTACAAATGGACTTCAAAGCAAAATAAATTTTGAGCTAACAAAATTCGAAGCAAATTAAATTTGGAACAAATAAAATTCGAAGTAAATCAAATAATGAACAAACAAATTTCGAGGCCCCAAACGTTGCCGGGCGCCAGTGTAACGATTTTTTCTCTCTAATTGGCTCCGCTAGCCTCACGCATGGGCGCTAGTGTAACGAATTTTCCTGGCCAATCCCACACATGGGTGCCAGTGAAATGTTTTCCTATATTTCTCTGGCCGACACTACTTTATTATCACCATGCTCCAAGTCAGGTGTCTGCAAAACAAAGTCTTCCGACGTAACTAGGGTCTATTCCTTGGGTAGAGCTATGAGCAATGGGGGTAAGTCGAAATCTGTAGGGGGTCACACTCAAACTAAAACAAACAGGCGCCACCAAGTCCAGATTGATTTATGTTAATGGCATGGCAAATTTCTAAGGGCGGACGTGGAGACCCAAAGAAAAAAGATCGCCTTCGCTGACACAAAACTTGTCTTAACAGAATAAGACGCTGTTCCTGTAAGGAAAATAATAATTAAGTCACATAGAAAATGGGAACACAATTTGCGTCCCTCAAATATACCTAAAATGCATAGAGAATATTTTCTACATAAGGGTGTCATAAAAATTTAACTCTTATTGCCTTTTGTTTATCAGGTCTGATCAAACTAGATCAGAATAAAAGACTTTAAGCGTGGATTATAAATTTACTAGAGAGAATTTTTCCGTTTCTGTAAATAAAATTCAATGCTATAAAATAAAATGAATACTTGAAATACTTGCAAAGTTAATGTAAGGTTTATCAACTTGATCCTTACTCAAATATATTACAATCCAGTGTGACTGGTTATACTAAGGTTTCATAACCCAATCAGATCTGTGTAGGTCATTTACAAATTAATATACAAAATTTTCTCTTTAAGTTAACGGTATTAAAATCAATTTGAAGTCAAAATATTCACAAAGATATTCTCTAATTTTATCAAAGGTGGTAGTAATGTAATACTAAACATCTGTTAGCAATTGTGCAATTGTTGACGGCATATTTCAAACAAACAGGTGACGTAACCGCAGCTGTTAATTTATGTTGAAGCCACGTAGTCACATATCTACGAAACTAAGTGAAATTAAATTTGATACTGGAGAAAACCAGCTTAGCTACAGATAAACTGAATAACAAATTTGTGCTTCTATAAAACAAAACGAAATAACGTGCTTTTAGAAGGAAGCACTGAGGAAATCTTAAAGCTATTACGAACCAAACCCGGGCTGTTGTCCTTGGCTGGAATGGAAACTACATCACCGCGGAATCTGCAGCTAATTATTCTTGCTTTCCATGCTTTAAATACAGGTGTTGAAGCGAAGCGGGTTTCTTACATTGATTCAAGGCTGCATAACTTTTGTAGCGTAATCTTCCGTTGTCTAATCTTAGTTACAAATGTAATTTTTCATTGCGTAGTCTATAAGTCGTAGTTCGTAAGTTGTAGTTGCGCTAAACAAATTGTTAAATTAGGTACTATGATAACGAATATACAATACCAACCGTTACTCAGGAAGTGTGTCACATAAATAATGCGACCCAGAGGTCACTCGCCATTAATTTCAAATGCATGCTGTCGCTGCTCTTACCTATCGACGAGTGCTTTTGCCGCGTTCTTCTATCGTGGGAGGGTCCCGAGTGGGGTTGTCAAACCTCTCACGCGCGCGCCAGTGGCTGTGGAATACACCGAACTCCGAAACAAATAGACTAACGACTCTAGATACTGTATTAATGTAAGGATTTGATTGTTACACGTATTATTACTTTAGTTAATAAAGGTGTTTTAACATTCGTTGTACCTTTCATGAATAGATTTTTTACTGCGAAAATAAAATTGTTACAATACAGATACAGTGGCGCTCAACCCATTTTCTTTTTGTTAGTTTATTGTAGAGTTTAGACCATCCCCACACCCTTTCTCATTGCTCACCCTTGGGGTAATTCCCAGACTTAGCCGCGAATAATTAAAGCTTCACTTTATCCAGCGAGTGGAGGCCAAATAAAAAAAGTAAAAAAGTAAAAGAAAGAAAAATTGCTTTAACTTGCGTTACAGAAAATCGATATTGATGACATCCAATCTCCATTCCACGTGTATATGGTACGTGCATTTTCAATCCTAACGCTTTTATATCTGTCTCTATCTGTTGTATATAACCGATTGTGCATTTCCCTCGCTCTTTAAGATGTTTGTTAGCCTTGTTGTTTATACCAAACTGACGGTTGAAAATTATTTCTCTGAAATCCTATCGTAACTTGCTTTCGACTTCGTTGAACGTAACCTTTTAAAACGCAGGTGTTTTTGTTAATTATCGACCGTTTAACATAACAATTCCTAGACTTTATATTTCTCCGTATTTGAAGGCGGCCTTGAGGAGACGAAACATGTAATCGAAATTTTAATAGTTGCTTCTCGTAGCTTTCAAAATTCCAAACAAAAAGTTACTGTATCATTTTTCAAAATTTTAAAAATGTAGAAACTAGAAGCAAAAATTGAAAATTGAAGTTTTTATTTTTGTGTTTTCATTTGAGAACGGCACAAATTATCATTAATTTTCTTTTGGATTCGTGTTGCTCTCGAAAATACGAAATTCTATCCCCATTTAACCGAATCTCTATCTCTATAGAGAACCAATATAATGGTTCCGAGATTCCAATGTGAAAAAACTCACTTGGTATATAACTCAAAAAAGTTTGACATATGCTTGTACACTCACAATGATTTTTATTGTACCAAAACAATTTTAATTTAAATTCAATATATACACTTTGTGGGAGAGATTGTAGTTATTTTGAAAATTATTAGTAAACCTTATTTTATTTAAATATCGTACCATTATCAGTTCGGAACACAACGGTTTCGATGTCTCCACGCATGGTTCAGATATGGGTCATTAAGTGTATTAATCTATAATATAGTTATAACAGGCCAAAACCAATCATTATTTATCTTTAAGAAATTAATTAGATATATTGACTGTGAAATCACTCTATGCAACTCGTGGTTCTTATTGTATTTATCATTTTCGTAGTGTAAATGCAATGTGGCCCGTTTATTATGTCTTGTATACAGTTTCTCCTATGTTCTTTTATAGAACAGTGTTTAAGGAGTGCAGCTCCGGTCGTAATTGAAACTCGCGAGTTTGAATCCAAAGGAAGCTCGAATATTTATACTATGATTAATATTTAGCACTTAGACTTTTTGTGTTACAGCTTCAAGATCTGTGTATCGTAATGAACCGGTAGCAACATACTGCTAACGTCATGTTGATACTGTGTGATCATCATCATTAGGTCTTTAGTCCTGGAACTGGTTAGACACGTACCATCATTGTTTCCTATTCTGAACTAACCTACATGTTTCTCTGAAATTTGCACAGTCTGCATCTATAACTATCTGATCTAGGTCTACATCCACCTCCTTTTTCCTATCTCTGCTTGTAATATATCCCAAACTATTCCCCAAAAAGGCCTTAGAACGTATTCTGCCCTTCTATGACTCCAATTTTTTTCCACAGATATCTTTCTTCCCCTACTATTTCTATAACCTGTTTGTTATTAACTTTGTCTGTTCATGCCTATCATCCTCATACATCTGAAGCACAGCATTTCAAAAGGCTGCTTCCGTTTTTCTATCTGCTTTTGCTACTGCCCATATTTCATAGGCATACTGTGCTGTGCTCCACACATGCTTTCAACATTTTTCTTCTTGCTTCTATGTTTGATGTCTTTTATCATAGGCGCTGTTCTTTCTTGTTAGATGCAGTTCGGTCCCCTGCTATTGTTCTACAATTATATATCCTATTCTTCCGACATTCAATGGTTGTGAAGGGGGGAAGCGGGGAACAGCCTATAGCTGCCAGGTTCCCCAGTACTTGAACATTTACCGATTTAATATTTTTTCCAATATATGTTATTGCACAGTCAACATTAGTTGCAGATATTTCATAACCAACACCTGTAGTTGTTTATAATAATCATCAGATTTATCTGCGCTTATTTTTTCGTCATTAGGTTTTCCGTCTCAAAACTGGTTGGAGACACGTACCTGCACTTATTTATATTCTGAGCTAACCAACACAGTTCCCTGAAATTCTCATACAGCCTGTATACAGCTCGGTTCCCCTTCTATTGTTTTCTAATTGTATGCCCTATTTCACCGAGATTCAGTGAAAGGGGGTTAAGCAGCCTGTGGCTACCAAGATTCCCCAACACTTAGACATTTGCCAAATTAATAGTTTTCCAGTAAATCCTTTCACACAATTAACATTATTCGAGAATATTTCCCAACCAATACTTGTAGTTGCTTATAATAATCATAATGTTTAGGTACAGTTTTTTTTCCGTCATTAATTTATCCTTCTTGGGACTAGTTGAATGCATACCTACATTGATTTCTATTCTGAGCTAGCCTACACATTTCACTGAAATTCCTACAGCCCACATCTTTCACTATCTGTGCAGTAGTCTAACCTAGGTCTATCTTTACTTCTCTTTTTTCCTATCTGCTTCAAATATATTCCGCACTATTCCCTCATGCCGTAGTATGTGGCCTATCATCCTATCTCTATTAATTTTTTTTTGTGCGATAATAGTATATTATTCAGCAAGCATATATTAATGGCTATTATTCTAGAGGTTCAGTTTACGACATGAGCCTTGGCAAGTGTCGTAAATAAACCGAGTGAATAATGGCCATCATATGCGAGCTGAATACTATACTTTATCCATGACTATCATCTAAGTTAAGTTAAAATAATCACAAATCTTTATTTGTATATAACACCACGAGTAATATAGGGTGTCTACAGGTACCGAAAATTCGGAAAGTACTAGAAGATCTGAATTATATTTTGCAGTCTTTCATTGTGCATATAAAATAAGATAAACAATATTTTTAAATTTTAACCTGCTCTGGCCTGGGATGCAGAGAGTTGAAAAGATTATTGACGTGCTCTGTTTTTCACGAATTGATTCGAGGTTACTACTTGATTTTGATAAAACCACGGTTGGTTGCTAAAATTTATCTCAGAAACTGTTTTTGAACATTGTCTAATTTGTCAATATGCACTTGAAAAGAAGGAGACCAGACGACACAAAAGTATACCAAATGAGACCTAACTAGTACGGCGTAAAGAGACTTGAGTGCCAGAATGTTGTATAATGATTTAGTATTTCTTTTGATGAAACCCAATTGCTGTAATGCTTTATTGCAGCAGTAATTAATGTGTTGCTCAAATCTGAAATGTGCAGAAAATATAACACCTAGGTCCTTAATACTGTCGGTATTGTTAATTAATGTATCTTTATTTTATAAACTTGAGGTGTATTTATCTCACTTTTGTTAAACCGAATGGAATTACATTTCGATGTGTTTAATGCCAGTTTTTTTTTTACTTCACACCAATTTACGAAGGTGTCAATTTCTCTTTGAATTTGAAGGACACACTGTGAGAAAGAGACCTTACTATAAATTTTTAAATCATCTGCGTACAGTAGAAATTCACATTTTTTAAAGCTTTACTAATATCATTAATAAAGATATTGAAAAGCACCGCAGCAATATGGATTCCTTGTGGAACACGTGAGGTTACATTAATTGGTGATGACTGTAAGAGGCCAACAGATACAATTTGTTTCCTATTTTGTATGAAAGAACTTATCCATTTTAATACAGAGCCTTTGATACCCATTACATAAAGTGTACCGATCATTAAACCTGGTCCACTGAATCGAATGCTTTAGTAAAGTCTGTATAGATAGCGTGTACACAGAATTCATTCTCCAATGCATTCACAATATCTTATTGACATGCAGTAGGTTGGTGATAATTGAACGATCTTTTATGAAACCATGCTGACCTTTTATGGCAATATGCTTGAAGTGCATCGATGAAACGTGTGTAATCAGTTTATCTAGAATTTTTGGGATTTGTGATTCAACAGTGATTGGTCTGTAATTAAATTAATTTTTAAAAATAGGATTCACAAATGACATTTTCCAGATATCTGGACAAACACCGTTCCTTAGTGACTTGTAATACAGTATCCAGATTGGTTTAAATATAGCAAATAGAGCATGATTTCAAAAACAATCCTGGAATGTAGGACCTGTAGGTTTATTTACGTTTAAGTTATGTAGACAATCAAATACTTATGAGAGTTTGAATTGAATTAATGTTAGATTAACAATCGTATTCCAATTTGGTACATAGTACTGTGCTGTAGTAGAATGTCCGTATACAGCGAAAAATGTCTAGCAATCAATTTGGCAATATCTTCCCCATTTGACGAGACCTCATTTTGATATGGCATTACCAGTGAAATTCCGTTTTGCGGTGGGCTAGATTTAATAAATTTCCAAAAATTTTTCGGGTTGGTCTGAATATTATTTTGAATTTGTTCAACATACCTATTGTAACTGCTGGATGCTTGTTTCTTACTCAATGTACGCAAATCTGAAAAGTTCTGATAATCCTGAACAGAATTGTAAACTTTAAATTTCGTATGGGCCAATTTTTTAAATTTAATATTTCTTTTAAGTTCCCTATCAAACCAGATAGGATACTGAAATTGAGATGTAATACATTTTTTTGGGATATATATATATATATATATATATATATATATTGATATGAAATTCCTTATTATGCCCCACGTTTGTGCACGATTTAAATTGATATGATATTTGCCCCATGATTGGGCGTATCTTTAAATTGATATGAATTTGCTCCACGTTTGGGCGTACCTTAAATTGATATGAAATGCCTTATCGAGTCCCTACGATGAGCACCATTAAATTTGATATGAAATTCGCTCCACGATTGGACATATCATTAAATTGCTGTGCTTTTTTTTTATTTGTTAACCACGACTAGCTCACTGAATAAATCTTATTTTACCCCCTTTAAATGGATTCAAATAAAGCAGTTCAAAATCACACAATATAATAATTGATAATATGTACAATGTTGTGTAACCTCCAAATTTTCCCTTGTATAGAATATTTACATTTACCAAATTTATGCTTTTCTGAAAGCCGGCAAAATATCTTTTAATTACTTTCAAGTATCTTTGAACGTTCTAAGATGCCTTTCCCTGTTTTCTTATTTTTAAATGACCTTTTTGATGACTTTTACAAATACATAATATATAACAAATATTAAATTTGAAACAGTTTGTAAATAAAATGTTTGAAAATCACTAACCCGGAATGGTCACTGCAGTTCCCTCTTAATGTTTGTGTTCTGCATCCTTTATTGTGTCCGCTTTACTTATTGGCCAGAATTATCCACTTTTGATTTCTGGTTCATTTCCTTCAGACGTATTTTAAGATTTACGTTAAGGCTTAGATCTTGACATGAACATCGACTCAACAAAAGCCGTCACAACCCAAAATGGCATCAAGAAAATGCTGTCTCAATAAGATGGCATCAGCAAAAGCCGTCCCAATAAAAGAGGCCGTTTAATATAAACCGTCCCAATTAAGAATCACCTCCAATATATAAGCCGTCCCAATAAAAGAAGCCCTGTTTTGTTAAATATTAAAAATAGATTTAATTAATTGTTTAACTTACGTCTATTTGTAGATCGGCTTATTTTCGTCGCACAATTTCTCACTTTCAAACTTTACTTATTCTGAATTTTGTTTCACTAGTTAATTACTTTCTACTGCATTTTAAACATAGTTGTGCCTGGTTGAATATGAACTGAATGTTTATTCATTTCCTATTGTATTTATAAGCCCGTCCCACCAATCGTTTTCATTGGCGTGTTTATTTATCAAGGCTTGTACTTTACCTTATCTGGCAGAACTCGGCATTTTCTCAAATTCCCTGTTTTAATTATTTGACGAAATGCTTTCTCAGTCACATAAGCGTTCTGTTAAATCGCAGTATTTTGTTAGTATTTCCAATCATAGCTTTTATCCAGTCACGTATTCAATGTTTGTCAATTGAAATTTCAAGATTTATCATATAATCGAACCGCTTGGTGTTTATTTGTTTGTTACAGAATGTTGGTTTTCTGAACAAATGTGTTCTTTCCAGTCACGTAATTTAGTGACGTATGAAAATGTGTTTGCATATGGATGCGTTGATATTTTTGACGTAATAATTAAATATATGGAATGCCAATTTATCTGTTTCCCGATAATTTTATTTGCTTTAATTTCATGCTTCTAAAATCTTATCTTTGCTCGTAAATTATATTTAAACATTTTATACGACGCACACATTACTGTCCTAATTAAATGTTACCGGATTATTACTAAAGGAGCTTCTTTCTCATGCATTTAATCAAATATCTTTTATATACAGTGGCCTCGCAATTGACTTTTTGTAGAATAGTCGATTAACTCCTATAATTGATGGAATTATTTGATTTTCTTAAAGTTAAGGTTATTTATATTTATCCTACGACCCCTATGACTTAATCTACTCTTAAACTAGCCTCTTATCATAACAATATATATATATATATATATATATATATATATATATACTGTGTTCCTTCCGCCCCACGATTGGGCATGTAATAAAATACTGTGTTAATCGAGCCCCACGATTGGGTCGTGCATAAAATGCTGTGTTATTCTCGCCCCACGGCTTGGGCTTGTCATAAAATGCTGTGATGCTTCACCAGCCCCTACGATGAGCATCCTAAAATGCTGTGATATTTTCGTTATATTAATCAAGCACTTGTAAAAATGTTAATTTATAAATCTCTTTGCCTCAACTAGCTGATTCAATTAAATAAAGCAATTCTACAACACACAGTATAATATTAAATATTTACAACCTTTTTTTAAAATATCTTCCCCTTTTTAAATTATTTACATCTGTCAGATTTTGAGAAAATGAAGCCAGCAAATCGAGCTTTTTATTGTATTTAGATAGCTTTTGAAACGTTTCAAGATGCCTATTGCCTTTCATAAATTTATCAAAGAAACCCCGGTTTTGTCGACTCTTACATTTTTGAATTATTATTGAATTAAAACAGTTTACAGAAATAAATCATATCAAAATATCTAACCTGGAGTGGTTCAGTAGCTTCTCTGCGTCCCCAAGAGTTTTCGTGTCCAGTCTGAATGTTTTGAGTCCAATTTGAAAGTCGGCATCCAACCAAAATACTATCCAAATCGTTATTAATGAGTTTATTCCAATAAAAGGTTTTTCATCTCTGTAATTAACGAAACAGTAATAGAATATTTACCATTGTCAGAGATTACCAAATTAATTTAACAGGCAGTAATCTCCAGAGTCTTCCTGACTCGTATCCAAGACTCGTACCCAGGATCGTATCTAAGATCGCATCTAAGATCGTATCTAGGAGCCTTGTTTTATTTATTTTTAGAAATTGTATAATTTCACTAAATCTGGTTTACTTACGTCTGTAGTAGAATGGCTCGCTTACACAATTTTTGCACTCTTATAAAAATGATTTTCACATTACTTTTAATTAACTGTTTACATGAATAATTTAGCACTTTTGAGTATAGTGACTGCCCAGTTTCAAATGTATATTAACTCGTTCAATTGTTATCATATTTATAGGCCTTGCCCCTTTGTTTGCGATTCGTTGATTCCACGTGTTGGGCGACACCAATTGTCTTATCTCTTGTGTTATTTCGGAAACTTTACCAATTGTGTAGTTTAATTGCATCGAAGAACGCTCAAGTCACGTAATTCATTCACATAACATCACATTTAATTCAGAAATCCCAGCAACCTTCGTTCATCAAATCACATATTATTGTTGTTTGCTTTATTCTAATCTAAATAGAAATAAATTTGGTGTTTGTTTATTTCCTAGTTAAATTGGATTTTTGAACAAATGTAATACTTTTCTAGCACGTACGCTTTTCAAATAATACATAATTTCTGCCTGCGTATATGATGATATATTAACGCACTTGTTGAATATTTATCTAGCCAATTCATACAGGTTTTTCCTTGATTTAATTTCGATGCATTTCGTTACATTTTTAAATTCTGATCTTTGCTCGTAGCTACTCTTGGATATGCGTTTAATCGCGTGTACTGTTATATACAGTGTGCTCTCAACTAACAATATTCATAATGACCTATTTACTCTTCTAATATCTGTAATTATGTGCTTTTGTTATTTGGGAGTTTCTTTTGTTTATTCTATGACCCCTATAACTCAACCTACCCCTAAATTAACCCTATAATTACAGCAATATATATATATATATATCGCTATGAATAAACAGGAATTATCGTGCCCCAATGTTGGGCCGTCAAATATTTATGCTATGAACTCCCAGGAATTAACAGGATTTTATCTTGAACCGACCTTGTGTCGACCAATAACAAAACTTGATATGATAACGCCTTCTTTGATATCAATGGCGTATTCTACTTGACTCCTCCTCTCTTTTTTAAATTATCAAATTACACTCCCACAAATTTTATCTTTTGTTTGACTCGACTAACTTTTATTTTGAATTATAAAATGAAGTTAATTCAATTCCATATAATGAAAACAAATATTATGTACAGGTTTCGTAAATTATTTATAATACACTTTTCAATCAATTAATGTTGTAAATCTTATTTATCTCAAAAATCATATCCTTTTTTAATCAATCTAAAGTCACCAATAAAACCTATTGTTTTTATAAAAAGAAGCCTGGAACGTTCAAAACCCCTTTATCATATAACGCACCTTCTACGCATGCAAGTTCGTTGTTTTGTTGACTTCGTCACATTAATTTATATTAAATAAGCAAATTCAATATCCAATATTTAAATTCAAATAGAAAAATAATGTCTTAAAATTAAAAAAATCTAACCTGGTCTGTTTACTTCGTTATTTCCTTCTCGCAACCAAAATTATCGACGCATCCATTATCGACTAGAATTTTCCACGCATTATACCCATTTAAAATTTTATCTATCCACACTCTTGAATTATTGTTGTTACACTTGGACTTGTAATTTATGCTCACCGCCTCAGACTATCATTCGAATTATTATATTACTTTTTCTCACCAGCCTCAGAATATCATTTAAATTATTATACTTGAATTATTATCATCAAACTTAGAATCATTTTCATCCACCTCCAACTTAGACTTGTAATTTATTCTCATCGGACTCAGAGCCGTTTAATCGGCAATAGTAATTTTCATCTTCGTTGCACTTATGTTCAAAGTGACGCACCTTGGCCTTTGTTGAGTTGAGAACTGAGTTCGTTATCACTGTCGCTGTTAATATATGATTGATCTCCTACTCCGTCTGTGGGCATGGCCTACAAACTCGTCGCTAATTTTAACCAATCAAGTCTTTGCATTTAAAGTAGTTTCTGATGTAACATTCTCGTCCACTCAAATAATTGTTATTTGTTTGCAGCTGCTTCGTTATCAGACATGCGGTGTTTTGAAGAATATAATCGCTTTTCCATGTTGTACACAAACAACTGATGCAATTCGACTTTCAATTTTCACATCTGCTTGTTATTTACGCAATTTTTAATCACCTTTATTATTAAAAATGGTTCATTGTTTGTAATCACTTACACTATGCTTCTTGAAGCTTTATTTCTTATCTCCGTATTATCATAACTGACTGGAATTCTTTTGAATGCGTGTTTAATTACCTCTAATATGCTTACTTATAAATACGCGTGCTTCTACTGAAAAATATCGTTATTTGCATTACTTAAATTAACTAAAACTCTATCTACAGGGTGTTAAATATTCGTTATCTACTTAATGCATGTATTACTATTTACAAACTATCCCAATTACTCAAGTTTCTTTTAAATAAATGCAGTTTTCTGCTTCCTATTATGATTTCTAATTCCTGCATGACCTTTGCTATAAAATGCACCCTTAAACAACCCCTTATCACAGCAATATATATTGAATAAAGAATTTCAGGAAACAATATGATTTTTTTGAGAATTTTCGATTTTGCGGTCACGCCCTGGGTTATTTGTAAAAAAAAACACGTTTTTCCCAAACACAGAAATCAAACGCACTGTGCAAGGGAGCGGCAAGATATCGTTATCTTCGAGTTCTGGAAAAAAGGACGATTGAGTTGGTTTCCAGAATTTACTATAAGGCTTTATAAAATACCTAATTTGTATCAGAAGACTTGATAATTGATTTAGAACCTGAATGCGATGCAGTTTCCACGTATTAGGTATATTTTTGGGAACTTTGCGAATATAGTTGCTTGAAATTATCCAACTTATATCAAAATTGGGTCACGAACGCCATCGGATGCGGCCGAAGCGTTACTATTGAGATTTGAGAATACGAGTTAATTTCTACATTTTAAAATGCACAGCTCTAATATGTCTTAATATATTGTAAGCTGTAAAAAATCGATTTAGAGTAATTTCGTACAAATTTCAAATATAAGTTTATTTTTAAAGAAAAAAATTGAATTCCGTGCAGAGACATGATCGAAGCATTTTCGTGTAACATTAGAAAATACACATATAAAACATTTGCTATTTTTGACAAACGTTCAGCACAATAGCTCAGTGCTGATGCTGTCAGATAGTATGCATCGGGTTCCAGGTTCAATGCTGAAGTCATTCTTTTTTTTTTAATTTTAAAAAAACACGCTGACACCATTCCTACCTAAACTAATTTATTTTATTTTATAAATGGGACACCTTCAACATATATAAATATTTACAGTGGATATGAAACAATTTCAAATTTAACTAATTAAGAAAAATTAAGATAAAAAAAAAGAACAACGTGCAATAATAAATGCTAAAAATTAGATTATAATAGTGTGTGAGATATTAAGCACATACTAATTTTGAATACGTAAGGATCTTTTTAACTTGTTAAACAATATTTAAAAAAGTTTAAACGATTTAAGCTATTTGCAGTTTTTAATAGCTGAATTGTTGTTCATTTTAAATTATTTAGAGTTTGATAAAGCTTGAAGGACCTGAATGTGATAACAAGTATTTTTATGAGAAAAATATTGAAATATTGCCGTGGAAAATAAATTGAGCGCTAATCCCTGCCCAAAGACATATACCACATAAACTTACCAAGTTATCCAAGATTTATTGTACAGCGAACTATGCAGAACTTGTTGAAGCATCACACTTAAACACATAAAATAATTAAGTTTATATATTGTTTACAACAATTTGCGAAAGCGATGTAATTTATAACTCTGCTAGACAGTCCTAGCAGAACGAGTTCACATGCGAATGAATTAAATACCGAACCGTAATCGGCCGGTATGATAGGTAACTCGTTTGTTTATGCAGCGGCGCATCGGACATGAGAAAAGCGTCAAACCATTCTCCCCGCCTTGAAAGTTTATGAACTTTCAAAAGAAAGAAAGAAAGGAAAAAAATTGAAAAGCGGAAGTAAAAAGAGGGCGGGGGAGGGGATTTAGTACAATAAAAGGAAAGATAAAAATTAATTGCTATAACAAAGAAATCATACTCTCAAAACGATTTTAAACAAATTATTATTTAGTGTCATTAAACTTAATCAAAATTTTAAATAAACCAATTAAAAAAAAATAAAAAAAACAATTTATTATTGGGTGGGTAGTGGACAAAGTTTTTTAAGGTTATTAGAGGGTTGCTTGGATTTATTCAATAAGCACATTTCTTCATAAAAATGCACCGATTGAACCGCACGAATAATAAATTTTTCTGCACAAAGAAAATCAGAAGCTTTAATCGTTTCTGAGAGAGGGAGGATTTTTAAAAAACGCAATATGTAAACTGTGATTTTTAATAACCTCGTCCAAGAAGAAATTCTTAATGCTAGTTCATACAGAATTGGCACTTCAGTAAGATCATAAGTGGTTAAATTGTGTGATTTAAATTCTGGTAGATGTTCATTCGAATAAGCTGAAAATGGTTTGATTGGCCACTCAGACGTTGGTAGTTTTAACCATTTTGGACCATCCCACCATAATTCATGAGAAATTAATTGAGAGGGTAATAGTCCGCGAGATAAACACTCACTTGGATTGTATGTTCCTGAAATGTGATAGAAACACCGTGTAGGAAAATATTCCTGACACCGAGCAACACGATTTGCTACAAAAATAGACCATTTATGTGGTGATGAATGAATCCACGAAAGTGCAATCGTGGAATCCGAGAAAGCGTAAATTCCGGCAATAGATATCCGATCTTTATAAGCGTCAAAAACAGTTTTTATCAGTTTTGACATTAAAACATTAGCGCATAATTCTAACCTAGGTAGCGTAGTTATTTTTACTGGTGAAACCCGTGATTTCGCACACAGTATGCGAACTATAATCTCATTATTTGGTAACGTAGTGTGTGTGTAAACAACACATCCGTATGCGTTTAAACTAGCGTCACAAAATCCTACTAAATTTACACTTGCGTTGTTAACCACACCGCTATGCCGGGGTATGGATAACTTAGATAGTTTTGAAATTTCGTTGCGAAGCGCATCAAAACGTTTAATTATTGTATGTGGAGGAATTTCATCCCAACCCGTTTTACTGAGCCACAATTCTTTTATAAGTAATTTTGCGTACAAAATAACTGGAGAGACCAATCCTATAACATCAAAGAGGCGAGCAATAAATGACAAAATTGTACGTTTTGTACATTTATCTTGTGATTCAACGGTCACAAATAAGAAAACATCAGTAACAGGCACCCACGAAAGACCTAAAATTTTAAGTTTTTCTGTGCCTTCATTAAAGTTAATACTGGCGAGATGAGTATCTGGAAGACTATGTAACAGTTCGGTGGAATTTGTTGACCATTTTATTAAATAAAATCCTCCAGATTTAAAAAAAGCAATTAACTCTTGCGAATGACGAATAGCTGTAGCCGAGTCATTTTCAGAATAAACCAAATCGTCCATATACAAATTTCCCTTCGTGATGTTTGCGGCATCGGGATAACGTTGCCTTTCATCTTCGATTAACTGATGAATGGTGCGCATAGCTAAAAAAGGACTTGACGTAAGTCCGAAAGGGAGGAGATTGAAAACATATGTGCGAATGTTTTCATTATCTTTAAAGCGATATAAAAATTTTAATTATTGGCGATGTTCCTCTAATACATTAATCTGCAAATACATTTGTTTGATATCTGCAGTCATAGCTATAGGAAATAAACGAAAATTTAGTAACAATAAAAATAAATCTGTTTGTAAATTTGGGCCTTTATATAAGGTGTCATTCAGTGACAACCCGTATCGACTTACTACTAGCGTCTAGTACTAAGCGTAATTTAGTAGTAAGCGTGATCAAGTTTCACTACCCCATGATGAGGTATATAGTATCCTTCTTTTTATTATCCGTATCTGGCAATTCGAAATGTAACCCTTTTTTGAAATTCGGAAATAATTTTATTATAATCTTCCTGTAGAGCAGGATTTTTACTTAATTTATTTTCTAAAACAGAAAGTGTCGATAAGCTACAATGTAAGAATCACCTATTTCATGGGATTTATAAGAAAAGGTAACGTTACTGAATAGCGTCCTTCTGAATCCCGAATAGTCGTTGTTATATAAATATTTTCACAATTTATTTCATTGCTACTAAGAATCTTTTTATTCGAAATTTCTTCTAATTCCCAAAAGTTTTTAAGAACTGATTCTAGCTCATTTGAAACGGTAATAGCGTTAAATGACGCTCTTCGTTATTATGAGTAACCGAAAGAGGTTTTCGTCCCCATAAACACGTATCCAAAAACAGTTTGAATAGCTTGCGGTAAAAATGGACCACAGTCCATAGGATTTCCTATATAAACTTGAGTAAATAATTGCGCTCCTATAACAATATCAATTTTTCCAGGAATGTTCCAGGAAAGATCCGCTAATTCTAATTTATTAACAGATTGTAAATGACAGGTATCAATACGTAAAGTGGGTAATTTATCAGTGATGCAATCAACCACTAGAGCCTGTTTATAATATTTATATGAATAAATGCATGACTCTAACCTTAAATATGTGTAACCACGAATTGGTTTCGAAGCTGAACCAATTCCCTTTATTACGGAATTATTTAAGGGTTCTATAGCTAATCTTAAAGCGTTACAACAATCGAAAGTTATCAAATTATTTTGTGAACCGCTGTCTAACAAACAGCGTATCAGATTTTTATTTTCTTCTGAAGAATATGCGTAAACCTGAGCGGTAGCTAATAATATAGTGCTACTAGATTTTACTTTTGAGCTAAGTGAAACCGTAGTAGTAGGTGTCTGTTCTTGGGAGTAAGAAACAGCATGCGGATTATTTCTACCACTTTGTAATTGTGCTTGGTGTATTGCGTTAGTTTTAGCGACATTTATATTAGGTTTATTAGCAATTGCTTTAAGAACATTGTTTGTTGAGAAACAGAGCAAACTGTGGTGTGGTTTGTTACAAATTTTACAAACACTTTTTGATCCACAATTCGAGAAATTATGTATCACACTTAAGCAGTTGACACACGCATTTTTCGATTTGATAAATTCAAATCTTTTTTGTGGTGTTTCCAACATTTTAAATTTTGCACATGCATAAAGTTTAAAATGATCATTCTTTTGACAAAAAGCGCAACTAATCGGTGTACTAGAAACGAATGATTTAGTTTTATAATTAAATGTATCACTTTTAAAAGTTGAAGTGTTGCGAGAATTTGAATTTGTGGAGCGTTCTAATATTTTTACTTGATCTTGGATAAAGTTAATAAAATCTTTATAGGACGGTATTTCAACACCGCGCACCGACAATTCGAAAGCCTGAGCGACTTCAGCGGGAATTTTCCTTAAACCACAGTTTAAAAATATAAAGTCCAGTAATTCTTCTATACCAACTTGCTGAAATACAGCAATATTTGCGGCGAAATTTTCTATAAAAGTATTTAAACTGGAAGCGGTATACATACAATTCTTCAAATCGAAGATATTGCTAAGATAATATGTACCTAACGTGCGCTTATCTTGATATTTCTTTTCTAATGCGGCCCATAATATTGGGTAAATCTCACCACATGGCACTATACCAGCAGTAATTTTGAGAGCAGAACCTGATAATTTACTTATCAAATATTGAACTCGTTGCAAGTCTGAAAGTTGCGGATTTAAATGAATATTGGTTTGAAATGCTTGGTAAAACAGATTCCATGTGGCTAAGCTCCCATCAAAGGATGGTACATCAAGTACAGGTAGCGGAACGGTAGCCCGTGTTTAGAAGCGTTTTCGTTTGATTGCGTATTTTTTGATGAATTAATAATTTTATTTCGGGTGTGTTTTATACGACTATACAAGTCATTAAATGCGTTTAAACTTTGATAATCTGGCAATGCAGTTGGTTTAACTATTAACTGACATTCATTAATACTGTCAACAATTAATTCAAATTTATTGCGTGTTTCATCTAAAGTTTCCGTGGTAGCCAAAAATTCTTCGTTCGATAGTAGATCGAACGAAGTTATTTTTGTAGAATGATTAAATAATTTGTTCATGCGTTCGAATATAATTTCTTTCTTACTATGTAAAAGCGTTAATTTTTGTTCCATATTTAAAGAACAATGCGATAATGAAGCGATAAAGTACTTTGTAAATATGTGATATGAATGAAGTTATTCCAAATGTTGAATTTCTAGATAAGTGAGTGTGGTACAGATATTGGGAATGTACTAAACATGAATTTGAACAGATACAAATAGTTTCCACGTGTAAACGGTTTTTAAGAGGACAAAGAATACAAATTTTTAACAATAACTTATAGTTATCACTAAAACGATGGCAATCAATATATATCCAAAGATCGGAGGTTACATATCCGGTTTGAACTGACCACTATGAATTGTTCATTTTAAATTATTTAGAGTTTGATAAAGCTTGAAGGACCTGAATGTGATAACAAGTATTTTTATTAGAAAAATATTGAAATATTGCCGTGGAAAATAAGTTGAGCGCTAATCCCTGCCCAAAGACATATACCACATAAACTTACCAAGTTATCCAAGATTTATTGTACAGCGAACTATGCGGAACTTGTTGAAGCATCACACTTAAACACATAAAATAATTAAGTTTATATATTGTTTACAACAATTTGCGAAAGCGATGTAATTTATAACTCTGCTAGACAGTCCTAGCAGAACGAGTTCACATGCGAATGAATTAAATACCGAACCGTAATCGGCCGGTATGATAGGTAACTCGTTTGTTTATGCAGCGGCGCATCGGACATGAGAAAAGCGCCAAACCAATAGCCTTAGTATAGGGGAGAACGTTCCATAATTAACATTATGAAAAGGAGTACAAAATAATGCTCTTCTTCTGGTAACAACAACATTGCATTACAATCATTTTTCAGAAGAAATACAAATGTGCAGAGTACGAAACAATTGGGGTGGTTATATATTTTATGCTTGACTATGGAATGTAGAATTTTTAATCTTGCAAGTGGGAGTAATACTCTTGTAATTGAAATTAATTATTAAATGTAAAACAATTATCTGTGTTAATACAATAAATTAAATTCATAATGTTAACGTGCTTTGTTGCTACTTATTTGATAAAGAGTTAAAGTGACTTTTAAATAATCGGTCGATAGCAAAACGCGAGAATGCCAAAGCGAAACTGGGCTAAAGGAGTCGGCAGGAATTGGTTTTTGAGGCAAAAAAGTGGGTTGCTGGATGAAACAGCTTTCAGGGTGAAAGAGCTCCCTGAACAAAAGGAAATCAGTCCTGTAGAAACTCACTTCTAATTACACTATATTTGTTGATGCTTAATAACTCGCCCCCTTACATCCCTTTTTAAAAATTGATATATGCAAATTTAGCTTATGCATAAATTATAAATATGATTGCTTTTTCTAATTAAATTAAACAATTACAATTCACAAAATAAACATTAAATATGTAGCTGTGTTGTATTAAAAATGATTGGCAATTTTAATTTTAGGTATTCCACAGAACATGTGACAATGTCCGGCACTCTTGGCGTTACTGGAATTCATCTGTGTTATTATCAGAAAGCCAGTAAGCAGCTACAAGTAGGAGTAGAATTAGAAGCAAACAGTCGCATGCAAGAGGCTGTTGCTTCTATTGGTTATCAAGTAGATTTACCTAAAAGTGAGGTAGTTTTCAAAGGTTAGAATTTTAGTGCTAATTATATATGTTGCATTATAATACTTGTTTTCTTCCAGGCCATATAGATTCAAACTGGTCAGTTGGTGCCGTTTTAGAAAAAAAATTAACTCCATTGCCATTTACGCTTGCTCTTAGTGGTTTAATGAACCACCAAAAAAACCAATTTCGTCTAGGAATGGGCATCATTATTGGTTAAAATTGCATGTTTTAATTAATTTAATAAAAAAAATTATGTTCCGCATTTCAAAGTGCATTCTTAATTTTACAATGCACAGTTGTTACCGAAAATGTTGTATTTGGTATGTAGTGTACATAAAGTATTCGGATTAGATTGTTATTTTTAAATCCGTTTAATAGAATCATTTTTTATAATGATGTGTTGTAATTGAATATGTTATAGATTTTTTTATTTTTTGTTTGGTACAAATTCTATATGAAAATCGAGAATATAATTTTAGTAAACTCTAAGAATCGTCACTTATTTTTAGGAATTTCCTTTGTCGTTTGTTAACTATTTCATATTATAGCTTGATCGATTATTAATTCTCTAGTTATTATGCATTGGGTGCTAATAAATTGCCTAAAATAGTCTGAAATGCAATACTTTCAATAAAGTAAACTGGATACTTTTTAAGTATTTTTTGGCATAAGTAGGTGTGCTGTCCTGATACAACATACCATGATTGTGATGATCAAAATAAAGATGTGAGCTGTAGATATTCGTAACTCCCTTGCTCCCAGATATGATAAAGTACCATTTATCAAAAAGCTTGTCGATGACATAATACTTGCTGTACCAGTGAAAAATGATAGCGAAGAAATACTCAATGTAGTGAACAACTACAATCCACCGTGGAGATGAAAACCATCAACAGTGTACTATTTTTATTCACTGATATTAGACAAAATAACACTATAAAGCTAGACTGTTACAAGAAACCAACTTTGTCAAATAGATACATCCCCTACAATTCAGAACATACCACTAAATGGAAAATAAATTTAATTAAGAAAATGAAAAGCAGAATAATACTTATATCTATCTCACTAAGATTTCTTAAACAAGAATACAAAAACAGAATCAATTGTTGACCAAAAATGGATACCCTAATAACTTAATAAACAGATTAATAAATGAAACATATACAAGACGCACAACATTAACAAATTAAAATATGCAATCCCACCTCATCTGAAAATGCTCATCTTCTAAAATTAGCAAAATGCTTAACACAGAAGACACCAGCATTCAACAATCAAATATAATTTACTAACGTGCAGCTGTCAACAAAAATATGTGGGTCACCCCAGTAACTTATAAAACAAGAATAGCAGGTCACAAAATCAATATACGTACAAACAAAAATCGTTGAGCATTAGCTGAGCATGTACTACACCACCAAAAGCATACAGTAGATTGGAACAATCCAAAAATCGTAGCTAAAGAAAAACACCCTGAAAAGAACCATACTGGAAATGTTTCACATAAGAAAATAAAATGCATGGATAAATAAGAAGACAACACCCAACAACTAAGTAAGGTTTATATCTACCTACTACAAATAAAATGAAGTAGATAAATTTGCCACCCATACACAAAACGTATCATCCCGAAGTGTAAACCAACTTACAAATATTTTACATTAAATTACTCACTTCACAAGGCATAACCTCACGTCGTAACTATCAATTCAAACCACAAAAACATAAACGTGGTGTTTTGGCATAGAAAGCCAGGAATTTAATAAATATTGCAAATGCACAATAAATATGAGAAATAATGTAAGCAGGAATAATTGTGAACTTATCAAATTTTAGGTGGTGTGCACTAAATTACTTCAACTTCGGAAGAGACGAACCGCATGCTTCGAGAGTCAATTGAACACACACACTTTTGTTCTTAACATTATCAGTGCGTGACTATATCGGACACGAGATGGCGCTAATAGTTAGCTTAACATGTTGGCTGCCGCAGAACTTTTCACAATTCCGGTCTAAAAAACCAATTTGATTTAATTGTGTTATATATAGTGGTAATTATAGTACATGGTAACCACCAAAAAGCTTAAAAACGTTTTTGTTATTTTTCAAAAACGTTATGAATTATTTCGTAGTTGGTTCATGTAACAGAAACATCTTCGTGAAAGCTCACTATGAGATAATTCATGTGCAGATGAGCTCCGACCTGTCTCTTCGCTAAAGCTGAGTCAGATATAATCTTTAAATTTGTTAGAACAAATGAGATATAGTTCTGAGCGCATCACATTTGTTTCTTGTGCGTATTATTTTATAATCAAATCATAATTGTCCTAATATGGATAGAAAAAGAACTAGAGTACTATGTTAATAATGTAAGTGACCCAGAACTTGAAAAGAGTGTCAACAGAGATGGTAATGACAGTAGCGATTATGTACCTTCTGAGAATTCAAGACTATGATTGAAATCGCCTTCGAACCTGAAGACAATCACGATGCTTCACAAGAAGCCACTCCAAATACGAATGATAATTTGTGGAAACAAAATCGCCATATTCCCAAACTAATTATTTCCAAGAAAATATTGATTTGAAGTTAAATACGACAAATTTTATGATACAAATGCTGGTAGAATTTTTTGCACTGCTGTTTAAACAAATAAATTTATTTGCTACACAAAAAATTGCAAAACAATCAAATAAAAAAATCTAGGAGGTTGTCACAATGGAAAGACACCACTGCAGAAATGAAAGTTTTTATTGGACCTCTAGTACAAATGGGTCCTTGTTCTTTTCCGTCAATAAAACATTATTGGACCGGAAACAAAATGTATAGTGTAATGTTTTGACGATCACGTATGAGTCAAAATAGATTTTAATTTTTAGAGCTGTATTTTCACTTCGTTGATAACTCGATACTTCTCCTGAGAGATTATACAAGGTGTGACCTATACTACATCATTTTAGGGTAATCCGAGAGATGTGGTGAATCGAAAGTTGAAAAACAAGAGTTTTTTGGCACTATGTTTGATTTTCCGATGTTCCACCTGAAGGTACTACATTGGCTAGGAGACGAGTCTTTTTACCTGGAAATTTTGCTGAACCCTTGATGTTCCAAGCAAGGTAGAGATATTTAACATACGTGACAACACACATGGAACCTACGTTTTACCTCTCATCCGAACGAGGACGTACTTGCCTAACATTTTTCAAGCAGACTATCAGGGTTCGAACCCAAGACCTTGGGCTCTGTAGTCACACATATGTCAATTAAGCCACGGAGTCGCCTGGAGTTTTCTTGGCACTACATTTGATTTTCCAATGCTCCATCCGAAAGTACTACATTGACCAGGTGGCGATTTTTTTTACGTGGAAAATTTTGAATTTTGTCAAAACCCTGCTGTTCTAAGTAAGGCAGGGATCTTTAACGTGCGTGACAACATACACATGGGGCCTCCATTTTACCTATCATACAAACGAGGGCGCATTTTTGTAAAAAGTGCTGGTCCAACATTTTTCAAGCGAACCGTTTCGAGATTTAAACATCGGACCTTGGGCATAGTAGTCACATACATACTAACTACGGCACGGAGCGTTTTCTTGACCGCATAATGGTTCTGTTACTGTAGGTAAATGGAAAAACAGGCAAAATGTTCTTACCATTTCAAAAAAAAATTGTTGAAATGGAAAAGATATCCAATCGCAATGGAAAACTTCGATGAAGCCGAATATAATTCAGGACTGCAATCTAGCAAAATCTGGCAATGCTATTAGAAATTTTTGTAAAGGATAGGCTTATTAATTTCGGTATCAAATTTAAACGTTTGACGATTGTCAGTATGGTTTTCGTGCCGACATCACTATAGATGCTATACAAAATGTTTTATTAGTATGTATTCCTCTCTCAAAAGAAATACAGTATCAGCTGCTGCTTTTGTTGATATTAGTAAAGCATTTGTTTGGTCATCATAGTTTTCTTTTAAATATACGTGACGATTATGGTATTACAGGTGTAACTAATCGTTGGTTTGAATCATAGTGGACTGAACTCAGTCTGTTAAGACCCCTCTCCTAGATACAGAACTATTATGTCGGATGATATTGTCGGAGGCTTTCAAGGACAGAGTCATTATAAATATTTATGGTTCTAGGTGGGGACCGTGTCATTTTATAAACTAAGATCGACGTTTTGCCCACTTTTGTAAGGGGCTTCATCAGGACAAGAAAAGAAAACAAGTAACAAAATAAAAATAATAACAAAGATAAGAATGATAATATTAAGTAGACGAGTTAAAGTGTAAACAGTATGTACAGCTACTTCTGAACTAGCGGACTCACCAGCCCGTTTAAGCCAAAAGGTGTCTTGTAGCAAAGTAACTAGTGAAAGTAGCAAAAGTGGTAGTTTATATAGGGCGAAAACTTGATGCATGAGTGATCATGAATTGAGAGTGTCGTAGCGGATCAGCGAAAGTCACGGTTCCGCTGTTGTGAACATAGGCTTGTTTTCCAATTGGGGGAAAGGTAGTAGCCATAGTGTTTGTTAAGATTATTAGAATTTTTAGTGATTTTTGCGGATTCTCTGATTTTTCTATTGTAGAAAAATGGAATTCTGGCAATTAGTTTCGTCTTATTAAAGTTAATGATATGGCCTGTTTCATGTTGGTGTTCGGCCACCACTGAGCGATTGTACTGGCTTGTTTTAAGCATACATACACAGAGTAACCGACCAAATTGGCAAAATTCTACGTACACACAACATCAAAGCACTATATAAGCTCACTAATAAGATTTCACAAATACTACCACCACCAAAAGAGTCCGAAAACAGTCTTAAAGCCTCAGGCGTATATAGTATACCTTGCAGTTGTGGTTTAGTATACATGGGAGAAACAGGACGGTCAGTACAGACTAGACTAAACGAGCATAACCGATGCTTAAGAACAAGCCAGTACAATCGCTCAGCGGTGGCCGAACACCAACATAAAACAGGCCATATCATTAACTTTAATAAGACGAAACTAATTGCCAGAATTCCATTTTTCTACAATAGAAAAATCCGTAGAAATCACTAAAAATTCTAATAATCTAAACACGGGCGGTGGCTACTATCTTTCCCTCATTTGGAAACAAGCCTATGTTCACAACAGCGGAACCGTAGCGTTCACTGATCCGCTACGACACTCCTCTCTATTCATGATCACTCATGCATCAAGTTCTCGCCCTATATAAACTACCACCTTCGCTACTTTCACCAGTTGCTTTGGGCTTAAATGGGCTATTGAGTCTGCTAGTTCAGAAGTAACTGTACACACTCTTTACACTTTAACTTGTCTACTCAATATTATAATTCTTATCTTTATTATTATTTTTATTTTATTACTTGTTTTCTTTTTTTGTCCTGATGAAGCCCCTTACAAAAGTGGACTAAACGTCGACCTTAGTTTATAAAATGACACGGTCTCAACCCGGAACCATAAATATTTATTATGTCGGATACCTTATCTTTCAATCTCGTGATGCCCTAAGGGTCTGTTTTGGGCCCTACATTATTTTATATTAATGATTTTTCATCATCTATAACCTTTGCTAAGTGTACTCTTTTTGGTGACGATATTACTTTGTACTGGGACTGTTCCTCGCTGTCGTTATTAGAAAACCATATTTCAATTCATATTGAAACTGTTCAAAATTGGTTTAGGTTAAATAAATTCTCAGTAAATATTAAAAATGTGTTGTATTATTTTCAGACGTCATAATGATATTGAAACTGTTAAAAACAATTACTGCTTACACTTAGTTGCTAATACTAAGTTCCTAGGTTTATGGATTAATGTGTTTATCATGGTCAGCGCATATATTGGCACTCACTGCAAATTTAGCATCTGCATTAAGAACTGTATCCACGGAATTGTCTGAAGACATTGCACTTAAGCCATTTGAACCTAAAGTCCTTTATGAAGGACGCTTGTAGGAATTAACTAATTTAGCTTTTTTTTGTAGTTTGTGTTATTGAATTGTAAAGGGCGAGCTAGTGATTTAGTAAACATATTAACTGTTATTTGTAATTAAACCTTAACCTAAAATTTCAAGCATTTGTCAATACAAACAGGTTTATAAAGTGACAGTTTTTATTTGTTGAAGAAATGAGTGACTACAATTATTGGAGGTAAGCTGTATGTAATAATATTATGTATTTTAGTCAACTTTCGGCATTGTTCATTTAAAACAAATAACAACCATAATAACTCAAGCAAAAATTAGATCAAGTTATAACATGACAAATGTGTTCTGAAACTGTTGCTCTTTTAAAAGGACGTTAGGTTTATATACTGTTGACACCAAGTAAATGTTTTATTTGTAATTATTGGAAAAAGCCTCACTCTAAATGAGAGTCTCGAAGAAGCGAAGCACGTACATGATGTTGCACATATTCCCAATGAATTTGTAATATTTCCCCCAAAAAATGCAAATGAGTGTAATACCGATGAAGATTCTGCTGACAAAAATGAGGTTCTACTAAGCAATTTGCTAGGTTCTCAACCACGAGCAGATGCTAAAATTTTTATGAAGGATTTTGAATATAACGAAAATTCTTAGGAAAGGTTACAATGGGATAGTGAAGATGAGTTGCTCTTGTTTTCATTTCAAACAAAAATATTGAAAAAACAAGATTTTTATTTTACTTTCGATGTCGACTTGGAACCAGATTTTCGGAACTGAAACCATGAGGTTGTGTCAAATAAAAACTTTTCACCCGCTGACACTTTTAAGTTGTTTTTTGACTCAAATCCTATAGATGAAACCGTTCATTTAATGCATATGCTCTCTAGAAAAACCGTGTTGGTGATATAACATGTAATGGCATGTTTTGGTTCATGTGTGTTTTGATTTTGAGTGGTCACTGTTGTGTTTCAAGAAAAAAAATTGTATTGACAGAATTCAGATGATTCCAATAACAAACTTGTTTCCTCGTCAATTTCACAGGATCGTTTCCAGTATATCATGAGCAATGTTCAGTGGGTTTACAACAATGATTTGAAAAAGAATGATTGGTTAGTCACAGTAAGGCCCCTATTTCAAGCTCTGAACCCAAAGTTTTTAGTGTATGCTCCAACCAAAGAACACCATTCCGTTGACGAAGCTTTGGTGACATATTTTGGGTGCCATGGTTGTAAACAATTCATTAGAGGTAAACCCATACGATGGGGTTATAATATTCTTTTAGTGTAGTTCTCCTGCTCTTATTGTGTCATTTTATTGTAAATATTATTATTGTTATTTAAAATTATTAAATTAAAACGATTGGCTTAACAAGTACGTTATTTTATAAAATAAAGAATAACTGGAAGAAATTAACTAATGCATGTCTAATTTAATTAATCAACGAACAGAAATTTTTTATATTGCAACTATTTAATGATTCATTATTTTGTACTGTTGCTAAGCGTGATGTATCATATAAAGAATATTTTCATTAATAAATCATTATTATTAATTTTTTCTGTTTAGCGTAGTTTTCTGAATTGTGTTATTTATACCATGATAGCTCCCATCAATAAATTTATCTATAAACTTATTTTGAAAATAGACATATGTATGAAACAGGTTGAATTGATAGTTATTTATTATACAAGGGAAAAAATATTAGATTTAGCTTGAGGTGTGTTTGTCTCCCGATGCGAAGCGGAGGGAGACAAAACACCAAGAGTTAAAGTCTTACATTTTTAGCCGTGTATAATACACTATTTTTTCTGCAACAGGCAAAACGATGATTTAATATTGAAAAAAATATTACGCTATACTAAAGTCAAAAAATCAATCGATGTCAAATTTGAAGTTTCAAACAAGTAATCAAATATCTGTCAATTCTGGGAGTGGTTTCAAAAATTGCTTACTTAAGTTGTTTATATATCGGTTGTTTTGCACACGACGAAGTTATGATACACTGTTATGTTACACCAGAATGTTACAAGTGTGGACCCGGCTTTAAATTTAAATATCTTCGTGTTTTTATTTATTTGCACATACCTGGAAAAAAAGTACTCATTTTTTCGAAGGGAAGAAAGTAAATTCATAAAAAGTGACATTTTGGTACCTGTCAAAAAACATTAAATGTCAAATTTTTTTCTCGTCACAAAAAAATTAATTTATTCACCATATATGCTTATATGAATTTTTCATTCAACCTGTTAATACATATTGTTGAGTTTTGAAATAAGTTTTATAGTGTTAATATTTTGAATTTACCGCTCTTGCTTTTGCCAGTAGACCCTGAAGGTGTTGTTGGTTTTAGCCACCATTGTTGTCCCCACTTGTTAATAATTGGTGACTCTTTTACTGTGTGTTCTCTATGGGCTAGGATCATCCATTGTCTTACAATATACAGATATCAGCTGGATTAAAAAAATTTCATGTTTATTTTGACAACTTGTTACGTTCAATTGTACCCTGATAAATATTTTTCTTTGATTTAGGATTCTTTTTAAATATCCCCATGCTTCTGTTTTAATATTTTGTGTAACTACCGGTTATAGGAGACGTCCCTGATCACGCTTTATAATTTAATAAATCGATTTGCTCCTGTTTGATAAATGCCGCAAATGTAGCCAGTTATCTACAGTAATAAAGTTTGAATAGCATAAATTATAAATGTGATTAACCTAGAAAATTGTAGTCAAATTTGCTAGTTTTCGTTATCAATTTATGCATTACAACGACTTTAGACGTGTTACTTTGACGTGGTTACTTTAATATTTGAATTGATTATCATATTTCCTAAACTGATTTTTACTTTGACCCTGCCTTTCGTCCTCCTAGCATGTGCTTTCTACATGGTTAATTTTGTTACTCCAAGAGCGTGCACGTCTCGCGAGACGTCGATATCCTGGGTGCATCAGTAAGTTCTTACGTGCAAATTAATACTAGTAAGATTCTCTTTTTAGCTCTTCTATGTAGACCTAATAATTCTTTTATGTAGACCTAAATGCTCTCTGAAATAGGCCGCTCTTGCAGTTATGATCGCATCACTTGTTACGTGCCAAATTGGCACTTAAACATTGTTATTGGGTTGGTTTGATGTGCGGGAGTTTCGCGCCATAATTTCAAAAGACGCGGTGCGCGAGAATTTTAATAGACTAGGCGTGTACTTCCGTTACGTCATAGTGCACTTGCGCAGATCGTGCGACTCTAGAAGGGTGGACGAATAAGTTCGCGCCAATGGGAAAAAGACAGAAATAGTGGGGAAGTTTCCTGTTCTCTCTATAACGTGGCTGTTTGCCTTTGATCTTCAAGAAGAGTGGTCGTGCCTGGTATCGTATCTTATCTTATTATGTAGATTCCCTTGTCTTGCTTATCTTTGTTTGTCTCTGTCTGATTAAACCTTTCCTGTCGTTCCACTACATTTAGGAATCTGATACGACCCTGGAGCAGCCCGCGACCCGAGATGAGTGGATGTCCATGTTCCACCGGAGCCCGGAGCAAATACCATCTTTATCTATCCGGAAGGATGATAGGCGTACTTCGCGGGAATATGGACCTATCATGTGAATATTTCTTTCGTTAAAATTATTCTCTTTTATCTTTCATTGTTAAATTATGTAAATTTTCCGGTTAAGGCGCAATATATTTTTGTGTATCGGTGACGTCATGGTAGTTGGCAACGCGAAATCTGTAATAAGGTTCGCGCTTCCGGCCGCCAGGGGCGTTACATTGCTTTCGTATTCATTGCGCTTGCGCGATGTATTTTATTAACTTTGGTAACTGTATTATCGACTTTTAACTGTTTTATCGACTTTTTTGGTAAAGAACTATCACCATTTAAATTGTAAGAATTATCGTATCTTATTTTTAAACTGTAATACACTAATGATCTGGATACCGTTGTGACGCTTCATCAGTGAGCGAGTTCAAGTTGTTTAGCTGTTTTCGTCCTCATGGATATAGATGCCAGATAAGTATCCGGACATGTATAGATGTGACCCTTTTTCTCATACCAAGGGATAAACCCAAATCGAATTGTGCCAATGGGCGAAATACGTGTACGGAACCTGTTTGAAAAACTAGCTTTGCTGGTGTTCATTATTATTTTGTATTGCTTAATTGGAGAGAATGCCATCGTAAAATGTTTGTCTAAAAGAAAGCTGAAACTTTACTTTTTGTTCAAGACCAAATAGCTTTTTTTGCATGTTACACTATGAAATGTGCACTTCGTATTTCAATTTATAAAATTGTCCATAAAATGTCTATTAATTTTTTTGGTTTAAATAGAAATTTTGATTTTTACTGTAAATAAAAACTCAATGACGATGTCCTTTCTTTGCCTATGTGAACCAGTCCACTCTCTGCATTTGTAGTTAGCCCGGTATTTCTGAATTCCCATATTTTTTATAAGTAGTCATGATACGGACGGGTCTTTACTTAACTGTCCTTTCTGTTTCTGTCTGACCCATGTGTTTTAACCTTACAAATCTGGCAACCTTTACGTGTGGTCCCGATTGTCTTATTTAACTTTCTGCCCCGATTTTTTTACTTAACTTTCTTCCTTGATTTTCGTATTTAACTTTTAGAGTACCATTTTCCTTACTTAACTTTCCGCCTCGATTTACGTCTATGTTCTACGTTCTGTCTCGACACATTTACATTTTAAAACCTGTTTTAGAACTCCGTTTTTTTCAGTGCAGCATTTCGGTAGGAGTTTTTTTTCCTTTTTTATCTATATTCCCACAGATTATCAGACTTGCGTTTTCACTGATAATCCTAATTACAGTCGAAACCACTAACGCCCTACTACTGATTACTTTCTCCCATTAACTTTAATGTGACTTTAATACGTAATTTTTTTGTTAAGTCCTTACTAAATTTAATCGTTTTGTTTTTTTAGGTATAATAAAGGTCTGTTACAATTTATTCAACCGTTCCAGGTGGGTTAATTCTCTTTATTTATATTACATGGGCATTAGATGTCAACTGACTCCTAAAACCAGAGCTACAGTATGAACTATCATCTCATGGGTTTGTCCTGGATATTAAAGTAGAGGGGTTGCATAAAACTCCCGAAACGCTCTCAAGATAGAGCCAAACCATTTGTTCATGAAAATTGTTTATACCGTCGCTTTTGAAGACGATCGTGAGGCTATTCAATGTGCACCTACGGAACTTGAATCGTACTTTGATGAATTTGCTAGAGATATCACTAATAGCAAGGTTGCACATTCACGGTCCTTATGAGTACATACTCAGCGATGCTATGAACTGATGCCGTCTATATTGAATGAGGGAGCCCTGATAAAAAATAAATTTCTGTTTGCTCTCTGTTCCGATGTCGTGACATGTCACCTTTTCTAACTTTTCTCATCAGCCTGCTTGTATCCCACAAACTCCTAATGATTCCGCTACATCTACTGAGGAGGTCTCATATCTTTCTTTGAATTCCGAACCAGAAATGGATACTTTTGTTGTTACCAAACCTATAGCTTCTACTAAATGATATCCTATTACTAAATTAAATACCTCATTCTCTGGTGAAGGTATCTACCTAAATTTTTGATACATATAAACGAACGTGGCGTTTCTCGTAATATTTTATGCAACAACTTTTTCTTTTTATTTCTGAATTACTTACGGGGAAGGATTTACTAATCATTCAAGTGCATCAAAATTCTCTTACATGTTGAAAAGACGTTGATTTACTAAAGGCCGAATTTTTACCTGTTAATTACAATGCGAAGTTTATTCTTATGACGTCCGTTCTCCTACTGGAACCGCAACAATCGGAGATTCTGCGACGCAATTTAGCCCCTTATTATCAATCTTCTGTAGCACTAGTAGAAACTACTTCCATTGCACAATTACTATCTCTGGGGAAAAGATTAGAATTTAGTAAATATTCTGTAGACTTTTTCCAACCACCGCCTCCTTAGTACTATCCCTAATTTGTTGGAACCTTCCTTAGCGTACACAGCTTCTGTGTGTACGATTATCACTTCTGTACTTGCTTTTACTAATCCTACCTTAACCAAACCTGTTTCGCTCTATTGCTACTCACCCTTCACTTAACCCAAAATCCCCTATTACTAAAATTTCGAATACTGCTCGTGGAGATTTAACCTCGAACATTAAGTATCTCCTCTGTGCCCCCACCCCAAACGTCCACAATTTCTATAGCTATAACACCCCTACACACCCCCGAATAGGAACCAAATTTCTTCTGTCCATAGCTGTTTGAATGGTAATCTAACGTGTCATACGTATTCTGTGCCTCCTCCACGAATTGCGACAATACTTCCAACTTAGTAACTTAGAGGTAGCAACGCAAGAATTTGTTCCTATAGCCTTGAATGATTCTTTCAAATAGTTTTTGTGGTGTCTGCAATAATAGATGTAGCTGTAGTGACGAAAACCTAAATAATACTGACAGAGAAGGTCTGTTGAATTTAGTGAACCCATATTTCAATGGTCAGATTCTAAAACTATATAAGTCTGAATTTAGGGTGAAATCACATTTAAGTGGTTTCATAATATATAGCAGGTTCATTAAAACAAAACAATGTTACATGTAGAACAAATCTAAACACATAGATCTACTTATGACTGTTAACTGCAAAGAAGATTTCTGATAGCAACAGTTAAATAAGACCTGAAATATTCAATCACCTTTTTTTTTAATCACAATACAATTTATTATGACAAAAACTGTAATTATACCGTTTACAATAATGAAAAATCAAAATTACACACTATTTACACCATTTGATGAAACATTTTTAAATCTATAATACACAAGTTTTTATCACAGTTATACAGTAGAAACCTTTACCAAATATTAAAAGTTTAATATGTCGTAAATCTACAAACTAAAAACTTAATCTAAACACAGGCGCATTTGTAAATAGGATCAATTTATACATTTTATTATTAGGTACTCACCTTCGTACGGGTATAGTTTCAGTCTTTGGATTATGGCATTAAAGGTTGCTCTCTACTTCTTCCTGAGTATCTTGTCCACCTCATCCGTTACAACATGAAAATTCCAACACAACGGTTGACTTAGGTTATTCTGCCTTGTTCGCTAACCTCTACTTAAAGTAATTAACTTACCAAAGCTGCATGTTTAGAGTCTTTTTTTTTAAGAACGGAACTGCTCTTTTTAAAACCACAGGAGGCATTCTTAGCAAACTTCGGACAGGTGAATCAAAATTGGATGACTTTCATGTTGCTTTCTCTATCGAAGCCTTATAAATTTAAAGTTACGCATTTCGAGTTTTAGATGAATCTGAGTCAGCACAAAACTATATATAACCTGCCTTTGTTCTTAAGATAATGAAATCATCGCTGCCATTATATATTTTCTAGACAAAACAAGTCAAGCTGTATTAATTACCAGGATGACATCACCTCGAACCTTTTTAAAAACTGATACGAATTTTATAACCTTTGACTATGGATCGAATATGACGTAAAATAATTCTCCCTTAAATTAAAATTTATAGACTAAAACTTAATTTCCTACAGGGAGTAACCTTCTATTTTCTTTACATCACTAACCATTTTTTGGACAAATGGGATATGTAGAAATGTATACATTAGGAAACCGCATTTATAGCAGAAAGTTTTTATTTTATATTTACATGTATGATACACGTGATCTGTTTTTAAACCATTCCAACAGTGTGTTGTGTTTATTTTAAAGCTATTTAAAAAATATCGTGTGTTATGTGTTTTGAGACGTAAAAGTAGATACATTTTTATTATTATTTTTGTTTATAGAATTGTGTACTTTTGTTGGATTACTTATAGTTGTGTTACGTTGTATAGTATTTAATTGAGACATTGAAGTCTGTATATTTGTATCATTATTGGTATTGTTTGTCCGAGTTTTTAGCTTATATCCTGACCATACGATAGGGTTATTAAATTGATTTTCAGTTTGTTTGTTTTCTGGAAAATTTTGTTTATAGTTATTCTGTTGAAATATATTTTTACTTTGTATAAATGTAGAGGTACTTGGTTTATGTGATTATTAAGAGAAAGTAATTGGTTTCCTATACAAAAACTCTTCTAATCTTTTTGTAGTTACAACTAAATCTGTGACTGTATTTATTGTAGATAAAGTTACAGATAGAGGAGTACTAAAATCTGGTAGAGTAGAATTTATTTAAGAAGAGCATGTATGTCATTTGATATATGCGCAAACCTCGAAAGTCAGTGGCGAAGCAAATTTAATACTTTTTATCAAACTCCCATAGAGTAAATATTCTAAAATCAAGTTTTATTTTGTTGATGCTTTAAAATTACATAGTGAATACGCAAATAAGCAAGGCATAAAACACAAAGAAACAAAGAAAACTATAAGAGCGTATAAAATAAATATACAATATCAAAGTCACAAATATCAGTCGACATTTAACAGCAAATTATCTACGCCACTGATATGCTGAACGAACACGCCTATTTACAAACAATGGACTAATCTAACACCGTTTTAGCCGTGTGCACATGATGACGTACAAGCTCTACTTAAATAAATTCTACTATAATAGATTTTGTGAAATAATTTGTATTCTTGTCGATTCTAGTGGTGGTCTTTGAAATCTGCAAAATAAATATTGCATTTGCATAATAAAAATGATTACAGTTTTGTTTGGTTTTTGTTTTCTGGTTCTTGTTTTATTCCAAAATAGAGTTTCAGTATTTGGAGGTAAGAAATCCTGTTTTAAACGAGCTACTAGAGAATCCCAGTCAGTAACATATTGTTTTATTTCCCTATACCGGATAATTGCATCCCCGTTATAAATCCATGGTCAAAGAATATAGTTCTTCATGTGAAACTTTTAAGCTAGTTCAGACACTCTTTCTAAAAATTCATACTGTTTTTTGTTTAACAGTAAACTTTATTGACCAAGAGGAAATTGAAGTAGGGTTAGATATGTAGGATGAACATTTATTGTAGCTGTTGGATTTATTAACGAAAAATTATTTATACCAACAGAAAGTTCATGCTTTTCAACTTTTTCATAGAGATCTGCATCTAACAAAAGTGCCGTTGCATAACTTTCATTTTTAAAAGTCTTAACAATTTCAAAATTATTTTCAGGAACAGATAAACGTTTGATCCTGCCACATAAATGTGCCAAGCAAGACTTTATTCTTTTAAAAACTGAATCATTACTGTCTTCTTCAAAATCATTTAATAAAATAGTAATAGAATTTATGGTACAAGTTATTGCTTCGCTATCTTTCTCGAAAATTTTTGTATACCCTAACAGATCTTTATGAGGTTTAGAATTTTCTCTACGTAATTGACGGGTTAAAAGTTTTCTTTTCTTTTCAATGAGTTTATTTGACACTATCGACATAACTTCAGTCAATTATGTAGATCACTTTTACATAACTTTTGGATAAGGTAAGCAAGTAGGATTTCGAGTACGTCAGAATCAATTTGATCCAACAATTTAAACTACTCAGTTGTGATTACAGCTAATTATATGCCAATCAAAAACACCTATAATATATGGAGACTTCTCAAACGCATGTGATCTTGTTTCTCGTTTGATAATTGCCGGATAAACTATTGAAGCAGTTTAATTTCCATCCTTACTTTGTAAAATTTATTGAATCTTATTTAACTGACAGGATTCAACGAGTACATTCAAAAGGGGTTTCATCTGAATCTTATTCTACCACTTCGATTTCCACATGGTGATAATTTAGGTCCACTGTTGTTTCTGCTTTTCATCAATGGTATATGTACAGTAATATCATCATGCTGTCTACTTTATGCAAATGATGTAAAAATATATACGCAAATCAAGACCATCGATGATTCTTATACTTTACAAAAAAACTTAAGACACGATACTGGAATGGTCTCGCAAAAACTTTATATTTTAACATCAATAAATGTAAGATACTATAACAAACAAAACTGCCATTCCTTTTTTAATATACTTTAGGATGTGTGCATATTGGCAGGATGAATGCATTTTGGACCTCAGAGTAACATTTAACAGTAAACTATCCTTTGCAACTCATATAGTAAACATTTCTAAACAAGCTCAAAGGATGTATGGAGATATTTCTTTTGTGAGAAGCATTTTTGAATACAATTCATTTATAGGAAATTCCATAAACGAGTGTCATAAACATACAATTGAAAAAATTTAAGATAAGATTTTTGAAATTTTTATACTTCAAGGAAACTGATGCTCCTAGCACTAGAAAATAAGAAAAATAAATAGTACTCTATATCTGCATAAATTGATATGTGGAACACGATAATATTAATACATTAGCATTATTGGAATTCAATGTACCAAATATCCAAGTAGAGTAATTAAAACATTTTATGTCAGAACTTGCTAGAACGGAAACACTTAGCTTTAACTCACCAGTATATAATGTTGTAGCAATTATAATAAATTGCAAGGAGAGTGTGATATATTCTATCTTACACATAGACCTTTAAAAATCAAACTGAAAAATTGTAAATTTTGGATTCTTTGTTTTTAAATAGAAATGTACTTTATAATAAGGTTTTCCTTGTCAAGTACAAAAACATAAATACTCCAAAACACCGAGAGTTAAAAATCTCACAGTTTTACCCGTGTATAATACATTGTTTTTTTATGTGACAGGCAAAACGAGGATTTATATTGGAAAAAATATTACAAGATATTAAAGTCAAAAAATCAATCGATGTCAAATTTGAAGTTTCAAACAAGTAGGTTGTTGTACTTATAGGGACAGTTAGACTTGCATTGCTACAGAAACCTTGAAAGTAATCAAATATCTGTCAATTTAATTCTGCGAGTGGTTACCTATTTGCACATACCCAGGAAAAAAATACTCATTTTTTTCCCGGGGAAAAAAGTAAATTCATAAAAGTGACATTTTGTTACCTGTCAAGAAACATTAAATGTCAAATTTTTTCCTGTCACAGAAAAAACATATTAGTTTTTATTATTAAATGGTGCTTTCTCAGATTAGTAGGTACCTTTGTAGTGATGTTCCTAGACTAGTATGTATGATTTTCTTCAATCATAACTGCAACTACTATACCTTCAACTCAAGTAGAGTACGTTTCGTATAGTTTCAGTCAAGAAACTTAGGTGTATATTTTAAAGAAGTTTGATGAAGTACTCTGTCCAAATTCTGCAATCTGAAGAATTACTGCCGAGTGACTGTAAACAACAGGACAATAGTTACCAACTAACTCTGGGAAAGACGAGAGTAAGTGCTTGCACAGGATCGCAGAACTATTGTCGGTAAATACGTTTTCGTTGATGGTTGAGTTGTACTGTCTGGATTTTGTTTAGTTTAGGACTCTTTTTAAAGTAGTCCCGTATAGAAATTGAAGAAGTTACCAGAGCATGCAATCACAAAATGGGGATGTAACAGTGCTCCACTGGGTGGTAGTGTAATCGTAAACACCTAATTCAAATATGTATGTTCCAAAAGGTGACCAATGCAAGTTTTACCACACAACATTATAAAATCTAATTTGTAGGTGAAGCACCTTATAGACAGTAGACAAACGTGCCTGTAAATTACTTAAGCTAAGTAAAGCAAGAGTTATTTACCGATAAAAATAACATTTGGAACATTATTTCCCTTGCAGAAGAAAATATTAAAATGCTGTTACTCTATCGCAATATCTCACTATAATTACAAAAAACAATTTCTAGATTGAAGTCACGTTTTCGAAACTACATACATCTTTAATTGTTCAAAGAATTAAAGTATTTAAAAACTCACATACTCTGATTATAGAGAAAAAGTGCTAGATAATTTAGATACATTTATATTCAAAAATACCTATGTTGGCCTGGCTGCAACTGCCTTGGCATATACTACTGGACTCTCAACAATCCTTGTCTTTGTGGCCATATGTTTCTGTAAATACTCCCTGTATGTTTGTTGTGGTTTGTTTAGTATTCTTCTTAATCTTCTTTGGGGATTAAACCACTCATAGTTTTTAAAATTATCTTTATTAACGTTTCGATCCATGACCTAGGATCGTTTTCAAAATAATAAAAACTTCAAGTTTGACATTTATGACATAAATTGAAGGTGACTTTGATTTATTGATGTTTGAAATATTTGGTTTTAGTACACTAAACAAAAATTTTTAAAGTTTAAATGAATGATTGCCTTCAATTTGTGTTACGGCCTGGGACCGACTTTTTTAGGTAGCCAATACGCTTAACGTGAAATCAGCTGATTAATTTTTATTGTAAAAATTCAATAACTTGGGAATTGGAAAACATTTTTTAACATGTTTCTATTTATACAATTTAGAGGATGGTTATTAAAGAAGTGTGCAATTGCATTATTAAAAGGTTTAAGTAGTCGTTTTTTTATATTTATTTTGAAGGGGAAATCATTATGATTTAGGCTACCTCTTTGGTAGATTTTAACATTGTTCTGAAGTGACCTTATGGCGGGTTTACACTTGTCAGATACCAATTTTGTTCTATGAAGGTTGTATATGGATCTGAGGCGACCCTATGGCGGGTTTACACTTGTCAGATACCAATACTGTTTAACGGAGATTGTATATGGTTGTGAGGTAACCTTATTGCGGGTTTACACTTGTCAGATACCAATGCTGTTTTACAGGGGTTGTTAATATGCTTCATCATCATCATCATCGGATCTTCATCTCAAAACTGGTTGGACACGTACCTGTACTTATTTATATTCTGAGCTAGCTTCCCTTCTATTGTTTTCTAATTTCATGTCTTATTTCACCGAGATTCAGTGAAGGGGGTTAAGCAACCTGTGGCTACCAAGATCCCCCAACACTTAGATATTTGCCGAAATAATGGTTTTCTAGTTAATATGCTTATTGTTATATAATTAGTTATTGTATGTATAAATAGAAATCATGTATGTAGGCTGTATTTCATGTTAATATCGCAAGGAAAACCCAGGAAAAACTTGCAATGCTACCTAGATATTGGGGTCATTTGATTTTCATTTGTTATTTCTTTTGTTATTTCTTTTAGTAATGGAATCCATTGTTTACTGAAAGTTACGGATTCGTTTGCAACGCAGTTATTTTTATGTAAGGTTATATAAGCAGCTTCTTTGATTTTGCGTTTTTGGTGGTTTTCTTAGTTGTCGATAATTTTGCGTCCTCCCATTTTATTTTATGACTGAGTCCCATGCATGTTGGCAAATCATGGATTTTCAAATTTTCTATTTTTATATATGATTTATGTTCTTTAATCGAACTTCAAATGGTCTGGAACTTTCCCCTATATAAAACTTATTACATTCGCACGGTATTTTGTAGATACAATTTTTTGAACTTTGTATTGCGTTTTTGGGTTTTGTTTTTGTTAATTGTGCTCTTAGTGTATTGTTGGTTCTAAATACTGTTTTAATTCTAAATTTGTTTCCTATTCTTTGAATTTTTTCGGAGAATCCTTTTATGTATGGTATTGAGAGCATTTTGTGGTGTGTATCGTTGTTTTTGTTCTTTTCTATGCAAAATTGAAATAGAAAAGAATCACAAAATAAAGCCAAATGTAAGTAGTAACGAAATAAAAGCAATTCGCAATCTCAGAAACGATAACTCAATTATAATTTTACCTGCTGACAAAGGCAATGCAACAGTAATAATGAATAAAAACAATTACAACACTAAAGTCAACAAACTATTGAACACTGAGAATTACACCAGTTTAGAAACGGACCCAACAAAATCGATTGAAAATAAAATATACAAAACCCTATTTAAATTTAAAAATGAATTCGAAGACAAAGAAAGAAGTAAACTGGTCCCACATTACAGTAAACCACCCCACTTTACGGTCTACCAAAATTCATAAAAAGACATTCCTTTAAGACCTATCGTAAGCTCCATAAATTCACCATGCCATAATTTAGCAAAATTTCTACTAAAATTATAAATCCATTAGCAGGCAAAACGGATTCTTTCATTAAAAACAACCAAAATTTTTTGAAAAATTATCAAACATAAAAATTGAAAATACACACACAATGGTAAGCTTTGATGTAGTAAATCTCTTCACAAATGTCCCTATAAACAAAACGCTTAATATTATAAAAACAAACTAGAAAAGATGGCAATCTTAAAGAAAGAACAAAACTAAGCATATCATCGATTATGGAATTACTTGGTTTATGCGTCAATACCACATATTTTCAAATAAATGATCAATTTTACAAACAAAGCTTCGAATGGCAATGGAAGTCCACTATCACCAATCTTTAGGAATATATTCATGGAGGAATTCGAAAAGATGTAATATTCACACAAGAATTGAAACCACTAATCTGGTGGAGATACGTAGATGATGTCTATGCTATTTGGCCTCATAATACAGAACTAATTAAAAACTTTGTACAGTCAATTAACGAAATAGAACCAACTATTAAATTCACATATGAATTAGAACAACATGGAAAACTTCCGTTTTAGATATTCTAGTTAGCAAAAACGATACAACAATTTATACATCGGTATATAGAAAACCAACGCACACAAACAGATACTTAAACTTCGATTCAAACCACCCACACTGTTTCAAACGAGGAATTATCAAAACCATGTATGATAGAGCAAAATTAATATCATCAAACGAAGAAATTTTAAAGAAAGAGAAAGACCTAATCAGATGTACACTAATAGAAAACAAATATCCTAAAAGAATAATAGAGAAAGAAATGAATAAAACCCTAAAAATAAAGAAAAGAAAACAAAACAACGATACACACCACAAAATGCTCTCAATACCATACATAAAAGGATTCTCCGAAAAATTAAAAGAATAGGAAACAAATTTAGAATTAAAACAGTATTTAGAACCGACAATACACTAAGAGCACAATTAACAAAAACAAAACCCAAAAACGCAATACAAAGTTCAAAAATTGTATCTACAAAATACCGTGCGAATGTAATAAGTTTTATATAGGGAAAGTTCCAGACCATTTGAAGTTCGATTAAAAGAACATAAATCATATATAAAAATAGAAAATTTGAAAATCCATGTTTTGCCAACATGCATGGGACTCAGTCATAAAATAAAATGGGAGGACGCAAAATTATCGACAAAGAAGAAAACCACCAAAACGCAAAATCAAAGAAGCTGCTTATATAACCTTACATAAAAATAACTGCGTTGCAAACGAATCCGTAACTTTCAGTAAACAATGGATTCCATTACTAAAAGAAATAACAAAAGAAATAACAAATGAAAATCAAATGCCCCAATATCTAGGTAGCATTGCAAGTTTTTCCTGGGTTTTCCTTGCGATATTAACATGAAATACAGCCTACATACATGATTTCTATTTATACATACAATAACTAATTATATAACAATAAGCATATTAACTAGAAAACCATTATTTCGGCAAATATCTAAGTGTTGGGGGATCTTGGTAGCCACAGGTTGCTTAACCCCCTTCACTGAATCTCGGTAAAATAAGACATGAAATTAGAAAACAATAGAAGGAAGCTAGCTCAGAATATAAATAAGTACAGGTACGTGTCCAACCAGTTTTGAGATGAAGATCCGATGATGATGATGATGAAGCATATTAACAACCCCTGTAAAACAGCATTGGTATCTGACAAGTGTAAACCCGCAATAAGGTTACCTCACAACCATATACAATCTCCGTTAAACAGTATTGGTATCTGACAAGTGTAAACCCGCCATAGGGTCGCCTCAGATCCATATACAACCTTCATAGAACAAAATTGGTATCTGACAAGTGTAAACCCGCCATAAGGTCACTTCAGAACAATGTTAAAATCTACCAAAGAGGTAGCCTAAATCATAATGATTTCCTTCAAAATAAATATAAAAACGACTACTTAAACCTTTAATAATGCAATTGCACACTTCTTTAATAACCATCCTCTAAATTGTATAAATAGAAACATGTTAAAAATGTTTTCCAATTCCCAAGTTATTGAATTTTACAATAAAAATTAATCAGCTGATTTCACGTTAAGCGTATTGGCTACCTAAAAAGTCGGTCCCAGGTCAGTAACACAAATTGAAGGCAATCATTCATTTAAACTTTAAAAATTTTTGTTTAGTGTACTAAAACCAAATATTTCAAACATCAATAAATCAAAGTCACCTTCAATATATGTCATAAATGTCAAACTTGAAGTTTTTATTATTTTGAAAACGATCCTAGGTCATGGATCGAAACGTTAATAAAGATAATTTATAAACTATGAGTGGTTTAATCCCCAAAGAAGATTAAGAAGAATATGTTTCTGTTCCATATGATTATGGGGTTTAATAAAAATCCCCAAACACCCTATTGTGGTATTCTTACTCCTTGGTGAATCATTTAGAACTCCATTTATGAAGCTTTTAAACAATGGCTAATTTAAACAATGTGTTCATGTTGACTCGTTTGAAGGAAGTGCCTGATGAATTTTAATTTTTCAAGCGGAATTAGTCACAACCTTGTCAACACGGTACTGATAGGAATAAATACAAGTGCATGAAATGTACAAGATAATTGACACCAATAAAAAAATAAATCAAAGTTTTAAAAAATACACGACTAATTAAAAATACAACTAAATTACAAAATCTTTTAAAGCCTTACCAAAGACATGGCTTTCCTGAAGGCCGTAGATATCTGATATAAACGTACAGCAAAACATCGAATAAGATCTTGAAATAATTGATAATAATGAATGCATTGTTAAAATTATCCTAACACAGGAACTATTAAATTAAATTGAACTAAGTTTATAATTTGATCTGGTAGGATCATAAATCTAAAACTCCTTTTAGGATAGGTATGAACTTCTACTAAATATTTTCTATAAGATAATCATAAAGTCCACTAGGATTCATTAAATGAAAATCAACTTTGATTCAACATTATTAAGTGAATGTTCACACTGCTAGACCTACTTTAACTATTTCATGTTCAGGTAACCTCTATGTTAAACAAATGGGAGCGTTCACTAAAAGCCTGGAAACGAGTCGAAAGTAGGTGGCGTCTAACAAATTTACCCATTTAGGTGGATATTCCTCAACAATAACACTTTAACCCAATGCAAGCACTCTCCCTGTGTTAGTAGAACACTTGTCTGGTTGATTAAAGACGATGTCAATGGTTTTCTGTTAAACATTTACTGGAATTTATGAACCAAAACTATAAAACAAAACATCACATTTATTGGGAGTTATGTATTGTCCATCATAAAGAATGTATTCATTTATCTATAGCAGTGGTTCCCAAACTCTTTTGGCCCACGGACCCCCTTTCATAGTCAAAACTTTTCCACGGACTCTGGGTGATAAACTATATACTTGCATAATAGAAAAATTTTACTTTGATGTCTTGAATGGTAAATGGTGTCGTAAAAATAAAATATAAATAAAACAATTTGTTGAAGAAGTATTTATTGAAACTATAACTTATTGTTTTAAAATACAAAAAAATTAAGACTTGGATCAACCTGATAGGATGTTATGAGTGTATTTATGTCCGGCTCAATGTTTGTGAGTAGCAACCGCAAATACCCACGAACACTAATTTGTAGTCGGTTTCTCTTTTTTGTGATGAGGCTCATAATCGCACTGAATCCACGTTCTACCAAATGGGAAGATGGAGAAGCAATCAACAGCTTCTGTACAATAACCCATAATGATAGATATAAAATTAGGATTTGTTTTTGTAACCAGAAATTGTCGTATCCCTGTTTAAACATTGGATTTGGCTCCTCGTATGTGAATAATTCATTAAGTTGCTCATGCATTAGTATGTATTCATCTGCATTTGTGCTTTGAGTTCAACACTCAGTCGGGAATATCCTTGTGAAGAATGTCTTCAAATCTTTGGTTAAGGTTCGAATGAAGCGCCGTTAAGTGTTGTCTTCACCTTTATTTTACAATTTAGAAAGATTTGGAAACTGCGAACATTCTCCTTTTCCCAAGTTTTGTTTGTATAGCAAAAGTTTTGCAACAAAGGCAGTTTTGATTAAATTTAATGTATCACCTTTGTTATTACGCAGACAAAGATTAAATTAATAACTTTGTACTTACTAGTAATTTTACCACACTGGTGATGCCAATAGATAACGATGATGGATCTTCGTTAGAGGACTGTATTGTAGGTTGATTTCCATGCCGGTCACTATTGGTTAATGACAACACAGATGTTTATTACTGAAATTAAGGTCACTTGTAAACACTAATTGTAATATATGTGAAACGACACTCCCGCACTTGGGCGATAATGTGCACCTGTTTGTAAGGTTCAACTGATAATTACGACAAACACGTCTATATTTGTGTCTGTATTGCACGATAGCTGACGAACGACTCGACTCTACGATTAGTTCTAACGGGAACCAAAGGAAACCAGGTTCGGATTAGTTCGTATTGGATCGAATAGAGTTGGGGAAATATGTACAAATCAGGGTTGTACTTGTGAGTATATGAATTATAGACTACCTTATATGTATAATAAGATAAACAATAAAAATGCAGTAACAACCTTGTAATTGCAAATTAGTCTATATATATATATATATATATATATATATATATATATATAAACTTTATATATATATATATATATATATATATATATAATTAAATTGTGCCGCAAATCATTGTCTTTACTCTCCAGGAATTCCAACACTGAATCAAAGAACGAACAGAAGCGCTCCAAATATGCACTTTTAGATAACCAACATACTTCTGTGTTAAGTGGTACGATTATAGTCATCATCATTTTCCAAACAAAGTTGAGCAAATAATTTATTTATTTATTTATTTTGACATTCAAAAACTTACAGGAAAACAATCCCAAATAGTAAAAATAACCTAAAACTATTATAATGATAATGCATTCTTAAGAGTAGAAAACTGAATTGTAAAAATATCGATTTCACTTGGAAAATATCTGTTATAGCTTCTCATTAAATTGTCAACAAAGGCATTCATACCGTAATTGGTACGGTGACAGTTTACATAAAAAAGAATAGCATTTCGAGTAAAATGTGGCGACACATGAAACCTGATGTCACCGAGTAACTCACTACAGTCGATAACATTGTGAAGAACTTTATGAAGAAATAATAAAAGGGAAGTGTTTCGTCTGGTATGTAAAGCTTGGTAGCCAGCTACTTGTACCCTAACATTATATGACACATCACTGTATGGAAAACTAAGTTTCCATAGAATGAACTTTACAAATTTGTGCTGCACACGTTCAATTTTATGGATATAAACAGTATAAGTAGGATTCCATATGCAGCTGTTATATTCTAATATACTACGCACAAGAGAATTGTATAGAGATTTCAAAGCTCTAACATCCTTAATGTGGACTGAGTTTCTTTTAACAAAGCCCAACATTTTAAATGCTCTTGAGACAATATATGAAATATGCTCAGTAAACAAGAGACGATTATCAAACAACACACCCAGGTCGGATATACTGTTAACAACGTCCAGTCTCACCTTGTTAATTGTGTAATTAAAGTAATCAATTCGGTGCTTCTAGAGAATCTCATAACCTTACACTTCTTGACATTTAAGTTGAGCAGATTATTATTCATGTACTTAACGAGATTGAAAATGTCCAATTGCACACTAGCAGAATCACATGGGCTTTCGCTTGGGCTGAAGAACTTTAAGTCGTCTGCGTAAAGTAAACATTTACATTTGCAAAATACATCTACAACATCATTGATAAAAAGTATGAACAGGATCGGTCCAAGATGTGACCCCTGTGGAACACCCGAAATAGCCCGTATAGTTCAGGAAGTTGTTTCTGCAATTTGCACCGTTTGTGTGCGATTGTCCATATAGGAGCATAACCATTCGTAAGAATCAGAGATCTCAAGAGTTTTCAGTTTGTTCAGAAGAAGAGCATGACATAACTGTCAAAGGCCTTGGATATGTCTGTATATATCACATCAACTTGTAGGCCCTTTTCTAAAGTATTAGTTAGAAAGTTATGATAAAGACCAAGATTAGTAGTAGTAGAGCGTCCCTTATAAAAACCGTGCTGTTCTACAGCAATGGCGTTCTTGAAAGTGTTAAAAATTTGGTCACAAATTATGGATTCCAAAAGCTTAGGAATAGAAGACAGGATGGATATACCACGATAATTTTCCACAGCTGCACGCACGAACACCAGATTTAAATACTGGAATTAAGGTTGCTTTCTTCCAAACTAGCGGGAAGGTTCCAGTATCCAAACTCATTTGAAAGATGAAAGTTAAAGGAACACATAGAGAAGTACCACATTGTTGCAAGAATAGAGGTGGTATACCATCAGGGCCAGCATTCTTTGATACATCCAGGGAACATAGTTTATACCATGTTTTATTCAGAAATATATTGGGATGGTTAGTGTAGCATGATTCGAAATATGTTGCAAAACCATCAACTATTCTCTGAGCATTTGTTAATACGGCATCACCATATGTCATAGAACTAGGAATCCCACTGCTTCTTTTCAAAGAATTAATGAAAGTCCAGAAGTGTCTAATATTACTAGGCATCATAAGTTCAGTGTTGCTGATAAAATTTGAATAGCAAAGATCAATTAAGCGCTTGGTGTCTTTCCTAATTTTGGAGTAGTTTTTATAATCAATTTCCAAGCCAGATAATTGATACTTTCTGTATAATTTATTTTTTAACTTAACGAGATTAATCAGTGTCCCAAAAACCAACGCGGATATTTGCTGCAGAGCTTCTTCTGCCGAGGCACGTGCATATCAACACCCTTTAAAACAAGCTCATAAAAATGTTCTACAGCTTCATCAATACTTATATAACCATGAAGAACAGACCAGTCAATGGAGTTATAAAAGGCATTTAGTTTACCATAGTCCACCCTACGAAAATTATAGAAGTATGAAAGTATGATGGAGATTCATTCTTGATCGATGGAGTAAAAGTATTAACAATAGTAATTATGAGTGGAGGGTAATAATTATCAACTATGCTTAAGGACTGGTCAGCTTCAGTAACCATCGTGTTGTCAATTGCATCTGTAAATATGAGATCAAACATTCTACCATAAAAATTAAAAACGCGATTAGCCTGTTGAAGGTTAAGGTAATACATATCCTGGATAAAGGATTCAGCATCCACAGGTATCAAGCCCACAGGGTTGGTAAAATTTCCCTCATCATCCAATGACCACGCAATCTTAGGCAGATTAAATCACCAGTAATTAGAAATTGAGAATTATTGTTGTCAGCTAGTATACTTTTAGCTTTTTTAGTAAAATTAGCATAAAGTTCGTAACATGAATTTGGGGGAAAATATACCCCACATATAATTATCGTTACAGAGTCAAATTTTACTTTAACCCAGGTGTCTTCAAAGAAAATGCTATTGCAACCTATAATCTCATATGCAGCAATATGAGAAGCTACTGCCACCAGTGTACCACCACCACGGTCACAAACAAGGGCATCATAATTACGATCATGACGATAGACTTTATAAGAGTTAGGAAACAGTTCTTGATTCGAATAATCTCTATTAACCCAAGTTCCCGTCAAGATTATCACCGCATAGTTAGAACAAGAAGCAGCCTGATAAAATTCAGCAGCCTTAGTTCGCAAACCACGCACATTCTGATAATATATATTAATTCGCTTATTGTAGACTGTTTTACCTCGTTGCTTTCTCTTAACAGTGTCAGGATTTACTAAAAGGATTTGGTTGCCTACGAAAAATATAGGACCTGATTTCAGTGCCACTTGGCCAAAAACCAGGGTTCTCTACAATGCTTTTGTTTTCAGTGTTAACCCCAATTCGAAAACATGCATAAATGCCTCTTATTTCCAAGGCATCACCAGTAAAATTAGAATTAGGGAGCATATGTTGAAGATGCTCTGATACTAAAGTACAATCGGTACCAGCTTTGATGCGACCGATGAATAACCAAGATTTCCTCTCTATTGCCATAAGTCTAGAATCAGAGTTAACATTAATTCCAGTGCCATAAATTGATCTTTTACCCTGCTTTCTTCTACGCTGCACCATTGTAAAACCATCATTAGCATCGTTTAACTTTGCATTATGCTGTTGGTGATTTGGATTAGTGACATTAGCATAGGTATATTTAACTGTATTTAACAGTGTGCTAGGCTGATGATTATTCGGGTTATCCAAAACTGCAGATGTAGAAGATTCCTTAATAAATTTAGTCAATTGAGGTGCAAGCAATCCAGAATCAGTAGTAACAGCTAATGTGTTGTGATTAGAAGTAACTGTTGATAACAAACAATTAACACCTGTGTTATGATGTTCATTACAGTTCATGTTATTATTACATGTAACTTTAGATAAGGTATCAACAGTATCAATATGGTTATTGCTAACACCTGGGTTCCCAATTGACTTTACAACTTTTAAGTTCTTAGTAAATAGTCTAACAAGCTCAACATTACTCTGCCTTAAGTTAACCATTTCAGTTTTAAGTATATTTATTTCTTCTAATAGTGGCCTGGTTTCTTGATTAATAAGTGATTTAATAATGTTTCCAAACAAATTACCGTTGAGGAATTTTACAACATCATCAGCTTCAGACAACTTATCAACTAAAGTTTGAGGTCTGTGCACAGTTAAAAATGCACCTTTATCTTGATTAACACTGGTAAAAGTATTATTATGATTATTAATATATTCACTGCCATTTTTGTTACGAACATTGCACAAGTAGATACAACCACTGCCTGAGTAGCCCCTAGTCGCACACCACATGAAGGGTGTGCTATAACTCCACACTTAGTAGACAACATATTTTACCACCTTTTTGGAACAGTATTTGCAAATTTTAGTTGCATCACAAACACTGAGTTGTTCATTGGTAGCCATCTTGCTTATAATCTCTCATTTAAGGCATTCTTTTTGATTTTATTAACTGTTCTAATGACATAATGTAGTGATTCATGTAACCGTTCACTAAGGTTTTTTGCGACCAAATAATGTCGATGAATGACACGATGTACCGATAATACATTCGGTATAACTTGTTTTAAGTATGCCAGAAAGCCTCGGTGTCGTCCTACAATTGCCAGAGCACCATCAGTAGTAACGGAGATGATATTAATCAAGGGTATAGCTTTTACATCGAAAAATCTTTTTAATTCAGTAAATAATGTTTCACCTTTCATATCAGTTTCCAAACATTTAGCAAATAACAAGTTTAGGGAATTTTTTTCTTCTTTTACAAATCTCACATAAGCTAAAAGTAAAGCTTCGTTCCCTGGTAATGGTGATTCGCCAAGCTGTATAGAGAATTCAGATGTTTTTAAGCAGTCACATAAAGAGTTTTCCACACTCTGAGCCATTTCGTCGATCCTTCTTCGTATAGTATTATTGATTAGTGGAATTCTTTTTATAATATCGAAAGCTGGTTTGTGCAACATGATACGTATTGCCTCACTTACAGCTGGCAGAATAAGTTCTTCGCCAATAGTGTGCAGCTTTCCGGACTTCGCGATCATTAAAGAAATATATAAGAAGCACACAGTCCATTATCATCGCTTTTAGATGTTGCCCCTATTGCAATGTCGGTGTTTTCAAATATTTTTCTTCAACTGTTTGAAAAACGTTAAATCCGTATCTTTTTGTCACTATGGATTTTTGTTAAATGTTCCTTAAGCTTAGAAGGTTTCATTGAATCGTTTAACATGGTTTTATTACATTGAAGACATAAAAGTAAAGTGCTATTTTGTGGTGACGAAATAAAGCCATATTTCATATATTCAACACTGTATTGATCTGCATTTTTTTTTGGCTCACTCATACTGTTACCTTTTTATGCCCCTTTTTTTAACTTCTTTTACAGAATCATTAATATATTTTTTAGAAACACATCTGTATTAGAAAAATTTACAATCCCTTAAGTTTTAATAAAAAAGAAATCCTTAGTGAATGTTATTGTACTGATAACTGTAATATATAATTTTTTTAAGCAACTTAAAAACAAGAGTATATCTTTGCTTTAATAAATTTAAATTAAAGATATCAATTTTATTCAAACATACGTAACAAAAGTACGCCATCTGCATAACAATACAAAAAATTATACTTCTTTTTGTCCTAGACTAGGAAAATTTGTTATACGCACTTCACATCACACATAAGACAGAACTAAGTTGTAAATGTTATTCAATGTTATAACTGCCTAAAATATAACCATGTAGCACAAGACTGTAAGTCTAATGTAACTTGTTCATTATGCTCTGGAACACACAATTATAGGAATTGCAGTGCAAAAGTTATGAAATGCTCCAACTGTTTATATGCGAAAGCCAAGCTCAACTTGGAAGTTGATGATACACATACAGCGGTAGATAAAAAATGTCCTTGCTACCTCCAGGTACTAAAGAAGGAAACTGCTAAAATTGAATATTATCAACAGATTTAGCAATCACAGATAATTCATACAATCAATAATCCCCGAATGTCCCAATGTAATGTTAAACAAAGTCATGGATTTTTAAGTCTCTGCCTTATAAATATTAGATCTCTTATTCCATGCTTTGATGAATTTGAAGCCTTTATACACACTCATGATTATGATATAATTGGTATCACAGAGTCCTGGCTTCCTACTGAATTTCCATCCTCATTAGTGCATATTCAAGGATATAACTTAAATAGAAAGGATCGTCCAACTAGAGGTGGTGGTTTATGTTGGTATATTAGATGTAGTTTGCCTCATAAAACAGTAACAATCGACTACATTGAACATCCTACTCTCGAACAACTATGGATCAACTTCAAATCGAATAAACTCAATGTTGCAGCGGGTCTTATATACAGATCCCCAAGTACAAGTTTGGCCTTGAAGTAGTTCTGTCTCACATTTGCACTAAATTTGACAATGTTATTTTAATAGGGGATGTTAATATTGATTTTACCAGTACAAACTTTAGCTTCAACAAATTAAGCTCTCTACTCAGTACTTTCAAACTAAAACAAAATGTAAAGGAACCCACTCGTGTCACAGATACTTCAACAACCTTAATTGATATTATATGTACCAGTCCTAACATGAATGTTACTTTATGCGAAACACTTGACCTTCACAATATAACAGACCACAGAGCTGTTGCTTGTTAGTTTGATTTAACTATACCTAAAAGATCTATGCATAACAATATATATAGAGATTTTCAGTGTTTCGATATAGACAAATTTGAACACGATGCTAATCAAATTGCATGGGACACCGTTGAATTAATAACTTCATTAGATGAAAAAGTAGGTTTCATTAATGAAGCTATTACATCGCTATTTGACATTCATGCACCCATACGCACGATTCATAGTCAAAAAAAGGCCCACCCTTATATTACTGCTACTATTAGACAGATGATACAATTAAGAAATGCCGCATACAGAAGATACCTCAAATCCAAAAATAAAATAAAATTTCAGTACTACAAGGAGCTAAGGAATTACACCATGCAAGCTATTAAAAATGAAAAGAAAGCTTACTTTGAGTATCAATGTAAATCTAATATAAACAATCCTAAGAAACTATGACAGATGTTTGACAGATGTCAAATTCACTCCAGAGAACGAAATCAAATCTCACCTGATATTCAAAATGCAACTGATGTAAACCATTTCCTTGTTAATTCCATTCCACAACAGACAGTACCTGCAGAACAACTCAAATACTATTGGACAAATTTTTACCCAAAAGCAACTGATTTTTTAAGTTTTAATCAGGTAACTACAGAATCAGTGGTTAAATCTGTAAGAAGAATCAAAACTAATGCTCATGGTATTGACGGTATTAACCGTAAAATGCTGTTACTAATAATGCCTTTCTGTGTCAAGACAATCACTCACATTATCAACTTTTCACTACAGTCTGGTACTTTTCCTGCTGCATGGAAGCTTTCGGTTATAACCCCTATTGCTAAAAAAGCACTAGCTATGAGCTACTCTGACCTACGGCCGATCAGCATATTGCCTATCCTATCAAAAGTTATTGAACATTTGGTATATGTTCAAATAATGGAACATATCAAGCGATGTAGTATATTACCATCACTTCAGTCATGCTTCCGAACAAGATACAGTACTGCTACAGCACTAACCAAAGTTGTCACCGATTTAACAACCTCAATTGACGAATCAAAGGTTACGTACCTAGTTTTCATAGATTTCAGTAAGGCTTTTGATGTTATCAATCATGATCTTATGATAGCAAAGCTTCACTACTATGGATGCAGGGCAACTGTCCTTGATTGGTTTACAAATTACCTATTGGACAGGTATCAATCTGTTAAACTAATTCAACATCAATCCCAGTTTCTTCGTATACCTCAGGGTGTACCACAGGGAAGTATTCTGGGACCTCTCCTGTTTGCCATCTATACAGCAGACCTTCCTTCAGTGTTATCTTCAGCATGCAAATACCATATGTATGCAGATGATGTACAGTTATACATATCGAGTGACATACTATCCGTCAATAACACCATTATCCAATTGAACAGAGAACTTTCTGCAGTCTGCAAGTGGGTACAAAATAATGGGCTAATCCTGAATACAACGAAAACTGAGGCCTTGCGTGTTGGTTCAAAAACAAGCTGTAAACGGGCAGGCATGCTACAAAAAATAAATATGAAAGTGAACAATACTGTGATTAATATCAGTGGTAGTGTTAAATATTTAGGGATAACTTTGGACACTGAACTCAATTTTGAAAGTCATGTCAATAAAAAAATAGCAGTATGTTATTATAAAATGTGTACTCTATACAGATACAAGCACTTACTAAATTCTTATATTAAGTGGAGACTTTGTAACAGTTTGGTTATTTGTCATCTAGATTATTGCAGCGTTGAATATTATAAACATCTGACATCTTATCTTAAGAACAGAATACAAGTGTTGCAAAATGTATGCTTTAGATTCTCGTTTGATATACAACGCAGGATACATGTAACACCCTATTACAACTCAAAAGCAATACTTAAATTTGATAGAAGAACAGATTTATTACTGGCCACTCTCATATATGTAATCATAGTCACCAAAGAACCAAATTACCTTCATGAAATATTACAACCACGATCTAGCTTACATCGCCTAAATCTGAGAAACAATACTAGTCTTACGATACCTGCACATGTTACTGCTAAATTTAAATCTTGTTTTGCTTATGTTGCTCCACTGATATTTAATAAATACGAAGAATTATTTGATATCAAAACTAAAAAAACATTTCGTACAAAGTTTCATAATAGTCTATGGGACGAACAGAAAAGAACTTGATATTAGAATATACATATACCTACCTACTTGTTTATTATATTTAATATTAATAGTTATTTTATATTTTATACTGTAGGGGAGGAATTGAAAACCAGCTTTGCTGAATTCCTCGCCCGTTGGTGTAATTTTTTCACCAATAAACGTTATTCTATTCTATTCTATTCTAGATTAGATGCGCCACTCTTTTATAGTTTATATCATAGACTAGTTGGTGCAAGTATAGACTCTATTGCGTCCCTGTATAAACCTGCCTGACTCACAGCGATGCCTGTTATGACTTGCATTTCATGCACCTGTCTATATTTATATCAACCAAACTTACAAAGTAAGTTAGGTTAATAAGATCGCTACGTCGCCGTCGTCGCCGCCGTCGTCCGTTGCACGTTTTTTTCGTTTTACAAACATTTGATATATGGATCTTGTTCAGTTTTTTACGATGATTAAGAATATGCTAGCCAATTTTCGATATCTCAGCTAGTTTTCGAGTAATTCGACTTTAAAGTCGAAATTTTGGTTATATAAAACTTCAATATAACAAAATATAAATATTATTTTTAGGTTAATATCGACCTCCTGAGCATATTTTTCCATAGCATCAATACTCTATGTTGATTGGTTTTCGAGTTATTCGACTTTGAAAAATATGTTCGAAAAATTTTATAAAAAAAATATTTCATTTTCATATAAAAAATAAACTTGTGTGAATTTCAATTACATAATGGCTTTAAGTTTGGTTGTATGGCGTACATGCGGCATAGATTTTTTTTACTTAGGATGTAAAAATTGCTAATAATTTATTTATTGTTATTTATTTTAACTTCCATATTAATAAAAATGTATAACAATTTTTTTATTTTATATTAAACTTTGCGTGCACCCCCCTGATGTTGTCCAGGGACCCCCCACATCTATTTTAATTTTCCAAGAACCCCTGAACGATCCCAGGGACCTCTTGGGGTCCATAGGGACCACTTTGGGAACCACTGATCTATACTGACCAGAAGTGTACTATCGGCATTTATCTCTATTAAGTAAATGTATTTTTATGGTGGAAAAACAGTCTCCAATTTAACCAGGAACCAAATCTTGCCTTGTGGTTTCTGTCAGCGTTTAAATGATTAACTAACTTCAAATTTTCTAATAGAAAAACAAAGTTTAGCCTTTAACACAATAAAATTTAGAGAATCCAAATACGTAAATCTCAAATAGGAAATAACTAGTAACCAAATTTTTCTAAATGTTTGGAAATATTACAACACAACGCAAATTGACATGAACCGCACAAAAGTAGGAAGATAACAGTTTTCCTTTAACTTTTGTATGGTTCGTTTAAGCTTAGCGTTGTCTAAAATGTTTCAATCATTTGTACAATTTTCGTGCTTTTCTTCTGATGATGGCACCATTGAAATACATACTTAAAATCTACTAAATATTACTGTGGTAAAGGATACAATATGTTATTATATTAATCTTTACTACAAAGTGGAATTAAAATTTTATACAAAAATTACTACTATTACCCATTCTACTGTTACTACAAACAGCTCACAATAATATAAGAATTGGTTGTAAATAACTCTATTGCATTCATAATTTTCATAAACTTGAAAAAGATGGTGGGTATAATTCATGCAAACATACTGCAAATTTTCACTTTGGCACGTGATCTAAGCTAACTGTTGTAAATGTGCTTTTGTACGTTCTAGTTTAGAAATGTATCTGTGCTAGGATTGGCATGGGAAGCGAAAAACGGTGGGGTCATTGCACTTCCACGATTCGTCTACTACAGAATAGAACATTGTGTAACATATATGTGAATTATTATCAATAAACATCTATTATACAGTACATAAATTTCTGCATTCTACCCACAATTACAACACTACCTGTCAGTATTTATTATACTCCCTCTGTCCAACAATATGATATACATTTATTTTCCTTTTGTCGGAAATATTGTACACATTTAAGCTGGGTGGGCAAAGCAAGAACTTGCGGCCAAACAAATTTCACAAGGAGGTAGGTTTGGAGCACAAAGCGCAAGAACGTGTAAGCGAATGAATTTCTCAGAGCTTAGACCCATGGTGAAAAGCGTGCTGGTCGAAAGGAGTCAGGAGCAGAATGGTTTGGTGCAAAAAATTCAGTCCCAAAGGGAACTGAAAATCACTTCTACAAATCATTCCTCGATGATTTACAGGTTTTTTTTCAGTAAATTTGCAGAGTAATCTTTTTGCTTTTTCAGCATTTCCTTTCTTTTTTGAAGAAACATCAGTACAAATTTTACCTTCTCCGTATTGAACTTGTGCTGTATGCAAGATTCTACTTATAGACAAACAACTTGATGAAATGCAACTGTAACTTTATTAATGAAACTGTGTTCTAATTTTTGTTCTTTTTCATCTGCAACTACTGTTCCAAAACACTGAGACCTTGTCCGTTACTTAATTGCTTCGATTTGACATCGTTTTTTTGTAAAACCACATTATTGTGATTAAAATTTTCCATTTTGAAACGAGTGAGGAATATTTTATTTTTATTAAAAAACCAAATTTTTGATCTTCAAAATTAGACTTAACTAAGAAGAAATGACTGTCAAATTTATATTGTCATTTAGCTGTCGATTTCAATTACACTAATTTAATGATTATTGTTGATTGCTTCCGAAACTTGTTACGCTTTACTTAGTAAATCTCCAAGGTATCGGTTCATTAATTTAAATTTAGTAACTTTTTAGAATTCGGCGTGAAAAAATCCCAGCTGATTACCACAATTTCGCAGGACTTTATTAGTGTTCGCACGGGTGTTGACGTCATTGGCTTTTGAGGTTGTAAGCATGCTGACATAATGTTTTGTTTGTAGGAATCAGTTTGGTTCTCATGAATGCAAGCTGAAGTGCGTCAAACTCGGTTGGAGAGGAGAGACGTTTAAGGTGAAAAACTCCGCATAGTTCGAGAATTACCATACCGACTTCCGTAGAGTAAGGATTACCGTACCGATTTTCATAGAAGAAACATCAACCTTCCGCCTGCCGTGTAGTGCTGTCGTGAGTGCTTCGTTTCTGTCCCCACATTTGTAACATATCCTTACCATATCGTACAGCGATGCACCAGCAGGAACACCTGCAGAAGCAGCTACCAACAACAACAAGAACTACAAGGACCAACGATAATATACTCCCTGAGGAAAATGGCCACGTCCACTCAAATATCGGGATAAGTGTTTTTGTAACCCAAGACCACAAAACTACCGTTATCGCCACAATTAAACTTAAAACCTGTTATATCGTTACCTTTGTTACGAAAAACAAAGATTAAACTTCTAATAACATATCTTCATCACCAACCCCTATTCCTTTAAATAAAATAAGTTGTACAGTCCTACCTGAATGGTGTAATTGCCAAAAACCGTTTATGCTCTTTATCATCCTAATCTTGCTACTGTAAAATTGAAAACGAAACCGTTTGATAATCACCCACATTCACCAATTTCGATTGCCTCCCTTTCTGGAGATGCATTGATAGACACTGGGTCTAATTCCACAGGTTTACAACACTTAAGAGATCTAAATATAGACTTTAAAATAAAACCTCAAAATACATTCATGATTATCGCTGATTCTGCTCATGTCGAAGTAACAGGATTTATTAAACTAAAAATTCGTATAGAATCTCTAGAATGTGAAGTTAAATTTTTAATAGTACCAACCCTAGCATATACTTTTTTTTAGAAGTTAATTTTTGTCATCTCTTTAATTTATCGTTAAATTTCTCCCATTTTAATTTGCAAGCTAACCTTACGAACAAATGTGCTTAATTAGGAATTGCAAACAAAATTTCTTTTACTGAAGAACAAACCGTCATTAAATAAAACTATGAATAGATTCCGTCAATTATCTACCTCAGAATTAGGTTGTGTAACCAATCTCATGAAATCTTAACTGCCGATTCTAAACCATTTAAACAACATCAATATCCTTTATCCTTAGCTTTACAGAAATATTTATATGCCGAAATTGATAAAATGATTCAGTCTGGTGTTATTTCCCCTAGTTCTTCCCCTTGGAGTAGTCCCATTTTATAAGTTAAAAACAATGGACATTATCGTGTTTGTTTTGATGGTCGTAAGTTAAACTCCGTTATAATTTCTGACAGCTATCCATTACCCCGAACGGATTCTATACTAAGTAGAGTTGGTAATGCTAAATATATATCATCTATAGATCTTAAGCACGCTTTTTATCAAATACCTTTGGAACAATCCTCTCATCAGAAAGCTGTTTTTTGTGTACTTGGAAAAGGTTAATATTTATTTTTATTTATTTAATTTCTACTCAACAGATTCTTACGTCCAATTACAGAGTAGTACTACAAACTAAAACTACAACTAATAAAGCATCTGAGTGCAATGCAGAGTACATCATTAAAATAGTTATAGTTATATATAGTGTGCATACATTATAGTCCTAGAGTACAACAATATAAGTAAGTATACAGTAAGTATATTTACCTCCTTACAAAAGCAATGGTACAAGGGTTTGGTTAAATAAATTTAGTGAAATGTTAAAAATGTCTATATCACAACAAAGTTCATCAAAGAGGTTACACATTTTATAAATGGGGGAGTTTTTGTACATGTTAATATTAGCATTATGGATATAAAATAGGGTGTGCATTCTAGTAAATCTTATTAGAACCCGATGATTAATGCATGCCAAAGTAGATGCATCATCTATGTGGTTATTTACCACTTTAAACAAATGAACAATGTCAGACTTCTTTTTACAAGCCTCTAAGGACAATAGATTAAATTCAAACAATAATTGTTATAGGGATAACAACCTCGCTGAGGATAGGTTGCATATTGTTTAAAATAAAAAAACTTAAAAAATTTTTTTGAACTTTTTTGATTCTTATGGAAGTGTTGGTATACAATGGTGACCAAATCACCGACCCGTATTCAAGGATGCTGCTAACTAAAGCAAAATACAATGTTCTTATGCAATTAATGTCTGTAAATGACATATTATTTCGGACCAAAAATCCTAGTAACTTAATGATTTTTTAACTATTTTATCAATACGAGTTGAAAAACAATGTAGAGTCAAATGGTAGAATTAAATTATTATGCAGTTTGTAATTAAACATTATTGGTTCAACCTTGTTAGTATAAGTCATCATTTTTTCACATTTGCCTTCGTCAAGAGGTAATTGGTTTATATGGGACCATTTTATTAAATTATTTGTCATCTCGGAAAGACACAATCACCAACCGACTTTATTTTTGCAAAAATCTTTAGCTCATTGGCGAATAATTTTTGTAATTAGAAAAATTTGTGTAACTACTTTGCTACAAGAAGCGGTGGTAGAACAAAAAGACATTTACATTATTGCGCTATAGCAGAAATAAACTGGGCAGTATTTTGGGGAAACGGATCAAAAACATGTTTGGGAGGACCATAGCCTGATTCCCACACCAATGAACGAATTATAGGCAATGCAGTGCCGATACGATGGGTGATGGATTTTAAAAGGATGATCATGTCTAGAAAGGTAGCTTGCCGGTTTTTGCCTTTTGCCAAGTTCGAACAGAGTAGGCTTGCCTGCTATTGTTTCATACATAATCACAAGGACACGCTTATTACACCTACTTGCAAGAAAGTAACATTTTATCTTGTTGATTAATTCAGTTACACTGATTCGCTGTCGTAATTGCCAGAACACATACCTTGCAGCACGACACTGAACAGCGTTTAATTTGTCAGTTAAATACTGAATTTGGGCGTTCCATTTTATAGCACAGTATTCTGAGATTGGACGAATTAACATCAAATATGCATGGCCTCTTGTCGAAGTAGGAGCTTTACGCAGGCAAAACATGACTAGACGTAAACTCTTTAGTGCTTTGGAGACCACTGCATGAATGTGTTTGGTCCACCTTAGTTCCCTTCTTATGATGATACAAAGATATTTACAGCTGAATATGAATAACCTCTTACCATTTGGTTTATCTAATGCCCCTCAAACACTTAAATGTACCATGGATAGAACATTAGGTCAAATTTTACATCAAGAACATGCTTTTGTTTAACTTGATGATACCGTAGTCATTTCAAATACCTTTGCAGAACATATCGTAACCTTAAATGATGTAGCATATTGCTTAGGCAACGTTGGTTTTAAAATTAACTGGGAGAAATGTAACTTTTGCTGTTCCTCCCTTTCCTTTTTAGGGTTTATTGTCGATGAAAATGGCTTGCGTGCTGGCCCCTATAAGTTAAATGCTATACTATTTTAAAACGGTTGGAAGATGATTTGTCTAAGTTTCATTTGGAACTTAGTTGTTTTCGAGTATCAACATAGTGATAAAAGTTATATATTATCGTTAATATCGCAGGTGGGCCTTTAGACCAATCTGTCTTAATAGGGGCATTCTCTTCTCTCTACCGCCTCTCTAGGATGCTTATCAAAAAATCTACTGTTTTCTTATCCCGCTATCTCTGTTTTAAATCTTAATTTTTCCTTTGGTGGACTTGTTTTAAGTCCCGAGACCTGTCCATCGCATAAGAGTGGCGTTCTCCAGACTAAATCTTGGCTGATCAAGTAGTGCTTTGCTATCCACCGTTTTTCTATCGCTTTTGCTTAATGTGTGCCCTTCCTCTTATCTCTTCTATCTGAGTTGCTACATAGCTTCAAACATCCCATTTCTCTCCTTTATCGCCCCATATTCCTATTCTCCACTTTTATTTTTCATAGTTGCTGCATGGCTAGGGGGTTGATACTTCACAACATTGGGCTGTGGGTGTAGAGGATATCAGTCTGGCTGTGCATCGCCACTGTCTACTGTCGATATATGGGGACAGTGAAATGTTATTGCTTGGGCTCTGCCGGTATTCGTAACCAAGTTGGTCCTAGATGCGTTCAAGTAAACAACTCCACTTCGTGGGGCTCCTCCCTTCTGTAGGGCATGTGTAGGAAACTCCCAATTTTAAGTCCCCTCCCTCCTTCAATTTTTCTTGTTATTATATTTATGGGAGGTGCGGTATGCCTCGAGAATAAGGCCCTCGTACCAAAATTAGGTTTTAGGTTTTTTTTTTAAATTTCCTTTTATCGTAACATTTTATCGTACCTTAAGTTTTTAGGTTAAATCATAAATGTCTATATCTATTGCTTTTATAGAGTGTCTTAAGGATTTTATTTTACAGACATTATGTAACCATGATTGGGTGATTATCTTTTTTCTCAAAAATATCTTGGAAACATTTAACGTATCTTATCTAACACTGTAACTCATAGATGGTGAAATGTTTATCGTTATCTTTGCAATTATCTCTGAGATGTTTATTTTTGCCTTGCCTTTACGGATAAATTAATTACTGACATATTTTTCGAAATAAAATACCTAAAGAAATCATTTTATTAATTTATTGTTCCGAATCCTTGGTATTCATGACCAAAACTAGAACTTATTATCGTTGAATGAAGGAGAAAACTCAGTTTAAAATTGTACTTTATAGTATAGTGTTAAGGAATTAGGTATTATAAATGCAGTAGCATTAGTAAATTTATCAACTTAACGTTGCAGTTGCCGCATTATGTTCTGCTTCATTTGGCTGAAGTTATTTTAAATTCGTTTAGCTTTAGAAAATGTCACATTAATAAATAAATGTGTAAGCAAAACTTTGGTAATTAGCTATATAGTGTAGTAATAAGTATGTGAGACGTGGTTCCGAAGAAATTTGTGTGGTCGGTAATGCGGCAAACAAGATCTGTGCGAGTCGAGTTCGAGTAAGCCTTAAAATCGGGTGGCTGCTTAATTCCGTTTCCTAGTATTGGAACTTTTGCTACGGTTTAAAAAACCAGGTGGCGTATATAAACAAATGTAGGTTAAGTTCTCCTGAATGTGTAAGCTTTTTGTATAAAGAAATTTTTTTCTTTTTTTTGTTTTTCTTTTTTGAAGGTTTATGGCGATTCTTACGCTTAATTTGGTAAAACTCCAAAGTATCAGTTCATTGATTAAATTTAGAGACTTTTACGAATTCAGCATGGAAAAATCCCGCTGATTACCACAATTTCGTTAACACTGTGATAACCACGTTTTTTTGTGTTTGCACGGGTGTTGATGACATTGGCTTATTTTGTATGTGGGAATCAGTTTGAATCTCATGAATGCAGGCTGAAGTGGGTCGACCTCGGTTGGAGAGGAGAGACGTTCAAGGTGAGAAATGCCGCATAGCTCGAGGATTACCATACCGACTTTCGTAAAGTAAGCATTACTGTACTGACTTTCGTAGAAGAAACATCAACCTACCACCTGCCATGTAGTGCTGCCATGAGGGCATCGTTTCCATCCCCACCTTTGTAACCTATCCTTACCGTATCGTTAAGAGAGGCACCATCACTTGTAGAAGCATCTATCAACAACAACAAGGACCGACAATAATCTACTCCCTGAGGAAGACAGCCATGCCCACTCAAATATCAGCATAAGTGGTTTTGTAACTTTTTGTACTTGCCCGAAGTTTTATTCAGAGGTAGTTGTTCGTTATAAACTCTAGATAATGTGATTTTCTTTCAAACGTATGTCACATTCTTAGACAGAGTAATACGTATTACAATTCTGTGTTATTGGTTTTCTACAATCACACATCTTATGATTTTAGTAAAAAGCACAGCAATAAATTAAAAATACTGCTAAAATTAACACCACCACAACTATTACCAAAATTCTATGTCTAACTACTCTCTCATTATTATTATTAGTTCTTATTTTCTTGGTCTGCCAGCTGCTTTTTTACCACAAACAAAAGATGGTTTGTCTTTTGCTTTCGTACTTAAAAGTGGATGTACGTCTATTGGGCATATAAAAAAATGTTTTATAAGAATCAATCAATTCAAATAATACATACCGTTTGTAACGTTCTCAATAGGAATATCATATGATTTATATTTGATCTTCTTCACTGGAGGAGGACTATTTCCACTTGCAGGTTGCAGCCCAGGTGGTTCTCCCATCCAAAATTCTTCAGGATCTTCTATCTACAGACAATTTAAAAGTACACATGAACATCTGTTTTTACTTGATAACAATTGTTTTAATGCCAATTTAATTAAAAAACTATCGCTGCTGTATTGTTTTTAATTCCAGGTAGTTGTTGAATTAGTTCAGATACTTTATACAATGCAATTTATAATGTTAGTTGGCCTACACTATGTCAATAGGGTCATAGTATGTTATTATGCTTTAATTATTGTGTTCTATCGTCAAATTTTTAGACAATAAAACTTTATTAATAAACTTTGAAAGAAAATGTAGTTTTTATTTGCACGAATCTCAACAGGTTATGGACCCAGCTCAATAAACCTAAGGAAACCGATGAAACTAATAAAAATTAGGAAAAGTTGTTGTTGACATGTATACCATGCCAGTTAAGGAAAACGAATTTAAAATCTTTCTGAAAAATGAGCTTAGATCCAGAAGATACGGATAAGTACAAGTTTCCCTTGTTTGATGTAAACAATTTCAATTGGAAGTATCGTATGACTCTTGTTTATTTTTGTTTTTATCGTTGTTTTTATGTTGTTGGATATTTTATAAAACAGTTAAGTAAACTAAACAGTTTAATTAAAAGTTATTTGTTTTAGTGAGTCGTATCAGCATTAAATATTAGTATAGACACTGTAAACAACATTAAGACTAGGTTTATTAGGGGTGAAGCGCCAATAGACAAAAAAAAATACGTTCACGAAAGAAATATGTCGTTAATATAGATGGTTTCGACAAAGATGTAATTAGAAATGTAATCTACCAGATGTATAAAAGCAGTTAGCAATTTGAAACACCTTGAAAAGGGAATAATTTTTTGTATTTCAGAGGAGTGCAATACTTTAGAAACGCTACAAGAAAACCTTTGCGAACGGACTTAATTGAAGGAGGTAGAACTTTGTGGACAATTTTAAAGGATGTCGAATTTCATTATAACAAGGATGATCCTCGTCGTTGACTGATGGAAGTGCATAATGTCGTTTCAAAAAGGGTGACATTTGTAAGACAATATGTTCAAGCTAAAACAGAGAGGCTACGGCAGTTTGTATTTGTTGATGAAAGCTGGATTTTTAAAAATGGCAGTATTGGAAAATCGTGGCAGGATTCTAATGCTAGAAGTGTTAAAAAGCTTACTGCTGCGATGAACGGTAATACTGATAATTATAAAAATATAAGAATTAGCTAAGTATGAGTTTCTTTATTAGGTATATAGTTCTTCACGCTGGGTGTGAAGAGGAATTCATTCCTAATGCCAAACTCGTTTTTGCTTCAAAAACCACAGGGGGTGACTACCATGGCGAAATGAATCAGGACAACTTTTTATATTGGTTTGAATATCAGCTTTTAGTTAATCTGAGCAAGCCATTGACTATCGTAATAGACAGTGCTAGCTACCATAGTATGCAAATCAATAAGGCACCAATGGGTTCTTGGAAAAAAGCTGATATTCAAAAGTGGCTGCGAGAAAATAACATATTATGATAACACAATGCCAAAATGTGAATTAATAGCATTAGTGAAACAGTAAGTTACATTACTTTACATAGCCTTTTTCTTATTCTTTGTAGTTCTAGGAATAAGCCTAATGTTATATGATCCTGCTGATCAAATGGCTGAACACTATGGCCATTCGGTTTTGAGACTTCCACCAACCACTATATTTTTAATCCCATTGAACACATTTGGGGTATACTAAAAAGTTATTATAGGGATCACGTTGGATACAGCAGTACCTAAGTTTAGAAACCACTAGCTATATGGAAGGAGGCTCTTGTAACTGTAACACCTGATGCGTAGGCAAGCACAATCCACCATACAAAAAAGAGATACAACTCTGGTGGGATAGGGAAGTAGCATTTGATTATGAAGATGCACTACCGTTGATTATTATCAATGTAGATAGTAATTTAAATTACTCTACAGTTTTGGCACAATAAAATATACATATTTGTTAATTAATATATTAATGAATTAAATACATTGTTGAATATTACTTAATTTTGGTTTGGTTGCTTTACGTGAAGCATGAACAACATTTTTAAAAACATGTTGAAATATATTGATTAAATTAATATCTTCATCCTAAAGGCTTTGTTACAAAGTTGAAAGTTGTATCCGAGACATCAGTTCAACTAAAATTCAAACTTTATGTATATTTTATATGATACATATTTACATACCTGTTAAAGTTAATAAACTATTTATAAATATTTTGTATCTATTTAAAACCATCAATAGTTTATGAAGTACTGTAAATTTTAAGAACCTGTTTTTAGTAATACTACAATAAATTTGTGTGCCAGGCTCCTAAATTGTGTGCTGCAAGATGAAGTATAAACTGCGGTATCAAGAAGAGGATTAATAAATTATTACTGTTTTGCATGTCAGTATACTGTCAGAACATTTTATTTTGATATTTAGAATGCATTATTTTTGCCAGACATACCACTGCCTGCATTCCTAGAGTATGTACACTTAATACAACCTTTATCTCAAGAATTAAAACTATACATATAACATTGGCAATGCAGTATTTTATCCAGTTGTGACGTCATCCTAAAGTTATAGCGAATGGACTATATCTACCTCATTAAGATAGACTCTTTAATAATCATAAATTAAAATTTCTTATTAATTAAATACCAGAAACAATTTTTATGTTAAAGTATAATAATTTGTTATTTGTACCATATGGTGTGATAAGTGAAATTTGTGTGTTCAATTTGTACTATGTACTCATGATATAATTTGAAAGTTAGGACTAACTTTGAATGTAGTGTAAAGAGATGACATTTTCAAATCATTTGTAATAATTTTAATTGTAAAATCGCTTGCAGTACAGCCAACGATAAGAAAAATAATTATCTGATGTAGAGTAATTTACAAAATATTTTAACATTAAATTTTCTGAATCATTAATTCTTGCTTGGTTCAAGATAAATCACGATTCATAATTTTATAGAGACTATAGCAGCATAATTTGCTGTAAATACTTTGTTATAATTTTGAAAGAAACTAAAGAGAAGATAAATTTATGTTTAACCTAAAGTTTTATTTTACTGAACTTTAAAGAAAGGTATTGCAAACTTATACTGAAAATATGAGTATTAAAAGCAGGTTCATAGGTGTGTCATTTTGTGATTATTGTTAATAGGTGTCTACAAGCAGAGCTAGTCGAGGTATATTCATCGAGGCATTCGTTAATCAACAAAAGAACAATTGGTAAAGTGTTTTGATAGGGTTTTGGGGAATCAAATTCTGGTTGCGTATATAGGTCTAAAAAGATTTGTTTGTTCAAAAAATCCTTGACAGATAATCTATTAAAAGGACAGAGTATTTCGAACTCTCAACACAAACTTTCCTGGTAGAAAAATCCTCACAAAAAAATATTATATGTTAACACATTATTCTACCTTAAATTAAATACAAATACTCCAATATTCAGTTAAAAATAAATCTAAAAGTAATACTTGCAGAATCCACAAAAACGCTCCTCGTAATTAAATATCTTGTTATTTTAAATTGATGTCAAATCAGCTTACAAGATTTTCCATATTTAAATTCTCATTTCAAACAGCAGTTACCAAAGTACATTTTTATGGTTAAATCTTCCTTTCGATTATTTAATAAAATATATTGAAGAATTTCCCCTCTTCATTGTAATTAATAATTTTCATTCTTTTAATGTAATTTGTGTTTAAAACATCACTTCTATATTCATTGTAACGATGGAATTATTAAATTACAGCTCAGAATAGAAATCAATGGAGGTACGCGTCCAACCAGTACCAAAATGGAAAAACTAATAACGAAAAAAATAACTGTACTTAAATATGATAATTATTATAAGCAACAACAGGTATTGGTAGTAAAATATTCTCGAATAATGTTAATTGTGTGAAAGGACTTACTGGTAAACTATTAATTCGGCAAATGTCTAAATGTTGTGTAATCTTGGCAGCCACAGGCTGCTTAACTCCCTTCACATACCTATATGTGATTTTTCAAAGCTCCACCCGAAGGTACTACATTGGCCAACAAAATTTTGAATTTTGCCAAACCCTTGCTGTTCCAAGCAAGGTAGGGATCTTTAACGTGTTTGAAAACACACACACGGAACCTCCAGTTTACCTCTCATCCGAACAAGGGTGTATTTTTGTGAAAAATGTTCGCCTAACATTTTTCAAGTGAACCGTGTCGGGATTCGAACCCGGAACTTTGGCCGTAGTAGTAACACACATACCAACTACGCCACGGAGCCGCTCCCTTCACATACCTTACATGTGATTTTTTCCAATGCTCCACCTGAAGGTACTACATTGGCCAGGAAGCGAGTTTTTTTTTACCTGGAAAATTTAGAATTTTGCCATTGCTGTTTCAAGCAAGGTATGGATCTTTAACGTGCATGACAACACTCACACACGGGACCTCCATTTTACTTCTCATCCGAGCGAGGGTGTATTTTTGTGAAAAAAGCTCGCCTAACATTTTTCAAGCGGACCGTGTCGGGATTCGAACCCGAGACCTTGGGCGTAGTAGTCACACACATTCCCTTCACATACCACTGAATCTCGGTGAAATAGGGCATATAATTAGAAAACAATAGAAAAACAACCGAGCTGTATATAGGCTGTGTGGAATTTTAGGGAACTGTGTAGGCTAAATAAGTGGAGGTACGTCTCCAACCAGTTTCGAGATGTAAAACCTAATGACGAAAAAATAAGCGCACATAAATTTGATAATTATTATAAACAACTACAGGTGATGGATGTGAAATATCTGCAACTAATGTTGATTGTGCAGAAGCATATATTGAAAAAATATTAATTTGGCAAATGTGCTGGAGAACTTGGCAGCCACAGACTGCTTACCCCCCTTCACAACCCTACATTTGATTTTTCCAATGCTCCACTCAAAGGTATTACATTGGTCAAAAATCGAGTTTTTTTACCTGGAAATTTTGAATTTTGCCGAACCCTTGCTGTTGCTTTAACGTGCGTGACAACACACACGCGGGACTTCCATTTTACCTTTCATCCGAACAAGAGCGTATTTTTGTAAAAAATGCTCGTCTAACATTTTTCAAACGGACCATGTCGGGATTTGAACCCAGGACCTTGGGCATAGTTGTCATGCACATACCAACTACACCATGGAGCCGCCTCCCCCTTCACAACCGTTCATTTACATTTCCAATGCTCCACCCGAAGGTACTACATTGGCCAGGAGGCAAGTTTTTTGTTGTCTGGAAATTTAGAATTTTGCCGAACCCTTGCCGTTCCAGGCAAGGTAGAGATCTTTAACGTGCGTGACAACACACACACGCGACCTCCATTTAACCTCTCATCCGAACGAGGGCGTAATTTTTGTGAAAAATGTTCACCTGCCATTTTTCAAGCAGTCGGCCGTGTTGGGATTCCCCCTTCACAACCACTAAATGTCGGAGAAATAGGGTATATAATTGTAAAACAATAGAAGGGGACCGAACTGCATCTAACAAGAAAGAACAGCGCCTATGACCAAAGACAACAAACAGAAACAAGAAGAAAATTGTTGAAAGCATATGTGTGGAGCATAGCACAATGTATGCCTATGAAACACGGGCAGTAGGAAAAGCAGACAGAAAAACGGAAGCAGCGTTTTGGAATGTTGTGCTTCAGATGTATGAGGATGGTAGTATGGACAGACAAAGTTAGTAACAAATAGGTTATAGAAATAGTAGGGAATAAAGATATTTGTGGAAAAAAAAACAGGAGAAATAGAAGGGCAGAATACGTGTTCTAAGGCATTTTTGGGGAATAGTACAGAATATATTACAAGCAGAGATAGGAAAAGGAGGTAGATATAGACCTAGATCAGATAGTCATAGATGCAGACTGTGCAAATGTCAGAGAAATGTGTAGGTTAGTTCAGAATAGGAAACAATGAGGGTACACATCTAACCAGTTCCAGAACTGAAGACCTAATGATGATGATGATGATGATATATATTGCTATGCTATTTATCCTCTTTCGGTATTCTCGTTTCACGTTGATGTGTCATATAACTTTATTGCTATGTTCGTACTAGGCTTTCTGCTGTGCGTCACTAAATCCTATAATTCTTTGTGTATATCTGCCTCGGCTAGCTCAATCTAATTAACACAGAGTGCCCTACAACATGATAATAAAGACTGTTTAACACCATTTTTCTGTAGCTCCTATCTTTTAAAATAATGTAAATGAAGCAAACCAAAAATTTGTATAATAATCGACAATATTTACACTTTGTATTAACTTATGGATTTGATTTTATATTCAAAAATTAGTCCCTGAATAGAATACTAATATTTATCAGATTCCACCAAAACTAGTCGCCCTGAAAGTTAGCAAAAATACCACTATAATTTACTTTGAAAACCTTTTGAACGTTCAAATGATCTTCCATTTATTTTTATAAATTCTCAAAAGATTGTTGATGACCCTTACAAATACTTCGATAAATAATTGAAAATGTTAAAAATTTGAAAAACAGTCATACTAATAAAGGATTATAAATCTCTGACTTGTGTTTATCCGTTTGTTTCCTGGAACTGCTTCTGTATGTGGATGGTCAGCACCCCTGAATTGTTTCCAATTTGATTCTCTGTTACCGCTTCTCCCAGTTAATTCTTAGCGTAGTTTCCTCAATTCGTTGACCAGAATAATTACTTAAATCTGCTTAAAGTCTCCTCTTTATAATTACTTGGAATGACTTGTAGTTTACTTGTAATTTAATTTGAAGTTTCATCAGAATTTATTTGAAATTTAATTGGAATTGATCCGTCGTTTCAGAGTTGGGAAGTATCTGAGTACTTTTGTATTCGAGTACTGTACTCAAGTACTTTTTGTGTACCCAGTACTCTGTATTCGAATACTTTCAAAATGTTGTATCCGGTATCCGTATCCGAGACTAAAAATAAAAGTATCTGGTACTCGAATACTTTTTCAGAACTTCAGATACTTTAATAAAATTATTTACTTGAATTCTTGAATAGTTAGCGCCGACGATACAACAGCATAGCAAATTAATCTGTAAGATATAAACTTGCAATATATTGTCTACAACTCTTATTTATGTTTCTCTCATTCGTTTATTAGCTGTTGTAAAGGCTACAGATACAGAGAACATCTAAACGCCAAGGGTGCAATTGTGTCGTGTTTTGTGAGAAATGTTGGATATGCAGTAAGTATTGGAAACCAAAAAGTAAGTTTCTTTTTATTTTTACAAACTTAAACTACCTACACTATTTAAAAGTTACTGTAAATAACGAAGTACAATGTCAAATAACAAAAACAAAAAATGTTAGTTGTTTTATTGGTAGCAGTTACAAGTTAGTAGTAATGTGTGTACAATGTACCTGGATTTGCTACTTTTAAATATATATTTCAGTAAATAAATACCTGATGCGGGTATTAACTATAAATATATGAAACTAAAACCGATATAGGCACCAAATGTTATGCTTATGACTAGTTTTGCTAATGTAAGTTTATAAAGCTAATGATACACACATATAATGAACTGTTATGCATCCTCTCAGCTCAACAACAAATTTCTTAACTATTGTAATTCTAGTTATTATTATTTACCATGTACAACTTACTTTATTTTATTTTATGTTCATTTTGGTAGAATTGAAAACCAGCTTGCTGAATTCCTACCATTTGGTAATACCAATAAAGTTAATTAGAATTTGAATATTATGTGTGTATTACTGTGTTAGCATTTGGTTTTGCACCTACTTACTTGAAGTGTTATATACACGTTTCTAGAGGGTTGTGGGAACAATTATTTTCCCTATTGAATTCTCAAAGTATCCATACTCAGTATCCGAAAAAAGTGCTCAAACTTTTTTAAGAAGTATTGGAATACATTTTGAATATCCGGTACTCGGTATCCGAGTACATCTTCATTGTATCTGTCCCAACTCTGCGTCGTTTGAAGTTTATTTAGAGTTTTTGTTTAAAGTTCATACGTTGTTGTTTGGAGGTTATTTAGAGCCCTAAATTCTTAAATATTAGAATTATATTTAATTAATAATTTACCTCACGTTTTTTAAAAGCAAACGGCCACTTCGGTTGTATTAATTGGCACTTGACTTTGCACTTTGATTTCACTCTATTTATTTTTACTAAGTTCACTTTGCGTAGTAATTTATGTTTGACTGACGTGGTTCGTGCCTTGGTTACAGAAATACAGGCTGTTTACAAGGTTTGCCTTATTTATAAAGACTACACCTCCTATTTGTCCAATTGGTTTTCCTCGCGTGTTCGTAGATTAAGGCGTCGCACCTTGCACTTATCATTGCAGGACTCCGGTATTTCTCCAAATTTCTTGTCTAGACTCTTAGTAAAATGCTTTATTTCTCATGTAGGCGTTCTATATGATGAATCACATTCCTCAGAAAATCCAAATTTCTCTTGCATTTTGTCACGTTGTCTTACTTGTGTATGCTATAGTTCAAGTTTTATCACATCATGGACCGTCTGTTATTTATTGTTTATTACTCCAAATATGTTGGATTTTATGAAAATACAATGTCTTTTGGTCACGTATTAACATTTCTATAATGACGTATTTAAATGCTTTTACTTATTTATGCGTTAATATTTTGAAGGCTCATATTATATAGCTAGGATGCCAAGTTGTTTACCTTTACCGATTGTATGTTTATTTTGATAAAACTCGTTGCATTGAAAACATTACTTTTGCTTGTTTCCTTTTAACTCTAGACTTATACATTTAATTTAAACCGTATTATACTACGTACACATTATTATTCTTGCTAAATATGATCCGGTTATTGCAGAATGAGCTTCCCTTTTATGAATTTATATACAGTGTGCTCGCTATTGACTTTATGTAAAATTGTCGATTTACTCCTATTTAATGATGGAATTGTTTGGTTTTCTAAACGCTAATAATATCTACATGTATCTTACGACCACTATGACTTAATATACCCTTAAATTACCCCCTATCACAGCAATATATATATATATATATATATATATATATATATATTGCTGTGTTTCCCTGTATTAGAATCGAGCCTCACGAATTGGGCGTCAAGAATGCTGTGAATCCTACAAAAAGCTATTCATTACCTTAACTGTGTTGGTCCATTGACTTTCTTCTGTTAATCGCCTCGGCTGCTCCTCTAGATAACTTACATCCTCAATCATAACAAAAAAACAAACACATTCCTACCACAAACATCAACGTTAACTCTATTTACATCAATATTCACAATACATTAAAATTTCAAAATTAAAATTCAGCATAAATTTCAGTATCAGAAAATTTCAAGATTAAATTTATTATCATTTTAATGTGCATCCAGAATTAAAGTCCTTGTAGGATGCCTACTAATTAATATAACAATATATGCAGACCTGAGTCTGAGTACAAAGGGAGCATCTACCACCCCTTTACGTTAATTAACCAGGTTCGTCTAATTGAGCTCAAAGACATACCCAAATTTTCATCATAATCCAGAACATCAATTCTAAATACCCCTTTCTACTTAAACAAGCAAATTTCACCTTAAAATTAAAATTTTATTGTTAGTACAATTTCACTACTGTCCATTTTAAGTAAATCAATTATAAAGTTATTCAACACACACTAAAATATCAAAATCCAACAACAAAGCATAAGTTACCTGAAGGTTACTGCACTAGTGGCTTCAATGGACATCGTCCTCTGTTAATCACACCAATCCAACTGGGTTATGTTTAGGTCCTCGTATTGCTGGTCGCCTTTAAAATTTTCTACATCACAATTCATCTAAAGTAGTTTCAGTGCTTTTCCGGAACTCATTTGTGTATATCTGAAGCTTGTTTTGTGGATCCAGACACGTTTACGAATCATTTCATTATTAATACACCCGAAAAATAACAAAGAAATTCATACTTCTTTCACCAATATACGCCAAAACTGCCTACTTTTGTGTATTCATTTGTCGTTGTAAATTTTACTAATTGGTACAGTGATACTAAACTTTATTACCTTGTATCTTCTTTTCTAAGTGCACTAAAGTACATTCATTGTAGCACGTAAAGAACAAACTGTTTTAAATCACCAAAATATACGACCAAACTTTAAATTATTCTATCAAACTCGGAAAACTAAAAAGCACTGTTTAACGCATTGAATCAAGTCACAGATCTAAGAGAGCTTGTCCATATTAACCTGGGTATATATAGAGGTTAGCCTGTCTGTCGGTCTAGTCCCCAAAACGGCCAGTTTCTAGAATTTCGTATGCTAGGTTCCCATTCCGCAGCCCGGCATGCGATTTTACGAAATCTGCACTCGCACCAGTTAAATCTCAGAAATTTCGACACGGCTCGCAACGTCTCTCAATTTTGCCTTTTATTTTCAACCAATCGCAACCCAATGACGTTGCTCTACTCCCGCCTTTTACTATATGTGTCTCAATCTTGCGCATATTATCTGTCTCTATCTAACCTGTTCTTTATTGGTGCAAATTGATATTCCTTATTATCGATTATTTCAGTCCATGTGGACTGTGAAATAACCCACCTTTAGCATTTCCCGTAACTATTAAGCTACGGTTTCTCCAAGATTCTCTGTAACCATTAATTATCTGCAAAATTTACGCCGAATTAGCTTTTTAAAAATACGCAGGTGTTTAAACATAACACTTCTACGATTTGCATTTTATTGGGTTTTTACAAGTTTTTATAGATATTATATGTTACTAACGGTTCAATTAACTCCAATTAAAATAATACCCTTTAATTTTTAGTGAATCCTAATTAAATATTCAATTATTATCAGTACATTTTGTTTAATACCGGTTACTTAAAATCGGGTTAATTAATATAAATTTTGCACGTAATTTCTCTTTGTTTCTAATATAAAGCCGATCCTAATTCAAAACGTGCCCACAAGCATTTTACATTGAAAGTATAGAAGAATTCATGTTTTCACAACTATTTTACATTGAAATGTTTTCACGACTATTTTACATTGAAATCATATAGGGCCGATCCTAATTCAAAACGATTCAGCCGTATTCTACACATGGAAAATACGTCTGTCGCGTTTTGAAGTAGGACCGGCCCTACCTCACTACTTATACATATTATATGTTACTAATGGTTCAATTAACTCCAATTAAAATAATACCCTTTAATTTTTAGTGAATCCTAATTAAATATTCAATTATTATCAGTACATTTTGTTTAATACCGGTTACTTAAAATCGGGTTAATTAATATAAATTTTGCACGTAATTTCTCTTTGTTTCTTTACTAGGAATAATTAAATTACAGGTAGAGCTTTTTAATACTGCTTCCTTTTTTTATAGCAAGCGTCTTGTAGATGATTTAAATCTCTTATGTTTAATGAAACGAATGAATTTTTATGCTTCACGGTTTTTTAAGAACGCGTACCTTTTCCCAAAGCTTCTACACGGTGATTAAAATTATTTGATGTGATTATTTAATTTTCTACCCTGGTCTAAATATGAGTAATATATATATATATATATATATATATATATATATATATATATATATATACATACACACACACATACATGGTGCCTCACTATGGGTATTTTAGAAACCAGCAGAGCTACAAATTCGGTTAAATTACAAAAATGTTGAGTGCCTTTCAAGACCTTTTAATAACAATAAATTCCTTATAACTATTATATTTACCAAGATATTCAATTGAAAATCAATATAGGGGTATCTTAGCATGTGCAGAATTCAAAACTGATATTAGAATTCACATAGTGCTTTTAGACTTTAATATACGACAGTCAATTTTTTTTCTTATAGACGCCATATTGGATTTTTTGGTTACCGAATTACATTTTCAAATCTCCACATAACCCTTTCAATTTTTAAAATCCTTCCATAAATAAGTAATAAATAATTTTAATATTTTTTTGCAGTAGGCCATGGAATTAAATGAATACAATGGACTGGTAAACCGATTCTATTATTGCAGAGCAAGAAAACTAAGAAAACAAAATACAATTTTATAAGTGCTCAGAATGTCCGCCATTTACTTCAACATATAATTGCACTCGCCTAACGAAGTCTCTGCATGCATTTTCCGAAACAAATATTTAAAGTTTTGAATACCTTTATAATGGCATCTTGCAAATTTTCGATGTTGTTATAAGATTTTGTATAAACAATATCTTTAATGTATCCCCATAAAAAATAGTCGAACGGATTAAGCTCAAGTGACCTCGGCGGCCAAACTGTGCAGCAATTGTTGGGTAGTAATTGTTGTTGTAGAATACATAACTCTGTTGGAAGGCGATTACCTATCCAACTGTGAGGATACACGTGTTCTAAATATTGATTAACCATCCGGCTGTTATGGGCAGGAGCCCCATCTTGCGGAAAATATCTTATTTGCCTTCTGGTTTGCAATAGCAAATCGCCTAAAACACGTTCACATTATTCTTGGAGAAATCTCAAATACCTTTCACCATTTAAATTGCCATCAAAAATACGGGCCCACCAATTTATTTCCAATTATCTCACACTATACATTAATAGAAAATCTCTGCTGGAATTTTCTTTGACTCATTATATGTGGTATAATGCATAGTCATGAAAATTTTTTCTATTAAAGACTCCACAAATAGTGAACTTGCTTTCATTGTTTCATAAAATATTGAGAAGCAGATTTGGATTAGCATCGAATTTATTACGAAACCAATGACAGAAAGTCAAGCGCCATTCAAAATCAGTACCACCTGAGGTGTGACCGACATGAACCTTGTACGGATGCATCTTATTATGCTTTTAGGTTCTGGAAATATCGGTCTCAGGAATATTACTTTCATTTTGGATTTGCCAAGGCGATGCATAGGGATTTGCTACAGCTGCCACTAAGATATCAATTTCTCTAATTTCATCTACTCGTTTAATTCTTTTTTGTATACTTACAGTATTAAAAGATCCATTCTGTCTTAGTGATGATTCAAGCTTTGCAAATAATGTACGATTTGGTCGTCTTCTATATGGGTAGAGATGTGAATAGTCATTTAAAGCTGCCAAGAAATTTATGATTTTTAATGTAGAAGACAAACACATCTGTTTTTTCTTCATTCGCAAATTGAATCATTATTGCAATAGTAATTATACAAAATAACACTGATAGATAATAAACTGATACACACAACTAGGAATAATAATAACAATACCCAATAACACCTTAATAAACTGATAATAAAAGATTATCTATTTTGACACTTCGTTATTGATAAAAACAGTTCCCAGTCCATTGTTTTCATTTCTTTCCATGGCCTACTGTAAAAAAAATATTAAAATTACGAGTAACTTTTTTATTTATGGAAGGATATTAAAAATTGAAAAAGCGTTATGTGGACATTTGAAAATGTCACTCGGTAACAAAAAAATCCAATATGGCATCCGTAAGAAAAAAAAGGTTGACTGTCATATTAAAGTCTAAAAATGCTATGTAAATTCTAATGCCAGTTTGAATTCTACACATGCTAGGATACCCCTATACCGATTTTCAATTGAATATCTCTGCAAATATAATAGTTATGACGAATTTATAAAATGTTCTTTTCAGTTGTTTCATGATATTTCAGGAACCATTATCAATATCGTCATTTTAAATCATATTATTAAAAGGCCTTGAAAGGGCGCAACTTTCTGTAATTTAACCGAATTTCTATCTCTGCTGGTTTCTAAAATACCCATAGTGAGTGAGCTTAAATGAAGCTCACTTCTAGATTGTATATTAAATCACGTACCTCAGGTGCTATGCTCAAGAACTGCAACACATCAGGTCTTTCTTCTTCTTCATCAGAACTACAGAAAGCAGCAACTGGTTCCACAGTATCTACATCAATCTAAACATGCCAACTGGTGAGAGAAGGTACGTTGTTAACAAATACAAATTACCTCTAAATCGGTTTCTTCTTGAGCATCACTTCCACTTGCAACAGATTTATCTTCATCTTCCACATCAAACTCACTTTCTCGTTCATCATATTCAACATTTTCATCCAATTCTTTAAAATCTGGTGCAAATGCTGACCAATTTTCAACTTGATTTTGAGCCCAAATACTTACAACACCTAAAATTCATCCATTTAAAAACTCAAACCTCAAAGTCAAGTACCAGAAGATATGCTCGCAATAATTGGACGTACAGGATGCCATGCTACATCTAAAAGTAATTCGCCTTTAGTTCCATGTAGTATTTTGACCAAATTTCCAATAGATTTTTCCCAAATATATAAAGCGTGTTGTCTTGCTGAACCAGCACAGATATATTCACCATCTCCAGAAAAACAGCACTTTTTCCACATCGTCCTATAAAAAAAATAATTTATTTAAATACCTACAGCTTTCTGTGTACTTATTAACAAGATCCTGCAATTTTTGAATTGGTTCAGGTTCTCCATCTATTCCACACGAAAGAACTTCCTTACTGTTATAGACACGAATTATTCTATCTCCAGTGTTGACTAGAAAGCAACTACATTTCCAAAATCATAAAAAGGTTTACACATTTTAATTCTCCACTTACTCTCCTCGTCTAGCAAACTCAATACTTTTAATAACAGTAGTATTTGAAGTTCCAAGTACGATCCGAAAACTTGCTTTTAACTGAAGATGTGTTGAATCAAATACAAGTATCTTGCCTTTAGCATTACCTGTATATACATAATCGCCTCTCCTGTCAAAACTCGCTATAATATTGAGATCACCCTGTAAATATTTAAACTGTACACATATAGTATTTTCAGGTTATGACAAGTATAACCACAAATAGAATTCCAATAGAAATTTTATCATACCAGATCTGTAAAGAATTTATTTCTGTCCAACTTTAGAATTAAGTACCAACATTTTTAATTATTCGCTAATAACTCGGAAACGGTTGAATATGAATATAGGGTAACCTTATATTGTTCAATGGAGAATTTAATTCTGCATTTTACTACTTGAAAATATACTGGGTGTTCCATTTGAAATAAGCCACTTACTTGTGTTAATTGTTCAATAAACAAAAAACGATGCAATGGGCACCCTGTATATTATTTTGATAACTGGTGTTATGCTTCCATTAACTACAAGTATATACTATTCTCCTACAAAAGTTAAATGTGCAGCATCATCTAAATCATGGTGTTACAAAAATTTTTAATGAATCACGATTTTAAAAAAGTTGAATATCTCAACAATTATGAGATTTATGTATAGGTAATTCTGATAAAAGTTACCCTAGTTTGATACGAGAAATCAGAATTTGTAATAAAATACTGAGTGTTCCATTTAAAAAAACATAACTTTGGTAAATAACTTTTATTGAGCACCCTGTATAATACTAATTAATTTTACGTTGTAGCCATTTTAAGTATACATAAGATTTATTTGAAATTCTTCTTAATCTTCTTTGGGTATTAAACCACTCATAGTTTTTAAAATTATCTTTATTAACGTTTCGATCCATAACCTAGGATCGTTTTCAAAATAAATGTTATTAAGTCTCCGGCTAGCACAAACACAACTTAACTAAACAATTCTAAAGTCCTTATTTTATGAATATTAACAACAGTTCTTGGTGCAAACACTTACTCAATCTTGCAAGACCGTGAGCCTCAGACTCTAACGCGTCTGGAAATAAACAAACCCGATTGCCACCGGCTGGCATCCTTATATACATTTAAGTTTATTTTGAAAACGATCCTAGGTTATGGATCGAAACGTTAATAAAGATAATTTTAAAAACTATGAGTGGTTTAATACCCAAAGAAGATTAAGAAGAATACTAAACAAACCACAACAAACATACAGGGAGTATTTATTTGAAAGTTTTTTCGCTAAACGTTACCATTAAGCAGTAATCGAGCATTTCGTATGCGTTGGGACACCGGTATATATATATATATATATATATATATATACAGGGTGGTCCTGTTTTCATTAGTCAGCGAATATCTTCTGAACTATTCAAGATATAGAAAAATTTCATAGAAAAAAGTTTTTTGAATATATTTTCTCTACAAATATAAGGCATTAAGTATTTTTTCATGGCCTACTATATTTGAGCAATAATATATCACTTTGGTTTTTTAAATAGAACACTGTATATTTTTTTGGAAAAAATACTCTACTTGAAATTGTCTTTACTGCAATATACCACAACCAATGAGTTATTGTCAGAATGCGCTAAATAACTCAAATATAGTTTTTGGATGAATATTTTAAATAAAAGGAAGGAAACATAAAGTATCTAAGAAATTGTATTAAACAAATGACAGAACAATCCATGAAATATTTTTTTAAATTTTTGTTTTATGTTAATACTAAAATTGAGGTGACTAAGGGGTGTATTAATTATTTTTGCAAAGATTTTTGTACTGTGTAAATGCTACGGCATAAATTGGATAAATATTGTTTTCTCCATGGGTTGGTTTTTCTTTTTGTAACACGTTTTTTATTAAAAGTTTCGTAAATAAACTTTCTCTCTTGAGGTTTTATTTTTCTTCTGTTTTTGGTGACCCATCCCACTTTACGACTTTCTAGGTAGCACGGAATTCTTTTAATTCCTTTTTTTTATGTGGTATTCGGTGTGAAGTATTTTCGTTGTGTACATTATTTTTTTCTTGTCCGTACATATAACCACAACACTATATTTCAGTTTTATGAAACCATCACAAGACTGCCTGCTATCAACCCTTGTTACCTGGTTGCTAGAACAAGAGCGCTCAGGGCTGTTTGTCACAATCCTTTCAATGAGAAGACATGTTGTGTCAGTACAGCTGAGTGGTACTTGTTTCTTGTTTTAAACTGAAATACTTGGTCATGTTTGCATCTATTTATTTATATACTGATCCTTCGTTTAATTAATTATTTATTATCATTATTGGATTAAATTGCATTATTTTTTGACCTTCAAACTAAATGTTCGACTTAGTCCAGTAATAGTTCATTTATAAATGCAACATGCTATTTTCCTTTGTGGTATGTTATTCTTTGTTGACACGTTCTAATGTACCACGATCATTAGCATAAATATTTACATAAATAACAGCAAATTTCATTAGAAATTATTATTATTATAAAATGTCACTCAGTTGGTTTGATTTTACCACTCACTAAATAATATTTGCAGTGATTATATTATTATATTGCGCTTATTGATTTAAAAAGACTAAATGTAGCTAACTACATTTAGCTTTCAATGTCAATTATTTTTTATAGTTGTACGTAAATATGTTTTCCTTTTAACTGTACAATGTACACACGTAAATCCCCTTTCTGTTTAACTACAAAGTTTCCAGAATAAAGGATTAATATTCTCTAATACTTAATTTATTATTGTAGACCCTTTCTAAATACCCTAAAACCATATGTGGTCCCCCAGATGTTTCTAATTGCATTTCACTTGAATATTTGTTTAAGTTTTAAACAGGTAAATTTTCCATCTTCTTGGTATTTGAGCCTTTGAATAATTGTATGTTGCATCTTTTGTGTTGAGATATTTACTTCATGCTGAGCGGGCACATGTTTGTTATTCAGGATCTCCAGTAGAGTAGATAGAGTTGTCATCACTTGTTTTATGATATGAAAAAACTATTAAAGTGTTAATAGTTTTTTTTTGTTGTGACTGGTCTTCCTTCAGAAAGTTTTGGTGATACTACAATTTTTGTAGTTGTATATTTTACTTGTTAAGTAAAGATTTTATTTGCTAGTAGATTACTGCCATTTTATTGTATATCCTGGGTATTTACTTTCTCGTTGTTTTATTACTCAGAACAATAGAAATTGAAAACTGTCAAATGAACGAAACATGTCACTATAGAAAACCCAAGCCTTACTAAAGTGTGCTAAAGCAGCACAATTTGATCCTAAAAACACTTTTGTTGGCTTTGATGTTTGTTTTGTTGAACAAGTTCCATTGCCTTCCACTCGTTCGTCTGAATATATTCAATGTGAGACCATCTTTCTATAAACCTATCATAGAAAGAAAAATGGAAGATATGTTGTTAATTTGAATGTCGTATAGAAACTGGGAGATTCTTATTCTACGACATTGATTGTTTTGAATTATTAGAAAATTGTTTGTAGAAAAATTCCAACCTATATAAGGATTATTCAAACTTCATGAAAGACTGTTTAGAGTCTGGATATATGTCTACAGTCGATAAACCTCTTCCCCATTCGTCAGCGAGATACTACATCGCCCATCGTTATATTCAAAAACAAGATAGTGGTACCACTAAATTAAGGGTTGTATTTGATGTCTCAGCAAAATCATCCAACCATCTTTAAATGATGATTTACTGATAGGCCCTCAACTTGGACAGAATTTGTCAAGTATTTTTTTGGGGGTTTAGATTACACAAATTTGTTGTAACAACTGATATAAAGCAAATATATTGGTAAATTGAAGTGGTGGATCGGCATGGATCATACAACACATTCTTTGTCAATTTTCAAAAACTGAACATATTCGAGAGTATCAACTTAATACCCTAACATATGGGGATGTGTGCATCATCTTACTCGAGTATTCGTGTTTTCCTATAATTAGCAACGGATAATATCCAAAATTACCCATTGACAGCAAAGGTTCTTACACCTGATACCTATATTGATTATGTGGTAATTGGTTGCACCTGATTGGAATAAACCTTAGAAATCCAACGTCAACTTGTTTCATTATTGTCGAGCGCAGCTTTTGTCCTTACAAAATGGGCAAGTAATCATTCTGAATTGTTGTCCTTTCCCCTTTAATAATTTCAGCCGTTTTTTATTGACGAAGCTGACTCGATTTTCTTAAAAGTCAGTTTTACAGTGGTGTCCCGCAAAACTGCTTCCAGGTCAAAGTTGATACTACTTCATGTGCATGAACGAAACATGTTATACTCTCAGACATAGTAAATGTATTTGATACACTTGATTTGTTGATACCTGGAACCTTGCTTATAAATAACTTAATACAGCGGTTATGGAGTTTAGTTTTGATTTGCAATGAGGTGCCTCCTTCAGATGTTGTGAATTGTTGGTCTGTATATAAACAACGACTACCCTGCTTGGCTTAATTTGCTTACCACATTGTATTCTAGTCGACAATTTTGTGTCACAACTTCATGAGTTCTGTGATACCTCCGAAGCCAGATATGCCCCAGCTATTTATATTCGTTATGTTTCTAAAGATGCAACAAATTCTGTAAATTTAGTGTATGCCAAATCCAAAGTAGTGCCCTTCAAATGTATTTCCATGTCACGTTTAGAATTGTGTGTTGCTGTCCTTTTATGTGATTTGATAAAATTTACAAATAAAGTTTATGGACTGTTCACAACTATTAATGCAATTCATACCTGATCTGATTCTACTGATACTTTATCATGGATCAAGTCCTCTCCACATAAATTCAAAACTTTTGTTAGCAACCGCATTACTCACATCCAAGATAGAGTTTCTGTTGATTGCAACTCTATAGGTATAATTTCTTTCGATCTTATATCTCACGCCCACTGGTGGCCAGGCCAAAATTTCTACATTCAACTAACGCTATGTATCAACCATTTAATCAATCAGAATCGGAATCAGCCGTTGAATATGAAGAGAGGAAAGCTGTCTTGGTTTATACAGTGCGATATGATTGGCTTAATAGTAAACTCCAAGGTGTTAGTGACTTCTTGCATCTAGTTCATTAGAAACTCTAAACATAGGTCTAAAAAGCAATGTGTTCTCGGGCGAGCTTGACTGTATTCAAAGTAGTAAAGTATGTAAAAAACCTATTCAGAAATTAGTTCCGCTTCTGAACTCCAATACAGTAATTAGGGTTGGAGGTCATTTTCATTATTTTAAACTCTCCTATGATGCTAAGCATCACATGTTGCTTTCATGATAGCATCAACTAACAGAATTGATAGTTGAAAGTAGTATGCATCATGCGCTACTTCACCCTGGACCCCAGTCAATAGCTTACTGTATCTCATAACAATTTTGGATTTTAGGAGTTTTGTCCCTTTAATGGAAGATCTGCTATCAATCCAGAATATCTCAACTTAAATAGTTTAGTCAAAGTGGACTTTGCAGGTCCTTTCACAATCAGGTCGGGGCATTTGCAGAATACAAAATGTGCACTGCCTATGTGTGTTTATTTATCTGTATTGTCCACAAATGTGAATCATATTGAGCTGGTGTCTAATCTCACTTATGAAGCCTTTCTGGCTGCTTTTCATTATTTTGTGGCATGTCGTGGTGATTGCAGTGACCTATACAGTGATCAAGGCACTTATTTTGTGGGTACTTCTCGTTTACTTGCATCACATGCAGACAAAGTTGCAGATTCTTTGTGTATACGTTGACACTTCAATCCTCCTAAGGGAAGGAGGAGTTTGTTCTGTCAAACCACGTTTACTAGAGTAATTGGCAAACAAGTTCTTACATATGAGGAACTTCTAACAGTTCTCATTCAAATTGAGGGCATTCTAAACTCACACCCCTTGTATAGCATGAGTTCAGATCCTAATGACCTATCTGTTCTTACACCCGGCCATTTTTTGACTTTGGAAGCGTTAATCTCCCCATCTGATCCTGATATCATGCATTTAAAATTCAATTGTTTAACAAGATGGCAACTTGTCCGAAGATTACATCAAGATTGTTGGTCCACCGAGTACCCTCACTCGCTGCGGTAGTGCAATAAGTGGGACTTTCTTCTATAACTCCCCATATGAATGAATTAATTCTTATAAAGGATAAGAATCCCCCTCCATTGCAATGGAACCTTGGCCGCATAATTGCATGATTTTCTGGTTGTGACGAAATGTCAAGAGTTGCCAGAGTCAAAACTAGTCATGAGAAATTCGATCGTCCCATTATAAAATTGTCCCTTTCCAATCGCAGAATGGATTGTACATGTTCCTCTCATTTCAAATAGTCTAGTTGTAGTTTTAATTGTTCAATTGTGTATATATTAGTTTTAGTGCTTTAATTTAAATAAGCAGTGTTTATTGGCGAGTGATATGTTTGAAATATGACTTAAATTGTAAATTTGTGCACGTAAAGTCGTCCACGACTAGATCAGTACTTAATTTTAGTAAAACCACCACGATACGACCTGCTGGTTGCAGAAACAAGAGTGCTCAGATATGTTTGCCACAATCCTATCTGATGAGAAGACATGTCGTGTTAGTACAGGTGAGTGGTTACTTTGTTTATTGTTTTAAATTGACATTCTTGTTCACATTTGCATATATTTATTTATATACTGGGTCTTGCGATTAATTATTTATTATCATTATTTGGATTCAATTGTATCAAGCATACAAAAACAAACGATCTTGAAAACTCCAGGAAATTTTTCAGAGCCTGTAGAAGTTTTATAAATTACTATATAAATCCACACGGGGAGAGATCAATCGGTTTTCAATAGAAGTGTAAGGTCATGATAATGGTATAATGAGATAAATCGTTAAAATAAATACGTTTAATGTGCACATAAATTAAGTGTACTGTAAGTAAATTTACACATGTGAAGTTGGTGTTGTGTTAATCGTCGTATTAAAAAGAATTTAGTGTTATAGGTAAACAGTGTAACAATTATTTTCACTACATTAAGATTTCTCTGTACTTGTTAGTAGACAGGCTTATATTCTACCAATAAAGAACAGTCAAACAAGTTCATTACTATATTCTGGCATGTAGATCAAAGTCACCACTCACTATATGTTCAATTAAGAATTTATGATATTCAAGTATAAAAAAGATAAAATATCAATTGGTATATTCAGTTCATAAAAAGAACTGTTCAAATTTTGGTTACACCCTATATTAATTAAAATACATACATCATCATCAAGTGGTAAAACACAATGCGTTCCTTGTAAATCAACCAAAACAGCAGCATGGCGCATTGGACATATAAGTAGTCTTTCTGAATACCTTGGTTGAAACTGCACTTTTAAGACAGGACATGGAAATCGGAATTTTTGTTCGCATTCACCCGATAACACATCCCACACAGAAACTGTATTATCAGTTGAGGCAGAAGCTATTTTATGACCATTTCGCGACCAACTTACACTGCAAACAGGATGTACATGAGCTGTTACTATTTTAGCTATACCACGAGTCAGGAAATCCCATAAAACTACTCGGCCATCATTACACCCAACAGCTAAAAATGTTCCCCGCTTATTAAAAGCACATGTTACTGCAACTGAAATGCAATCCAAGGCACCATCAAATTCCTGAAATTTATATTGTCAAAAGCATGTTAAGTAATTTTTCAAAAAATGACCAATGGTTCAAATTTTTTAATTTACATATATGATATATATATATATATATATATATATATATATATATTACTCATATTTAGACCAGGGTAGAAAATTAAATAATCACATCAAATAATTTTAATCACCGTGTATAAGGAATTTTATTAAATAATACGCTTTATTAAAACCGTGAAGCATAAAAATTTATTAGTTTCATTAAACATAAGAGATTTAAATCATGTACAAGACGCTTTATATCAAAAGAAGCAGTATTACAAAGCTCTGCGTGTAATGTAATTATTCCTAAACAAATGGAAATAACGTGCAAAATTTATCTTAATTAACTCTATTTCAAGTAACCGGTATTGAACAAAACGTACAGATAATATCTATAGAAACTTGTAAAAACCCACTAAAATGCAAATCCTAGAAGTGTTAGTTAGAAGTAGGATGTTTGAACACACCTGCGTATTTTAAAAGGCAATTTCAGTTTAATTTGTTTAGATAAACATGTCGATTCTAAGGATATTGGAAACGGTCAGATGCTTTAGCACGAAATACAAAACAGGGTTTATTTAAAAAGCTCATTCGGCGAAAATTGTGTAGATAATTAATGGTTCAGAGAATCTTGTAGAAACCGTCGCATAATAGTCACGAGAAAGTGCGATACGGGGTTATTAAACCCAGATAGTCCACATGGACTAAAATATAATCGATAATAAAGAATATCAATTTGCACCAATACGAACAGGTTAGAAAAGGAAAGAGAAAATGCGTCAAGCAAAGACACATATAGTAAAAGGCGTGATTTAAGCAACGTCACGAGGGTCACAATTGGTTGAAAATAGGATGCAAATATCAGAGGTAGAAACAACAATTTCTGTACAAAATTAATTAGTTTTTCTCGGACAGGTTTGCGTGCCGTGTGAGAATTTCTGAGATTTAAATGGGGCGAGTGAAAATTCGTAAAACCGACGCGCGAGCGACGGACTGGGAACATGGCATGAGAAATTCTTTAGAATTACCCGTTTTGGGGAACAGACCGACAGACAGGCTTTTGCTATATATACCGAGGTGAATATAAACAAGCTCTCTTAGACTTTTGACTATTCGACGCGTTAAAAGCTCTTACATCCGCGACTTGATTGAAGATGTTAAACAGTGCATTTTAGTTTGATAAAATAATTTAAAGTTTGCTCGTATATTTTAGTGATTCAAAATAGTTTGTTATTTACGTGCTAACATGAATGTACTTCAGTGCACTTAGATACAAGGTAATAAAATTTAGTATCACTGTACCAATTAGCAAAATTTACAGCGACAAATGTATACACAAAAGTAGGCAGTTTTGGCGTATATTGGTGAAAGACGCATGAATTTCTTTGCTATTTTTCGGGGTGTTAATAAGTAAATGGTTCAAATACGTGTCTCGATCCACGAAACAAGGGTCAGATATACACAGATGAGTTCCGGAAAAGCCCAGAAACAACTTTAAATAAATGGTGAAGGAGAAAATTTTAAAAGCGTTGAGAATTAGAAGCCGTAAATATAATCCTGTTGGAATGGTGTGATTAACTAAAGGGACGATGTACATTAAAGCTACGAGGACAGTAACCTTCAGGTAAATTATACTATTTTGTTTGACATTTTGTGTGTGTTGAATAACTTTATAATTGATTTACTTTAAATGGACATTAGTGAAATTGTACTAACCATAAAATTTTAATTTTAAGATGAAATTTGCTTGTTTAAGTAGAAAGGGTATTTAGTATTGATGTTCGGGAATATGATGAAACTTTGGGTATGTCTTTGAGCTCAATTAGACGAACCTGGTTAATTAACGTAAAGGGGTGGTAGATGCTCCTTTATACTCAGACTCGGTCTGCTTATATTGTTATATTAATTAGTAGGCATCCAACAAGGACTTTAATTCTGGATGCACGTTAAAGTGATAATAAAATTAATCTTGAAATTCTTTTTAAAACTGAATTTTATGCTGAAATTTAATTTGAAAATTTAATGTATTCTGAATATTGATGTAAATAGAGTTAACGTTGATGTTTGTGGTAGGAATGTGTTGTTTAATTTTATGAATGAGGAGGTTTATAAAATTAGGTGAGCAGCCGAGGCGAAAACAGGATCAAAGCAGTTTATGACGCCCAATCGGTGGGACTAGAATTTTTTTTGTTGAAAGAACCCAGTTCCCGCATTCACAGGAGAATATCACAGCAATATATATATATATATATATATATATATATATATATATATATATGAAATAAGATGTATATGTAAACAAACTCTTATAAAAATAATAAGAGCTTATTGACGAATACATATCGGGCTAATAATTGTATAGCCATTAACAAAACAATAACTTTATTACTTCACAGGAGAGGAAACATCCACTAACTGGCCGGTTTCAGCTTCCTTAAGCATCTTCAGAGAGAATTAGTTATTGCAGACTGCAAATAACTTGTCTTTTAATATTAATTGCCTTTGGGACAAGAACCGGGTGTCGCCACGAGAAGGTTTGTACATTTGCAAACAAATTTTGCTGTAACATTCTGTAAATCTCAAAGGCCAGACATACTTGTATAGCCATCTATACAACCACGATGTAGTTTCGATTCAATTTTTGTACTTGCACACTTAGTAGTGTTGGTGTTTTACCACCTGATGGCGGTATTATTTACTTTTGCCATAGTACAGAGATTGCTTCAAAATTATATCAGTATAGTAGCGTCGATTACTTCATAGGGTTGAAAACTAATTCGCTCTGAAGATGCTTAAGGAAGCCGAAACCGGCCGGTTAGTGGATGTTTCCTCACCTGTGAAGTAATAAAGCTATTGTTTTGTTAATGGCTATACAACTATTAGCCCGATATGTATTCGTAAATAAGCTCTAATTATTTTCATAACAGTTTGTTTACAGATACATCTTATTTCACTAAACTATAAAAGAATCCTGAACAAAATAGAAATTTCCATAAATTCATAGTTATGCCCTGTATAATACAAGTATACTCTTATTCAATGATGTACAAGCAAAAATGTAATTGCCTGTGTATAAATAATCACCCTGTATGATATAAGCATATTGTAAATAAATAGCAAGTAACAAAAGTTGTATATATAACAATAATTAATTATAAGATACCATATAACACATTCAATGCGAATGCAAATCGATCATTTTAAGATAAATACAAAGCCATTTATTTTCACTTATTAATTATCAATACATTTTTGATAAACAAAAGTTTTTCATTTGCTGTAAATAGCATCGAATAGTACTAGCTTTACGCATTTAACATAAAAAATTACAATCTCTTTAAAAACTCCAATTCTAACCTTTAATAGGTGTATTAAAAAAACGTTTTGATGTTAAAAGCAAATGTCTATAAAATGTAACCTCTTTTGCATTAAAAAACAATTAAAGTTTAAATTAATTATCCTGTGGATTACAGAAATTTATTTTAAACAAAGAATTTTCTAAAATATTAGGAATATAAGGAGCTGAGTCATCAGTATTTAGAACTACGTAAATATCTAATAAAACATTTATTCCGAGAAGCAGCTGGAACATGAAAACCCACAAAATCCATGAAATATCCGATGAAATTGATTATCTTTCCCATTGCTATGCAACAACACAATAATCGTATGTGTTAAACAAGAACAAACAGAGCGCGTCACGAATAAGTAGAACGAGATTACGAGGAATTAAACGCCGCGATTTTAGACGCTAACGAGTTTTTCTGGGAACCTTGCATCATAATGTTTCATACATATTCTAGTAGTTCTAGAAAATAGATAATTTGTATATATAAGAAAACGTGTATTAATTAAGAGATTCGTTCGATTCATAAATTCAATCGCGAAATGTTACTTTGAGTTAAGTCGCGAACGGTGCTTTGCGAAGATGATATCTGAAGTATGCAGTAAGCATATTATAATTTATTAATTACGCTGTTACAATGAATATAGAAGTGATGTTTTAAATCCAAATTACATTAAAAATGGAATTTATTAATTACAATCAATAGGGAAAATTCTTCAATATAATGCTATTTTAAAAATTTTATTAAATAATCGAAAGGAATATTTAACCAAAAATGTACATTGGTAACTGCTGTTGAAATGGGCATTTTAATATGGAAAATCTTGTAAGCTGATTTGACGTCAATTTAAAAGAAGAAGATATTTAATTACGAGGAATGTTTTTGTGGATTCTGCAAGTATTACTTTTAGATTTATTTTTAACTGATATTGGAGTATTTGTATTTTAATTTAAGGTAGAGTAATAAGTGTTAATCATATAATTTTTTTTTAGGATTTTTTGCCAGAAAAGTTTGTGTTCACAGTTTGAAATACTCTGACCTTTTAATAGATTATCTGCCAAGGTTTTTTTTGGCCAAACAAGCCTTACAAGTGTGGCAATATACATAACCAGGTAAACCATCCATAAAAAAGGAATTTAGTTCTGTAAATTTAAAATAAGGTAAGGAACAATTTGTTTATAATAAGTACTTCTTAGAAATTATTTTATGTTGGAATATATATATATATATATATATATATATATATATATATATATATATATGGACAAGCAGTAACAGAACTTGTAAGCCATACGTATGAGAAAGGCGAGATACCCAAAGATTTCAAACGTAGCATCATAGTAACTATACCAAAAAAGAGGCTTGAATAGATGTGAAAATTTTCGAACAATAAGTGTCATATAGTTTCATATAAAGAAACTTCATTGGAGCATCCCTTGTTAAGATACAGCCCCTTAAAGGGGGTACATAAAATTTGTTTTTCATTTTCTTTACAAACACTAAAAAGTTACAAGATTGAAATTAAGGTGAAATTTTTTACTATCTAAAATACACTTCCTCAGTAATTTACTTGGTTTACCCTATGGTTGTAAGGGGTAGAAAACACAACCCCTAAAATTTATTTCCAATAGCTTATTTCATTCTAAAGAAAAAATGTCTCTTGAATTTTTTGCCCAAAATTAAGCAGTTCGCAGAAAAAAATTATTTTACAAACAACTACAGAGATACATCATCATAAGACGAAAATGGGAAACTAATTTATCTAGTAGGCCACTATTAGTGATAGTGACAATTAAATTGTTATCACGCTGTCAGTTTGTAAATTTTTGAAATTGAATTAATAATTGTGTGTCATTGTTCTGTTCTTAATTTGTTAGTTTAATAATTCACTTGTTATTAAAATGGCATACACAAATGCGGAAATGGCTGATATGCATTACGTTTACGGTCTGTCGCAGGGTAATGGGTTAGAAGTTTGTAGAAGGTATGCTGAAATGTATCCTCAACGGCAGCTTCCTTCGCATAGAATATTTGCCCAACTTCATCAACGATTACGAGAATATGGTTGATTCGAAAAAAGAACGCAGGATTGTGGTCGCCATCGAGGAGTTAAAACACCACAGCTTGAAGAAGCAGTACTTAATTTGGTTGAAGAACAACCCACTAGCAGTACTAGAAAGATTGCTTTCGAGATAAATGTTGATCATATGACGGTATTTCGAATTTTAAAGGAACAACTCTTATACCCCTACCATCTACAACAAGTTCAGGCACTGTTACCGCAAGATTTTCCGAACCATCTTGAATTTTCCAATTGAATTCTGGAAATGATTAGAAGAAATCCTGACTTTCTGAGGACGATCGAATTCACAGACGAACATACTTTTTCGTGGGAGAAGATTATTAATTTTCATAATAACCACATATGGGCTGATGAAAACCCTCACGCTATTGTCCAAGCTAACCATCAAGAACATTTTTGTCTTAACGTGTGGAATATGCAGCAATAGTATGGGAACCGTATTATGAAAATCACATAACTTGTATTGAAGCTGTACAACGTCACTTCTTAAAGTTTCTATCTTTTAAATCTAGTGGTATTTATCCTCCAATTGGCTTTTCTAACACCCTATTTCTACAACAGTTCCAGTTTCAATCACTCCGTAACCGAAGAAAGATTAATCTATTAACTTTTCTACACAAGCTCCATACTCAACAGATCAACTGTGATGATATCGCACATATGTTAGAACACAATAAATCTTGCCTATCTGTACGTTATCCTACTTATTTCTACTTAAAAACACCTAGGACCAATAGGCTCAAATTTTCACCTTTACACAGAATGTGTACTGCATATGAAGATGTACGTGTAATTATTGATATAACAAGCTGCCCAATCAAGGACCTAAAACAATTAAAATTGTAACAATAGAAGTGGTTTTTATTTACTCTTGCAGTAATATTAATTGTGAAATTATGTAATCTTTTTATTTGTGTTTATAGCTTCTCTTTTTGCTTTTCTGTTACTTTATTTTAGTTGCATTTTAATTTTATTTTGTTGTGTTGATGTTCAAATATGGGTATTTGCCTTTTAACATGTAAATAAATAAATAAATTATGCTACACCATTGTTGTTATATTTGCGCAGTTTGTCAAATGACATTGTACTCCTTCTTAAGGTAATTTTGCTCTAATACATACTTTTTACAGTATCAAAAAGACTATAGAGTAGTTAAAAGCATCGCAAGGGTGGCAGTGAAAAATGTGTGATGTTTTTAGAAGATAGACACAAAAAGAGATATGATTATATCTATATTTTGGTTCTCTAAAATCTATTTGTTAAATGGCAATTAAAGTAATTAAGATTCCAAAAAAGTATCATACTACTACACTACTGATATAAGTATAACCAACTACTATGTTACAACAAGGTGCTGGGCATATTTTTGTTACTTGAAACTAGTCAACTATCAAGTTTTTGTTAAAAGTATACCAAAAGTGTTCTATGCACATCTACTATAATCCAAAACCGTGTTGATAACAACCAACCATGATCACAAATAACCAATATACTGCTATTAACAATACATGATCTCTAAAACTTCAAACATTTGAAAATATACTTAATTTAATATTACACGTGACGTAGACTTATTTTTACTAAATTATTACCAAACTCAACCACAATTGATACAAACAAATTTTAGACATTTCGTATCTAATTTTGTTTCCCAGAGACACAAATTTCTCCTTCTGTTAAGATAATAAATCTTTGGAGCTAAAAACATTGTGCAAAGCACTAAGGATACTTGCTGTGATTTTAAATGAAGAACAATATGGAAGGAGTTCACATCCCTGCCATAACTAGTAAAAAATCAGTTTAGTTGCCAGTTCAAATGAATTAAGATACATATAGCCTAGTATCAACTTTGATTGTTTGCTATTTAATGCTTTACTTCAAAAATTTAAACCACGGGTCATCTCTATACAAGAAAATTTCTTACCTCTGGATAGTTTTGACCAAACGATTCTGTAATACAATTAAAAGAGCTATATTTTAGTGTTTAACAAATAGGTTTCTTACCTAAGAGTTCCAAATTCATTTCAAACAATTAATATTTTCTCATAATTTATAAACAAAGCCGTAGTCCAAATATCCAAAACATAAACCTGAAAATGTATGTCTATTGATTGACGCAAATAATATTCAAATAGGTCGATATAAATATTAGGTTAAACTGACAACAGTGGCTAGCACACCTACGCTGGATACATTTGAAAGTTGTAAAGCGGAAATGTATATAGCAGCATGAAGTTCTAAATAAAAATTTTGACGAATATATACGAAATATACAATTTTCTTATACTAGCCGAAGCAAGATTAAGTGCTAATTTCCAAATCTAATTCATTTCTTAATATAGAGATATATATTTCATTCAAATCATCATTTTTATAAAGACAATTGTTAAACGGTTACGACAACTATAATTGCCACGTAAAAATGTAGCATTGAACAAATAATCAAAGTTTTTTTGCTACTACAACTTATTTTAAGAAGGAATATTCTATTGCGTCGGTAAAGAATCTACTTCGCTGCCACCTTTATTTAAATATACAAAATCCAATTACCTGCAGTAACAAACAAAAAGTGAGTACACAAAATTCGCAATACCTGCTTTAGTTGTGAAATAAAAACCATTGAAAGGCGCCATTCTTTACATATACTTAAAAGTGTTGAAAAAGTAATTAAAAATGTGCCACTTTTGGCTAAATCACAAAAGACAGAAGTTTAGATGTATTCTGAAATCTTTACACTTTCATTCCTACTAATTTTAAGATGTATAGAAACTTCTACCTCAAGATTATATAAATACTGATTGACTTATACAAACTAATTGTTGAAAATTTGATGATTACTTACCGATGTCAGATAACACTCATTTTTATCTCTCGGTATTTATTAATAAACCGAGCTTCTTTCATAAATAAGAAAAAATTTTGGTATTGTACAAATTTCTACTTAAAAATAAAAAAGTTTGTTCGTGGTGTACAGTATCCAAATATAAAGTTATCGAGACCTTGTTTTTTTAAATAAAACATTTTACTGCTATTTTAGATTAATAAGTTTATTAACAGGTATTGCAAATTCTGAACAACAACCTTGCAACGTCAGTACCGATATTTGAATAGCAGAACGCCGTCTTTTCTATACAGACTATAACAATTCTGCAAAAAATGTTTTTCCGGTCGTGTAATCTTAAAATTGAAAACCTCAACGTGAAACACGGCCATTGGAGCTATTAGCTTGTACATTCCTCTTATGGAACTACTTAAAGTCAAAGATATTTTTTTATCGACCAAAAAATTTAAACAACATAAACAATACATTTCGGTATAGATTAACTCAATTCCAATTAAAATGCTAAAGCAGGTGAAACAAAACTTTTATGAGGCTTAAGTAATAAAGTGAGGTGATTTCCATTTACCTAAAATAGTATTTAAAAAAATAAAGTTTCCGTGTTTTCTCTAGAACATTTTGTATAATTCTTTAATCAAATTTCAACTATTATCCAAAACAACCAAGTTTAAAAGGGATATTTTATTCCTCATAAACTTATATTATTGATAAAACGCTTTTAATTACTACATGTTGTTATGAATAACGAAGCTATCTATTTAGCATCGCTATAGAATTATTACAATGTTTCAAAATAGCCATTTTTTATAACTTGCATGGTGAAAACTCTATACACTGGATGTTAAAATTATAATCATTGAAATTCTGGTTGGTGTTACGGTATTAGAAATTATCACATTGCAAAAATATCTTTAACAATCCAGTGAACTCCATTCGTCGAATCAAAGCTAAGGCTCTTCGTGCCTCAATCGAGGCTGCGACGTCAAAAATAGTAATTCAGGCAGCCAAATTCTAAATGCCAATTCGTATGAAAAGATATAATACGTTAACATTACATTTTAGAGCATTCTGTTTTTTACGATTGTTATTACAAAGCACTGTTGTCAAGCCTGATCTGATCATCTCATAGCAAATAGATGTAGACGTGTATCTGTATATTGGAACAATTTGTGAATGTTTATGTATAAATACTGAACACATTTTCAACATTTGGCAACGTAGTCGACAGCTAACATATGACGTCATTATCTTGATTTGCCAGAATAGTGCTGGCAATAAAATTCGATTAATCGATTATTCGATTAATCGAAAATCGCGGTTTTTAAAAATTAACAAATCGATTATTCGATTAATCGAATATTCGAACAATCGATTAATCGAATATTCGAATAATCGAATATTCGATTAGTCGACTAATAGACACACCTATTAAAAATAATGGGTAAATAAAATACAGTTCAAAGAAAATGGTTTGCTTTTATTTCTACTAAGAGGCAAGTCCTTACAGAACGAAAGCTCTAGTAAAAATAAAAATATAACAGTACAAACATGTTGTAAAAGATTTATCCTAAAAGAAGCAACGTCCGTTTTATAATACAAAGGAAGACCCTCGATTCTACTTTAAATTAAACCTTCCAAGAACTAATAAAACTTAAGCGTGCTCTGACCTGTGTACAGGAACCGGACCTGTACACAAAATTACAAACGATATATTTTTGTCAAATAAATTAGAAATACATCCAACAACACCTATAATCACTGTTATTTGATTAACTGACTTGAATCAATTGGAAGAATAATTTTTTATTGTGTTAATTGCCTAACATGATCCGTGACGTATATATAATTCAGTTTGATTACATAATAGATTAAAATCAACTACCTACGTGAGTATAGAATAATATAGTAAGGAAACCCCTGTATTAATAGCTGTTCGATTTCCGATTACCTGAGTGGGTCCACTATTATAGTTTATAATTTAGTTCTTGCTTATTAAACTGCAAGTTCATAATTTTAAAATTATTTTGTAAGTTTGTTTCTAACTTGAACTTATAATACCTAACTAAATTATAGCCGTATTATTTGTATTACGTATATAGAGCCCAAGTTTTCTTTTTCCTATGTGTGCAAGCTATAACGTGAGGGAAGACTAAAATACAACCATACATAGTACAAGTTCAGGACAAGATCTTGCTAATAGATGGAGGATACTTGCAAATGAAATGAAACACGACTTGATAGATTTTGTAGTTGACTACCCCGCACGATAGTGAATTAATCAGACAAACGATTATTTGGTTAGAAATAATTTGTTTGACTAGTTGATTAGTCGATTAAAGGGTTAGTCGATTAATAGATTATCTAGACAACCATACGATTGATTGACTAACCGATTAATGAACTAGCCAATTAGTTAACTAAAAAATTTGTTAACAATCGAATAATCGGTTAACCGATTAATCGAATATTCGATTAACCGATTATTCCATTAGTCAGTTAATCGAATAATCGATTAATCGAATATTCGATTAACCGATTAATCGAATATTCGATTAACCGAATATTCGATAAAAAATCGATTAATCGGTTTAATCGGTTTGCGAATACTGCAAAATTCGATTAATCGAATACAACTTTTTCAAATTTGGCCAGCCCTACGCCAGATCAAGTATACCTTAGCATCATTTACTTACATGTTATTTTCCAATGCTCCACCCCGAAGGTACTACATTGGCCAGAAAGCGAGTTTTCTTTACCTAGAAAATTTGGAATTTTGCCGAACCCTTGCTGTTCCAAGCAAGGTAGGGATCTTTAACGTGCGTGACAACATTCACACACGGGACCTCCAATTTACCTCTCATCCGAACGAGGGCGTATTTTTGTGAAAAATGCTCGACTAACATTTTTCAAGCGGACCGTGTCGGGATTCAAATCCGGGACCTTGGGCGTAATACCTTAGCATCATTATAATTTGAATTAGGGCCGCTATACTTGCGGCCACGTCCCCAATGCTCCACCCGGAGGTACTACATTGAATACCTTAGCATCAGCAGGTATAACTGTTAATTAATTAATTTATTGTTAATTATTCGCCAAATGGTTTTGGTCTCTAAGAATAAGATCTAATTAGTCCTGAGCTCCTACAATAAAAATGGATGTCTAGTCTCTGTTGCAACTACCCTAACCACCAAGATCATGTAAGCCAGTAAGTTAACTTTTATGGCCAATGTTTCTTATAGATTAGGGAACATATTTTAGTTAGATAATTGAAAACAGCATTTAAATAATGTAATTCCTTGAAGCAATCTTGTTAAATTTCAAACAAATCTAACTAGCGTTATACTTATTTAGGTGAAATTATACAAACCGTTATAAGTACAATAAAAAAGAATTTTTACCAACTATGAGAATTGATAGTATAAATATTTTGTTTTAAAAAGTAGGGCTATCTTAAAATTAATAGTAAAAAGCATGGAAGTAATTTAAATGCACACCTATGTATACTTTAAGTTTAAAATTAATTTGATATGATCAATTATATCACAATACCAAGGATTATATCGATCAACGGTATCGATGGATTTTAAAACATCTATATTTTTATATTAACCAAAATTTTAAATGTCCTTAAAGAGACTTTTATTTCTCAAAAAAATTATTGTAACTCATGGGATCGGATGCCCAGTTTCAAAACTTTAAAAGGTCATTACACGCTAATACAAAAATTGTTTCTTAGTTTATAATCTTTCTATGTCAATACAATTTTTAGTATCCCAGTAGCAGGAGGTATTTATTACATTATATACGGCAGTAAAAGTACACTAAATAAGTGATGATTACTTTCTGATGAGAGTAGTAATATTTTTGTTTACAAATTCATGTTGCTTAATAAGTGGGTATTTATTTTAGCTAGTGTATGAACAGCAAACCAAAGCGCACTCCTTTACTTAGAAATACATAAGTTTTGTCGATTACTTTGCTGAATAACAAACTATCGTTTAAAAGTTAAAATATTAGATACATGAAGATATTTTAACTGATTTGCGAGTGTAAGTGTTCGTTTTATGTGTTCGTAGTTACCCATATTATAATTTTCTTATGATTTGCTAAATTCTTATTTAAAAATTTTTGTTGCTATAACCAATGATGAATGGTAGATCTATGCTCTCGTTGCTTTTCTACCAATTTCAGCAGTTGTACGTAGGACCATTGTTTGAAATACCTCAATCAACGGTAGGACATACATGTTAAAATTGTATTGTGTATACCGTACGGTACCGTATCATTAAACACGCTTTTGGTGTTTTTAATGCATAACCTACAAATTAGGCATGCATATGTTTTTGCTCATAAAATAAGATTTATTATTTTTCTAGCATGGATGAAGAAAGCGTTAATGTAGAAAGTGATTTGAAGCCTTCTCAGAAGAGCAATGTATTAATTCCTGTACGAAACAAATATTCTCATATAAAAAATAAGCAAATTCGAAATGATAGATACAACAAGCTTAAAAGAGAAGCTAAGAAGGTAAGTAGCACTATGAGTTAGATTAATCGAGTACCGTCGATCATTTTTAATCCAGGAAAAGAAGAAAAGCAGAGCACAGCAAAAACTCGAAGGAAAAAAGAAGCAAGTGCCTCATACAATTGAAAGTTTACGGGAAAAGGATGAAACAAGTGTGGGTGATTTAACAAATGAAGATAATGCACCAGTAGTAGATGATATAGCGCATGATGAATTTAGTGACTATTACAAAAGCTCATATGAACCTAAAGTTCTTATTACGTATTCCGATAATCCAATGAAGAAAACTAGAATTTTTGGTCGAGAGTTAACTCGTATTATACCTAATTCGCATTCGTTTTATCGTAATCGTTCTGGTGTTAAGAAAATTGTTAAGAGTGCAAAAAAAGAAAATTATACAGATATTTTAGTAATAAATGAAAACCGTAAAGAACCGGATGGCTTATTGGTCATTCATTTGCCAGACGGACCCACTGCATATTTTAAAGTTAGTAATGTACGCATAACAACTGAAATGCGTAAGTCTTATAAAGCAATCACTGCTCACCGGCCAGAGGTGATCCTGAATAATTTTTCAACAAGGCTTGGTCTTACGATAGGTCGAATGTTGGGTGCCTTGTTTCATTATAGTCCTGAATTTAAAGGACAAAGAGCAGTTACATTTCATAATCAACGCGATTATATTTTCTTTAGACATTATAAGTATGATTTTGATTCTGAAGGAAGTAGAGCTAAATTACGAGAATTAGGACCAAGATTTACGCTAAAATTACGGTCTGTACAAAAAGGAACGTTTGATAGCAAGTACGGTCAATATGAATGGATTATCGAGGGGAGAAGACACGCTATGGAAACAAGTCGAAGGAAATTCTTTTTATAATTTTAAGTTTTTATCTAGAAATATACTTTGCATTGATATGTTGTACATAATTTTTTGAGCTTTGTAATTTGGTATAATTTCATAAATACAACAGTCAGTTTAGTAAAAGATTATAATGATGTTGGTTTTGCAATATTTTCAACTACTCTTGATTGTGCGAAAGAATTTATTGAAAAACTAATAATTCGGCAAATGTTATGTGTTGGGGGATCTTGGTAGCGTATGCTTAACCCCCTTCACATACCACTGAATATTGGTGAAATAGGGTATATATTTACAAAACAATAGAAGGGTAACCGAGCTGTATCTGACAAGAAAGAGCAGTGGCTATGTTCGAAGACATCAAAGAGAAACAAGGAAAAATTGTTAGAAACATATGTGTGGAGCACTACGTACCTGGACGTAGCCGGAAGAAAAGTAAACACCAGGCTAACTAACAACCACGGAGAGTGGGGGGATTCGCCTACATACCAAACAGAAACAAAAAAAAAACACATCGCCCACGATAATAGTTATATTGTTCCAAGCGGTTTAGGCTGGACTACAGATCGGTCGGTAGCAATCAAAATACATACATACACACAATATTATTTATTGTGCTCTTGGCTTTGTAAGATAGCACTTGAGTTCTACATCAGGACAAGGTTTTCAGCTGTTTGTGACTGATCCAAAGTCAACTATAGGGGATACCATTATTTAAATACCAAGTTCAGTTTTAGTTTATACGTTTTATTCATGATTAATTAATTTTGAAGTCAGATTGATTTGAAGCCCATTTAGTTTCGCGTTTAAACTCAATATAGTGCCTTCGGGTGGAGTATTGGAGATGGGCGGCACTTACCTTTTACTGTTTGTGACTGATGTAATTTTACGAGAATTAGTAAGCTATACGAATTTAAAAGGAAAGGCACTGTGACATATAATGAGAAAATGTTGATTTACAAGAATTCCGCACTTTCTTTATTTACCTTTTCAAGCAATAGTTGAAGTAGAACGTTGCTGGGCATGAACTATTTTCTCATGAATTTGCCAATCTCATATATCGACCTTCTATGTCAGTTTCATGATTTTGAAAATAAGAATATAATATGATATATATAATATGAATTATTAATAACGATCTTTATTTTATTTAAAATATTGTATTAAAGAGTCGTATATATTATATAAATCATATTATAACGATTATCATTTGTTGTAATTTGCTGTTATATACATTTTAAAAAATTTATAACATAAAATAACTTTTATGTTAATTGCCAATTTATTATATAACCTCACCTTATACCTTTAAAAGGATTAAAATAAACTGAAAGCTCAGGTTTATAAAAAGAGTTTTCTTAAATAATCCAGCCGACTAACAAAATACTTTTGAAAATTATATATATATATATATATATATATATATATATATATTCTTAGTTGTATATATATTGATGTGATTGTGGATCAGCGAGAGGTCATTTATCACCACTCTGGGAACATACAACACTCCAAACTTGATCAAAATAAGGAAAATTTTAAAAAAGCTCAAATTTTGTAAATATTCATTTTATAGTATCGTATTTGTAGAAGTGCTAAGTATATTGGATTATAAATGCTTGAAGGAATCATGTTTTTAGAAGGGGATAAAGGAATTAAAAAATATTCCATATGTAGAAGGAAGTTGTCTTTCGAAGAACTTCATACCAAAAAGTACTTATTTACTTTTTTTTTTTATCAAAAAACTACTAGTAAATGCATTATCATTATAAAAGATTTCATTTGATCGTGATTACATACAAAGGAAAACAAGCATTTTCAGCCACATAAACAAAACACGTTCTAAAAGAATTTCAGTTGGCAGAGAAGTTGCAGACATATATAATATTCAATTGGAAAGTAAGAGTGTGATTCATTAAACCTCAAGGAAATTCCATGGATAATAAAGGTGAAGGACTTTCAAATTAACAGCTATAATATAAACTAATTAACAACTAGCAATAAATTATGGCGAATTAAAGTATTAAATCATGATGATAACATAACACCTCAGCGAATGTATTAATTAATTAAAATGTATTAATTAACGATCTCCCTATAGTAGGGGATAAAGAATACTACTATAGTAAGCCTGCTTATCGTAAAAGGGGCAGCAGCCTTGCTGGCTAAAAGATATTGGAGGAGGGTCGGTTGGTTTCGGGCGATCCTCAATAATTTACACGCTTGTTGGGGTTGGCCGTGACGGATACGGCTTTTTGCTAAAATCTTTAAAAACTGCGTTGTGGAAAGATATGGGAGCCTACCACAATATTTCCCAGGTATGCGTGGCCTAAAACACAAAATACATATGATGGAGAGCTCACAAGTAAAATTCTTGTCCGGAGGTAAAATACTCCCTCATTCGGATCTCCGGGAGGGGGTACTTGGGGCTCGTCATCGTAAGAATAAAAACAACAGTTCGATTTAGTGATAGGGACTTGGAATGTAAGGTCATTACTTAGAGTAGATAAGTTGACGAATTTATTAGTCGAAATGAGAAAGAAAAAGCTGGACATTTTAGGTATTAGTGACGGGAGATGGCCAGATAGTAATGACTTTTGGAAAGATAATTATAGAATAATTACAACTTCTTCAACTAATGGACAGGCAGGGGTAGGAATAGTGTTAGGTAAAAGATTAGAGCATAAAGTTAAAGAGTACTTACAATTTAGTGATAGAATAATTATGGTTAGATTGAGTACAAAACCCACAGACACTGTTTTAGTACAGGTTTACATGCCAACAACTCAGTACGAGGATGAGGAAGCAGAAAAGGTATACGAGGATATAAATAGTATAGTGAGAAAAGTAAAAGGAGATGAGAATTTAATAGTTATGGGCGATTTTAATGCGTCAGTGGGAGAAGGTAGTGAGGGAAAAATGGTAGGAAAATTTGGGTATGGCAGACGAAATGATAGAGGAGAAAGTTAGTTGAGTTTTGCCAGGAACATAGATTAGTAACTGTAAACACCCTATTCGAACAACATGTTAGGAGAAGATATACCTGGAAAGCGCCAGGTGATAGGGCACCAGTTAAGACATGAGGGACTATTTAGTAAAGTCTTAGATTATAGACTACCAAATAAAAATAGAGTAGGAAGGCCTAGACAAAGCTATATTAGTCAAATTATTAGAGATTTAGGTTGTGAAGGGTATGTAGACCTTTTTAGACTAGCTCAGAATAGAAAAGAATTTAGAGCTGTGTCAAACCGACCTTAATTAAGTTCGAAAACAAAACAAAAAGATAAATAAAAATCAATTAACTAAATGTCACCATGACATAACTCACAATTAGTTAGCGGTCTGGCATGTTGGTAGTGTTTCGCTGCTTAAGCCTTACCGTAACATATAATTTAATAAACGTCACCATGACATAACTCACAATTAGGTAGCAGTCTGGCATGTTGGTAGCGTTTCGCTGCTTAAGCCTTACCATAACATATAATTTAATAAACGTCACCATGACATAACTCACAATTAGGTAGCTGTCTGGCATGTTGTCAGCGATTCGTTGCTTAAGCCTTACCATAACATATAATTTAACACTTTTCCTTTTTTGAAGCGGATAACCAGGTTATATTTCATTTCCTTATAAATGGTAATCATATAAACATGTTAGAGTTCTTTAACAACCATCAGGTTGCTAATATCTATGTAGAGCCAGGTGGATAGGAAAAAGATAGAAGGATATAGGAAGACCCAGACCAAACTATATTAGTCAAATTATTAGAAATTTAGGTTGTGAAGGGTATGTAGGGCTTTTTAGATTAGCACAAAATAGAAAAGAAGTTAAAGCTGTGTCAAACCAACCTTAAGTAAGTTCAAAAACAAAATGATGATGATGACGACTATCTATTAACACTGAAAATAAATCAAAATTTCTTGATTCATAGGTACAAAGAAAAGTATTAAATTTAAGTTATATTTTACTGAACAAATTTTATAAAGGATCCACGAAGTGTGCATTTCGTAGCAGGTAATAAAAATCATTAAAAAAAGTAATGCTTAGATTTTCTCAATAGCAAGTGTGTTAAATTGAAGTATGCAATGTAGGTTTTCTCAATCACAAGTGTGTTAAATTAAAGTATTCAATGTAGGTTTTCTCAATAGCAAGTGGGTTGAATTAAAGTATTAAATATAGACCAAGGTTTAGTAAGAATTAAAGAAAGATAACCAACAGCACTAGCGAAGCTAGCTTCTAAACATGGGTGGTGAACTGATTTCACAACATCAACCGCTGATAAATAAGGATCCTCGATGTACGTAAAAGAAAACGAGTCACATACCTTTATGCGTCAGGATGCGTTTCTTGCAAACCACCTGGGGTGAGTCAGCATAGCAACGCCATGGTCGTTAGGGTTCATTCACCCTACTATCATAATTATAGCAGCTATCCAAAGACAAAAGGCAGCTGGTCCACGGACAAAAGTAGTTGGTCTACAGACAAAAGCAGTTGTTCTACATAAAGAACCCATTTGGCCTCCAGCTAAAAAGGGAATCTGATTAGAATCAGTATGCATGGGCAAACTCGCCGAATCCACGCGAGACACCTCCTAGTTGTTGAAGAGAAAAACGTGCATTGCTTTTTGAAATATGGAGACGAATAAAATTTAGAAATCCCTTCGACGTACAGCTGTAGAATCAAATTCAACAATTGGTTCAAACCATACGATTTCAAATTGCAAATACTAGCTTAACGAAGCACGGTAAAACTGGAAAACCCGGCTTATATCGGATAGTGCGGGACCTTATTTCAACAAGTTGTTACATTGGAACAATAAAAAAAACCATTATACGGCGGCCGGAAGGTATACCAAGATAGCGGGTACCTAAAAACACGATGTAACTATTTACTTGTAGCCTAAACTTGTCGTTTCGAAATAAATGAGTTCAAAATGAAAATTTGTAGAAAGCGTATTTATTATTGTAAACAAGATGTTATTGAAGAAATTAAGAGATTACGGGATATCTAAAACAAGACATAGACTATTTAATTTATAGAATAAATTTTCGTTGTAAAAGAAAAAGGGATTTGAGTTAAGGAATTTATTCGAAAGCGTGTTTATTATTAATTATGTTGAAAATCAACGTAACAACGTCTATGAAATAGGGACAGGAAAAGGAAGAAGCTTTTTGAAATGTTATGCTTTGGATGTATGATGATGATAGTATGGACAAAGTTAATAACAAATAGGTTATAGAAATAGTAGGGGAATAAAGATATCTGTAGGAAACAAAAAAAATAGGAGAAATAGGGCAGTATACGTTCTAAGGCATTTTTGGGAAGTAGTGCGGCCTATATTACAAGCAGATATAGTATAAAGAGAGGTAGAGATAGACCTAGATCAGACTATTACTCGCAGATGGGGAAAGATACAGACTGTGGGAATTTCAGAGAAATGTGTAGCTTAGCTCAGAATAGGAAACAATGAGGGTACACGTCTAACCAGTTTCAGACATAATGGTGATGAACATGTTTATTAACATTTGATACAGAGTTAAATCGCCAATACAATCTTTGTGTATTTAAGGATTTAGAATTTCCTTGCAAATATTTATTAATATACGTATATATCTCTTTTAGAACAAAACTTGAGTTATAGATGTGTTACAGGACTGAAGACATTGATGATGAGAAGAATTATTTACACACGGGAATATGCTTCAAAAGTACATGCAACTTCTTTTCAGTCTACACGGAAATATATTCTGCTTTGCTTTTATATCTACACACGGGAAATTTAATCACATAATTAATAAGGGCTTTGCCTTATAACGGCAAAGAAGTATGCTTATATTATACAATGTGGAGAAAAAGTAAATATTCGGAAATTTTAAATTTTTTCGGTTTTCTCTTTAGGTTGGTTTTATTTATAGAATTTGGGTTTCAGTGACTTCTTCATTAGGTCAATATATATATAAATTTTTTGAAGTTGAGACAAAAACTTTAGTTATTTTCTTTAAATTAATTAACCTGAAGTCCAATATTTTTTATTGGCAAACGCCTATTGAAATAGTTATTTATTATACAAGGGAAAAAAGTACTAGATTTTAGCTCGAGGTGTGTGTTTGTCTCCCGACGCGAAGCGGAGGGAGACAAAACACCGAGAGCTAAAATCTTACATTTTTACCCGCGTATAATACACTATTTTTTTCTGTGACTGGCAAAACAATGATTTAATATTTAAAAAAATATTACCAATTATATTAAAGTCAAAAAATCAATCTATGTCAAATTTGAAGTTTCAAACAGGTAGGCTGATGTACTTATAGGGACAGTTAGATCTGCGTTGCTAAGGAAACCTTTAAAGTAATCAAATATCTGTCAATTTAATTTTGCGAGTGGTTACAAAAATTGCGAACTTAAGTTGTTTATATCGATTGTTTTGAATATTCAAAATTCAAAAATGGACAGTACTGATTCAGAAGTTTCTCTTACTCCACCGGAATTGGTAGAGGCAGCGAAAGTAGCATCAATAAAATTATTGCCAGCTAAATCACGAAAAATTTACGAAACTGCGTATTCAAGATTCATGGAATGGAAGGCGAAAAGACATGTAGTTCTTACTCGGAGACGGTGTTATTGGTTTATTTTTCGGAACTAGCGCAACAACAAAAGCCATCAACAGTGTGGTCGAATTATTCAATGATAAAAAGTATGTTACAAGTCAATAATAACGTAGACATTTCAAAATATTGCAAACTAATTACGTTTCTGAAACAAAATGGGAAAGGTTACATGCCCAAAAATCTGCAATATTTACAGTACACATATTAGTGATTTTTAAATAATGCTCCTGATGAAGTTTATTTATTGGTCAAGGTTGTTGTTGTATTTGGGATTGCAGGAGCCTGTCGAATATGTGAAATTAGCCAGGTAACATTAGATGATATTGAAGACGTGGAACGTCATTAATTGTGAAACTTAAGCAAACAAAGAATGATGTAAATAGGAGATTTATAGTTACTGAAGAATATATTAAATTTTACAGAATGTACATGGCACTTCGTCCAGCAGCAGCAAAGGATCGCCGCCTGTTTTATGCATATCGCAATGGGAAATGCGTCAATCAAGTTGTGGGTAGAAATCAGTTTTATAAGGTACCTGAAATAGTAGCCAATTTTCTTCGACTTAAAAATGCTAAGTCATATACAGGTCATGCATTTCGAAGATCGTCTGCTACACTTTTAGTTGAATCTGGGGGAGACTTGATGACACTAAAGAAACATGGTGGTTGGAAGTCATCAATGGTCGCTGAAGGGTATGTTGATGAATCGATAGTGCACAAGACAGAAATAGCTAAGAAACTGTTTAGTTTGTGTGGCAGTGCATCAGCTGAAACAGAATCCAATTTGCGAACAAGTACATCAACGGCAGTTGTGTCAGTGGCACAAAATATTATTTCAAATCAAGAAAATTCCACTGTAGCAGACATTCCTAATTGTTCAAAAAACATGTCTTTCAGGCAATGTACATTTAATAACTGTACTTTTAACATTAAGGAAACGTAACTTATACATAATAAAATATTCTAAAATTAAATATCTTCGTGTTCTTACTTATTTGCACTTACCAGGGAAAAAAGTACTCATTTTTTTCCCGGGGAAAAAAGTAATTTTATATAAAGTGACATTTTGTTACCTGTCAAGAAATATTAAATGTCACATTTTTTTCACGTCGCAGAAAAAAGGCTTTTTTAAGTATTGTATTTCTATCCCTCACAAATATAAACTAAAAAATATTTAGTTTCCGACAAATCATTGTTTTCAACTTTAGACAATTTACAACTCCACATACAAGAGAGTAAGTAGAGCTTATTTAAGAAAAGCATGTACGTCATTTGACATATACGCAAACCTTGAAAGTCAGTGGCGAAGCGAATTTAATAATTTTTAGGGTTCCCATAGAGTAAATATTCTAAAGTCAAGTTTTATTTTATTGGTGGCGAATACGTGAATAAGCAAGGCATAAAACACAAAGAAACAGAAAGAAAACTATGAAAGCGTAAGAAATAAATATAGAATGTCAAAGTCATAAATGTCAATTAACATTTAACAGCAAATTATCTACGTCACTGAAATACTGAACGAGCACACCTATTTATAAACAATGGACTAATCTGACACCGTTTTAGCCCTGCGCCCATGATGACGTACAGGCTCTTCTTAAGTAAATTCTACTCAATCGCCTAAATTAAGCACTGCTCTGTAGCAACTCTTTACAGTACCTCTAAATTTGGACAAAAAAATAGCAAGAAATTTTCTTTCAGGAGAGAAGCTTCGAGTATTCCCAACCAAAAATTTCTCGATATTACTCAAATTTAACTACATTTAAGTACTCTTTGTAGTTGAGTAATATATTTTACAAAAAAGTACTAGAAACCAAAAAAAAAAATTTAAACCAAAACTAGAATACTACAATTACTTTTGGGTTACGATGTTAGTAACTTCTATCTGTAGTTGATGTGCAAATATAAACATTTGTAACATACTGTTTTAGTACAGTCAGTTATGTAAAAATAACTCTCTATTATTTCTCAAATAGGTTTATTTTCTAGTTTAATTTTAGCGTCCCAATTATTAGGATAACGGTTTTGTAGCATAAATATGTCTACGAGTTTAAACGGCTTCAAAAGCTCCGTTCCCAAGTAGTCAGAGCAGGGTTCTTGGAAAATATAATCCAAAGATTTAATTAACATTCCCAAGGTACGAAGCTTTACTTGGAAGGTACTTAACGTGTCAGATTAGTAGTATCTACTAATAGATGTCAATCAAGTAGCTAAGACCCTAGTTATGTATAAAGCAGCCCGAGTTGTCGGAATAATTTTCAATTAGTTTGGGTACTTAACTAAAATTATAGTTTCGGAGTTTTCTTGTGAGGGAGATTTTGGTTATCCTAAAGCAATTGTTAGTTTTAAGTAACTTTTAAGATTTATGACAGGCTTAACCTTTTCGATTATGAGTGCTAAACTGGACTGGGTATTTTTCAATTAACTTAAAGGTATATAAGGAGTTCAGCGTGGGATGGAAAGGGCTTTTTTATTTCGATACTTCCGACAGACAGGGTTTATTTCTGTACTTCTGAAAGTAAAGTGATGTGTGTTTTTTTATTTTATTCTGAGTAAGTACTTTCCCAGTTACTAAAACAGAGAGTATGGTATTTTTTTAAATAATGAACTCAAGGGTTGTGTTATGAATTATGTATCCGAAATTGTTTAACTAAATTGTGCCGACGTTCTGTAAAAATACCGACGTTCAGATTAAAGCTCTGAGTTTGGGCTTAAGTTGAACGCGTTGAAATTTTATTCCCTGTGTACTTATTTAGGCAGACAGGGAGGCTTCAGCAGGGTACACCAGTTCATTGTTATTTTGACGGTAGCCTGGGGGCTCACGCAATAGCTTAGCAACGAAACCTACCTGATTACGCAATTTTCAGGTCGGGTATAGTAGTAAAGGACTTCTGTGTTGATAATCTTTGTGTGTACTTGAACGAGTTCCGTTACAGTAATAGTTGACCGGTGAAAAGGTCGTTTCATGCTCCATTAGTTGGAGACACCCTTGTTAACTGAGAGCGTGGGTCACAGTAGGTAACTTTATTAGAATACTGTATATATAATTAATTATTGTATTTCGGTGTTTGAGCCCGAAATTGTTTCTTATATCCTTAAAAAGTAGACTAGTCCTAAGGAATTTAGACATTAATTTTGTTTAGTCATATAGTGTTTAGCTAGCCGGGGACTATAAAGCTCCACAGTAGTGCAGTGTTAAAATTTTATGCGTGCGTATTTGTGACAATCTTTTCCCATTATCAAGAACAAAGTGCAACGAGTGATAATCCCTTGATAAGGTCCGTAAGGCTTCCCCCTCCCTTACGTGGCGCCCTATTGTATATAACGGCAAATATTGTATATATTTTGTACTCATATGTCATTAGGTTAAGGTTTAGTTAGTTGTACAGTTAATAAAACAATCTAAATTTATATCTTAGTGTGTTGTAGCCTAATGAACCTCACCCTCTCACCGACTGTAGCAAGCTTGCGAGGCAATGTTCCGAAACGTTTGGGTACTTTAGATTTAGGGGTCATGCTCTATTATTTTATTGTTAATTGGATACCCTCACGAGGCAGGAATGTATATTTAGTTACACATTGACCAAAAAGTTACTTTTCTATACCACACACTAAAATTCTTATTAAACAAAAGAACATCAAAAAGCTTACAAATCTACAAGTGTAATTTGCTTAACAACTCTTAATTGAAAGGATATCCCTCTAAAATATCCGAATCGGAACAAAAATAGGGCTTTATAATTTTAACATGTTGATTACCAGATCTGCTTAACAAATAGTTCACCAAAAACAATTTTCTGACTAAGGAGGGTGACGAGCAAAATTAAAAAGCTTTAAAAGATTTGAAAAAGTTAAAAAGACGAATAAAACCTGTAATTTAATAAACAGGTTTTACACAAAAATTGATTACTATAATAGCTAATTACAATTTAATTTTTTGGTGAGCAACTATGCTCCATGCCTAATTAAACTGCAGGAACAAATTTAAGGTGCCCCATAACGAAAAAAAATTGCGAGTGACAGGCCCCTCTATGAGCTCACCTAGACTTACAAACCAAACATGCTGCGTTGCGATGCTGATGAAATAAAATGGGCAAGTAAAAACAATATCACAAAACATCCCATAACGTTATAACCACAAATGAACTTAACCTACCAGGTTAGCAAAATAAGTTATTAATTATTTCTTCCATTTCGAATGGACCTGCACCTTGCCGAAGTTCTAGATTACTAGAACAGGTGAAATGGCTTGCGTGTTCTAATGAGCTAAAGAGCCAAACTACAGGTCCAACCAAAGTAGTAGGGTCGTTGGTGAGGAACCAGACTAAGACAGGTCCCCGAAAGAGGGCAGCGGCTCTTTCGGATTGGCAGAGACCATAGGGGTCGGTATGGCAGTCTAAGACACACTACCGCGATGTGAAAGGCAACGGGAAACCACCACATTACCTCTCAAGTACACAGCGTACCTAAATTATAATAAAATGATGGCATTCTCTGGGGTAAAAGATTCCGGAGTTAAAATAGTCCCCCATTCGGATCTACGGGAGGGAACTACTTCGGAGGATGCGATTTGAAAGTTAAGAATAAGAGTCAGGAACATTTTGCGAGTCGGCGCGTGGAATGTTAGAACTATGAAGCAAGTGGATAAGCTAGAGAACCTAAAAATCGAAATGAATAGGTTATCACTAGACATAGTAGGGATCAGCGAAGTTCGGTGGCCAGAGGCGGGGGATTTTTGGAGTGGAGACTTCAGGGTAATTCATACAGGAGCAGAGGAGGGAAATTTGGGTGTGGGGATAGTTATGCGGAAAAATATAGGATACTGTGTAGAAAATTACTTACAAAAGAATGAAAGAGTACTCATGGTTAGATTAGAATCTAAACCGGTAAACACAGTAATAATACAAGTATAGATGCCCACCTCTAGCTACAGTGACGAAGAGGTAGAAGCGATCTACAAAGATATCGAAGACATATTAAGACACGTAAAAGGACATGAAAATTTAATAATTACGGGGATTTTAATGCAGTGGTAGGTGAGGGTAGGGAAGGAGCGATAGTAGGTTTATTTGGTTTAGGCACTAGAAACGACAGAGGAAATAGGCTTGTAGAATTTTGCGACAAGAACAATTTAATCATTACAAACACATTATTTCAACATCATGCTAGAAGACGATATACGTGGAAGATGCCAGGAGATATAGGAAGATATCAAATAGATTACATTATTGTTAGACAACGGTTTAGGAATCAAGTAAAAGATTGTAGAAGCTACCCAGAAGCAGATATAGACACTGACCACAACATCGTAATTATGAAGGCCGCACTTAAATTTAAAACTTTGAAAAAAAGAAACGGAAAAAGGCACTTGGACCTACAGAAACTAAAAGATAAAGATGTTCAAGAAAGATTCGAAAAAAGGTCAAATGAATTGCTCAAAGATATCGGGAAAATATCTGAAACTAAGGAAGTAGAAACAGAATGGAATAACATTAAATCCAGCCTAGACATGGCGGCCAGAGATATTCTGGGGTATACACAAAAGAAAATAAGAAACCATGGATAACAAAGAATATCGTGAATTTAATAGAAGAAAGACGAAAATACAAAAATAAATCAGACGAAACAGGAAAACAGAGATACATAGCCATAAAATGGGCAATTATTCGAAAATGCAGGAAAGCTAAAGCACAATGGATTGATGAAAAGTGCAAAGAGGTACAAACTAAGATGGAAATAGGAAAGACAGACGAAGCATACAAATTAATTAGAATGAATTTTAGGGATATAAAACCGTATAGCAAAAATATAAAGGACGCACAAGGAAACGTCATCATAGAAAACGTAGAGAAAGTGGGTAGATGGCAAGAATATATAGGAAATTTATATGCAGGAGAAGAACTAACTGCATTAGAAAAGGAATCAGACATTGAAAATGATGACTTGGGATATCCTATACTTAGATATGAATTTGAATTAGCATTAAAGGGTCTGAAAAATGGTAAAGAGCCGGGTACAGATAAGGTGCAAGCGGAGACTCTAAAAGCCGCTGGACAAGCAGTAACAGAACGTCTCTTCCAACTTATAAGCTATATGTATGAAACAGGCGAGATACCCAAAGATTTCAAACATAACATCATAGTAACCATACCGAAAAAGAAAGGCGCAGATAGATGTAAAAATTTTCGAACAATAAGTTTGACAGCACACGTATCAAAAATATTAACTAGAATTGTACAAAGACGAATGGAAAAACGGGCGGAAGAAATACTAAGAGAAGACCAATTTGGGTTTAGGCGAAACAGGGGAACACGGGAGGCTATCTTGGCTCTGAGGGTGATAATGGAGAAAACAATAGAAAAAGGGGAAAGCGTGTATATAGGGTTTGTAGATCTGGAAAAAGTATTTGACAATGTAAAATAGAAAAAAATGTTCGAAATACTCAAAAAGATTGGAATGAGGTATAGGGATAAACTGATAGTACATAGCTTATACAAAGAGCAAACAGGAGTAATAGAATTAGAGCAGGAACGTAGAGAAGTAAGCATTAGGAAAGGGGTTAGACAGGGATGTTCCCTATCCCTATTAATTTTTAACTTGTACATTGAAGAGGCAATGAATACTGTCAAATGCAGGAAGACATTTGGAATTACTATGCAGGGACAAAAAATTGATATGCTTAGATTTGCAGATGCAATAGCGGTATTAGCATCTAGCAAGGAAGAGTTACAAGCTGCTCTCAATGAAATGGAAACGGTTCTAACAGAGAGATACGGTATGAAAATTAACAAAAGTAAAACTAAAGTACTAGTATGCAAAGGAAGCAAAAATAAATCAAAAACAAGAATACAAATATGTAACACGAACTTACAAGAGGTTAAGGATTTCTGCTACCTAGGAAGCCATTAACGCAAGTTGGGAAAAGCACAAAAGATATAAAACAAAGATTAGCACAAGGTCGTGCTACATTTAACAAGAAAAAGCAACTATTGTGTTCAAAGACAACAAACATAGAAACAAGGAAAAGATTGCTTAAAACATATGTATGGAGCACAGCACTGTACGGCTGTGAAGCCTGGACAGTAGAAGAAGCAGACAAGAAAAAGGTAGAAGCCTTTGAAATGTGGTGCTACAGACGATTGATGAAGATATCATGGACAGACAAAGTTAAGAGCGAAGAGGTACTAAAAATGGTAGGGGAAGAAAGAAATATGTGGAAAACGGTAAAAAATAGGAAAGATGGGATGATAGGCCACATACTACGGCATGAGGGAATAGTGCGGAATATACTAGAAGCAGAGATAGGAAAAAAGAGAAGAAGAGGTAGACCTAGGTTAGACTACTGCACACAGATAGTGAAAGATGTAGGCTGTAAGAGTTTCAGGGAAATGTGTAGGCTAGCTCAGAATAGAAATCAATGGAGGTACGCATCCAACCAGCCCCAAGATGGATAAATTAATGACGAAGAAAGTAACTGCACTTAAACATGATATTTATTATAAGCAACTACAAGCATTGGATGGGCAATATTCTCGAATAATGGTAATTGCATGAAATCATTTACTGGAAAAGTATTATTTCGGCAAATGTCTAAGTGCTGGGGGATCTTGGCAGCCACAGGTTGCTTAACCCCCTTCAATAAATCTCAGTGAAATAGGGCATAATATTAGAAAACAATATAAGGGGAACCGAGCTGTATTGCTGTGTGAGAATTTCAGGGAACTATGTAGGTTAGTTTAGAAAATAAATAAGTGCAGGTACATGTCCAACCAGTTTTGAAACGGGAAACCCAATGACGAAAAAATAAGTGCAGATAAATCTGATGATTAGTATAAACAACTAGTTGTTTGTTGTGAAATATCTGCAACTAATGTTGACTGTGCGAAAAGATATATTAGAAAAAATATTAAATCAGTAAATGTTCAAGTGCTGGGGGAACTTGGCAGCCACAGGCTGCTTACCCCCCTTCGCAACCACTGAATGTCAGAGAAATAGGGTATATAATTGTAAAACAATAGAAGGGAACCGAACTGCATCTAACAAGAAAGAACGGCGCCTATGATGAAAGACGACAAACATAGAACAAAAAGTTGTTGAAAGCGTATGTGTGGAGCACAGCACAGACAGTATGCCTACGAAATACGAGCAGTCTGAAAAGCAGACAGAAGAACAGTAGCAGCCTTTGAAATGCCGTACTTCAGATGTATGAGGATGGACAGACAAAGGTAATAACAAATAGGTTATAGAAACAGTAATGGAACAAGGATATCTTTGGGAAAAAAATATGAGAAATAGAAGGACAGAATGCGTTCTAAGGCATTTTTGGGGAATAGTATGGGATATATGACAAGCAGAGATAGGAAAAAAGAGGTGGATGTAGACCTAGATCAGATAGTGATAGATACAGACTGTGCAAATTTCGGGGAAATCTGTAGGTTAGTTCAGAATAGGAAACAATGAGGGTACGCGTCTAACCAGTTTCAGGACTGAAGACCCAATGATGATGAATTATCTCTTGCTGCATTAATATTAACAACTCGAACTCCAATTTATCTTTATACATAAATACAACCCGGATAGTATCTGCTTTTAAAAATATCAAATAGTCAAAGTACATAATGACCAAATTAAAATCAACGATTTGTACATAATTAAAAAGTTCGGATAAGTAGCGTTATTGTAATATCGAACAAATTCCCAATGCAACTCATCTATAATATTAACGAACTTTAATGTAAGAACTTGCCTAAACAAAACATGAAATCAAGGTCAAGTTTCTAAAATATTAAACGACAATTTACTGCATTGTGTCTGTTGTAAATCATTATACAATGTCCACCTAAATATATTGGTAAATATTTGGGTACAAAATGACCTCAGACTAATTTCAAAGTGGGTGTTTGTAAGCCTGAGAGGGTATTTGTAGTCTCTAGAGTTTTTGTCGGCTCAAGGGTGTTTGTACTGAAATAAATATAAATTGAGGCATTTAATTTTTCATCACTAATTCTCACCATCAATGCCCGCCCCCCGTTATGCTTCACTCGAAGATTGTGTGGAAGTGAGCAGATTGAGAAAATTATAAAGAGAATTTGACCTAGGGAAATCGTATCAGAACAAATGCTTGGTGCACTTGCACCGTGTGTTTGAAACAAGTTGAAAACCTTGAGATATATTATAAACAATAAGCTATTTACATGCACTTTGAAAGATTAAGTTGCTATTTACGTCCTTTCTAAGCAAGGTTTCAAAACTCCTGAATTGTTTTCTATATTATCGTGGGTATGAAGTATTAAATATATCCTTGAAATTTAACTAAACTCGAAAATAACAGATCGTATGTTGTTTTCAATATGGGACCAAGGACTTGTTAAGAAATTGAAAATTTTTTAGATTTACAAATAATTATAGTTGCGAATTTTTTTTTCACTTTTTTCTATTGATTTAATACATCAATGTTGTCTTGAAAAGAAATTTTGTTATATACAATAAAAACTTACAACATGTATCTCTTCTTTTCCTTTCTCTGCTTCTAATATATGCCACGCTATTCCCTCATGACTCTGAGATTAAGAACTATATACTTGTAGAATGTGTACAGACAATAATTCACACTAAAAATGTAAATAAGAAATTATGAGCAGAAACAGTTAATAATGCAGTATACATACTTATCTTACCAGTCCATCACCTAAAGATAATAAGACTGTTTGAGTTGTGGTTTGATTGCCAGGCCGAAATAAGTCTGTTAAGAATTTTTGACACAGAATGTTTTGTGCATGTACTCAAACAAAACTGACCAAAAATTTGACAGAAAGGTTGAAAAGAATTTACTGATAGGTTATTTTGATGAAAAGGATGTTATCGTGTATGGTTATAAGAAAATAACAAAGTGAAATTATCCTGTGATGTTGTATTTAAAGATGAAAAATAGCAAATATTATTTCTAAAAACAATTATCCTAACCATAGATCGGAATCAGACACTGATGATGAGTACAGTGTTGAGTATAATGATTACAGTTATCATTTAAAACTGCAAAAAAATTTTAAAATTCGGAGTAGATTTGTTGTTGATACTAAACAAAATTCCTAGTTATATGTGGATGCAATTAGTTCTATAAAATTGGAAAATTGATCCATAAAAGAAAATGTGGACTTAGTTGAAAGATCTGCCAATAGAAAAGTAATTTCAAATTGCTGGATATTCTACGTAAAGATGAACTTGTTAGTAATGTTTCACGATGTGAGGCACATTTTGTTGCAAGCCGTTGTTTACAGAGACACGGTATTGATTTTGATGAAACTTGTTTCCCAGTTGTAAAATGTGCTATGACTTGTTTTGAGTGTCGCTACAAATGTAAATCTGCAAGTGGCTCAGTTTGTAGTGCAAATTGCAATTCTCTAAGGAGATTTATAATGGAGGATCGGCGGCTCGAGTATCTATATTTTAGAAAAACCTGTATGGTTTAAAGCAGGTGTTTCATTGTTGAAACATCTATCTAAAACTTTTCTTTGACTCAAAGTTCAACAGATCCATGTTTATTCATTAAAACCGATGGTTCTACATTGTACATTTCTTTCTATGTAGATGAAGATTTTTATGCGGGGGAACATAAAGAAAATCGAAGGTATTGAGACTCTGAAGTTGTGACAGTTTGTCTTAACTCCTCTTGGTATTAGAATTGTGAAAATCGTGATGGCATTTTTCTTAGTCAAAAGAGTTATGCATGAAAAATGTTGGCACGTTTTCAAATAGAAAATGCCAATCCGGTTGCTACACAAATGGAAAAATTTTCTGCTTTACAGAAAGCTCTAAACAATATAAGCGTAGATACTGAAGTTTCATATGGCGAAACAGTTGGTAGCGTGATGTAGTTAGCAACTGTAATGTAACTTGGCCAAGCTTTGCATATGCAGTAAATACGTTATCGTGGCGATTAGATAATCCTCATAGAAAAGATTGGAATCGAGTGCAATACGATTTTAAATATTCTTATAGAATTACTGATCTTGGTATAAAATATGGGAAAAATAAAAAGCTAGAAAAGATTAGTGATGCAGATTCTGGTGACCTTGAAACATGAAGATAAAACTACTGAAATCCTTTGCTTTCATGCTGGGGAGTAATTATTTGGTCCAGTCAAAAGCAAAAATCAGTTGGTCTTTCAACAACTGAATCAAAATTTATAATGCACAACAAGGGTGCTAAGGAACGTATGGATTTCACGGATACATTCAGATATGGATGTGCTGTGAGATCGACCTACTCAACGATTGATAATGCTAGTGCAATTAAATTGGCAAGGAATTCTGAATTCCTTAAAAATACAAGCAAATTGAAGTGCGCTGGTATTTTATATATGAAAAATACTTTAATGGGGCATTTGGTCTGAAACATGCCAATGGAGTTAATTAAGCTGTTGATATTTTACAAAACCTTTACCTAAATATCGTTTTGCGTTGAATAGAAACCAGCTTGAAGTATTCTGCTTTGAGGTGGAGTGTAGAAAAATACCAATAGCAGACGCTGGTTTTGTATATGATTGAGACTTAATGCCCTTAATTTATGTTTTGAAAGTAATCCCATACTAGTTTTGCTATTAAAAGCACCATACGCACATGTTTCAAAATCTTCATGTTGTAACATTTTGTATAACACACAAAAATTACAAATTTAGCATTAGAATTGCAAACTTCCATGACAAACAGCAAAAGCACAGCTTGAGAAATTACTTCAAGCAGAGGTTTGGCGGTCTAAAAGAAACTTTAGGTCCTTGAATAACTGCATCTATATAGAGTTTAAAAATTATGCTTATGAGCAACGGTGAATGAGAAAACATTTTAGAATGTACTACAAGTTCTAAAAGTGTTTATAAAACCTCAATTTCTAATTGTTTGGTCATATGCGATGAAGCTATTGTAAACGATTCTATGATAGACTTTGATGTTCAACTTAATGAGGATGCATTTTACAATAGAGGAAAAGGTTTTATTAATATATTTGAAAATAGTCTAAAATTGTTAATTATTCCTTAAGTATTCAAACGATAATTTTTAAAAATACTTGTAGCCAGCCAACATCTAAGCTTTAAAAACAGTTACATTTCTGTATAAAGTTTAAAACTTTACAAAAAAGAGTGAATTTCTAGTCTGTTTCTTTTCATAACAAGTCAATATAAATATTTCCAACTTGACATTTTAAAGGTAAAAATTGATTCTCGAAATGAATATGAGTGTAACTAAAGCATAGGCCAAAATGCAAATATAGTTTCAATTTACTAAATGAAAATTGATTGCCATAATCTATTGTATACCGATAATAATTTTTATAATTTTGTAATATTAACAAACTTTATCTTGAGAAAATATGTACATTTGTGGAACATGATCCAACAATAGGAAAGGAAACCCCAAAGTTTATTACACATGAAAAACTAAAAAGGATTAAAATATTTGAATAAGCCATGATTATATATCATATGAAACATTTGATCAACATTTAAAACATATGCCAGGCATTTATAACAATTGACGACGTTTGTAGGACATCTGTAAAATTTGATGATTGTAAGGCATTTTAAACTTGAAGGACATGTGTAACATATATCAATATTTGAAAAACGACAATATCTTATAGTTATTTCTAATATTTGACAACATTTATAATTTTTGGAAGCAATTGTAAGATTTGACAACATTTAAGACATGTGTATCGCTCAACATTTGTATAACATTTGAACATTTGATGACATTTGTAATGTTTAACAAACAAAGTTAATAGATCGAGAAACGCAATAAAAATAATATAATCAAGGATATTAAACGAATAAAAGGAAAGAATGTTAAGGACAAGTCGAATATCATTTTTAAGACTAGCCAAATGAAAGCAAGGAATGAAGGTACTGAAAGCAGTAATGATAAAATACAGAAATTAATTTAAAATTATTATTTGTATTTGATATTGCAGACTCTACTTCAAATTTTTTAGAATAGTGCGGTAAATCTACCTGAAGGATCGGAAGATCATATTGCAGAAGAAAGAATTTCAACAGAATTAATTCTCAGTGGAGACACTAAAAATCATAATACCAAATCAGAAAATGTAGCTTAGTTTATGTTTAGTCTTAAATTTAATTTAATTGTAATAAAGCAGAAAATGCCAATAATAAAATCAATAGCAACCAGACATTGAAAGAAAAGAAAAAAGGAGCGAAAAGATTAGAAGAAAATTGATAGATCCAAAAGCAAACAGTCCATGAAAGCAGTATGTAAATGAAGATGTAAATGAATATGCAGCTCTTTAACAGAGGAAAATCGGCTACATATATGGATACAGTATTGGAATTTAGAATATGCTTGCAGGTGTAAGTAGTTGCCTAATAATGCTATCTGTAAAGCGAAAAAGGTTGTCAGCTCGGCATCAAACCATTTTACTTTAGCATTTCCAAATCTTACAGAAAATGTTGTGTGCAGACTAATGTTCTTAAATACATTAGGATTTACCAACGACTCGGTTATAACTGAATTAGTGACGGCAATGAAAAGTGCACCTTGTGGAGAGCAAGTTAAAGAGCGGAGAAAACAGAACCATAGACCTCGTGGTAGTAGGAACTTAATCACAATTCACATTGAATCTTTTAAGCCATGTGTTAGTCATTGTAAAAGAAAAATGTAGCAAACGTAAGGTAATTACCTAAAGAGATAACAATTAAAAGAATGTATGATGATTTTATGATAAAGATTCAGATATGTATAAAATTGAAGTCTACTAAAAAGTTTAAAAAGTATGAACACTTTCCTTTGACAGTCCAAGTCAGATACATGCAAAGAGTGTACAGGGCCCATCGCGACGAGCTGAGCCGACAGTATACGAGAAACTACAAGCACTAGTTTTCTAAAAATTTGTATACTGGAATTTTCTGAAAAGTTTGTTCTAGTCAAAATATTTTCAATTTTCTGCTACTTCCGGTTATACCGGAAATAGCCTCCAAATTCGTTATTTTAAATGGATTACTTTGATTTTAATTGAATTTTTGAATCTATGCAAAATTGTAATGTTACTTTATATAAGACATCACATGCCTAAAGTGTTTCATTTTTGAGTTATTTCAGTTTTTCATTGTTTTTACCTGATTGAGTTCACTTAAAAATTTACTTTTTTGACATCGGCACGTCAGGTCAAATATTTTCAAGATTTTTCACAAATGATACATGTAGCTTTCCAAATCATTGAAAACTCTTCGAAAACAGTATCGGGAAAATGTCAGATACTAAGGAAGTAGAAACAGAATTGAGTAATATTAAAGCCAGCTTACACATGGTGGCCAGAGATATTCTGGGGTACACAAAAAAAAAGAAACCATGGATAACAAAGGATATCGCGAATTTAATAGAAGAAATACGAAAATACAAAAGCAGACCGGACAAAACTGGAAAACAGATATACAAAGCCATAAAATGGGAAATTATTCGAGAATGCAGGAAGGCTAAAGAGCAATGGATTGATGAAAAGTGCAAAGAGGTACAAACTAAAATGGAAATAGGAAAGGCAGACGAATCATACAATCTAATTAGGTTGAATTTTAGAGATATAAAACCATATACCGAAAATATGAGGCGCAGAAGGAGATATTATTATAGAAAATGAAGAGAAAGTGGTTAGATGGCAAGAATATATAGAGAATTTATATACAGGAGAAGAACTAACAGTACTAGAACAGGAATCAGATATTGAAAACAATGACTTGGGATATCCTATACTTAGAGATGAATTTGAATTAGCATTAAAAGTTCTGAAAAATGGTAACGCACCGGGTACAGAGAAGGTGGAAGAAGAAACTCTAAAAGCCGCTGGACAAGCAGTAACGGAATGTCTCTTTCAACTTATAAGCTATATGTATGAGACAGGCGAGATACCCAAATATATCAAAAAGTAACATCATAGTCATTATACAAAAAAGGAGAAATGCAGCTAGATGTGAAAATTTTCAAACCATAAGTTTGACAGCACACGTATCAAAAATATTAACTAGAATTGTACAAAGACGGATAAAAAAACGGGCTGAAGAAGTTCTAGGAGATCAATTTGTGTTTATGCGTAACAGGGGAACACGGGAGGCAATTTAAATCTGAGGGTGATAATGGAGAAAACAATAGAAAGAGGAAAAAGTGTATATATAGGATTTGTAGATCTAGAAAAAGCATTCGACGATGTAAAATGGAAAAAAATGTTCGAAATACTCAAAAAGATTGGAACGAGTTTTAGGGATAGATGGATAGCACGTAGCTTACACAAAGAGCAAACAGCTGTAATAGAATTAGAGCAGGAACGTAGAGAAGTAGATATTAGGAAAAGGGTAAGACAAAGATGTGCCTTATCCTCGTTAATTTTTAACTTGTACATCAAAGACGCAATGAACAGTGTCAAATGCAGGAAGACATTTGGAATTATTATGAACATGCTTAGATTTGCAGATGATATGGCAGTATTCGCATCTAACAAGAAAGAGAGAAGCAACTCTTAATGAAATGGAAACAGTTCTAACCGAGAGATACGGTATGAAAATTAATAAAAATAAAACTAAAGTATTAGATGCAAAGGAGGGGAAAATAGATAAAAAACTAGAATACAAACAGGAAACAACAACCTACAAGGTTAAGGATTTCTGTTACCTAGGCAGCCAAATCACGTAAGATGGGAAAAGTACAAAAGATATAAAACAAAGATTAACACAACGTCGTGCTATATTTAATAAGAGAAGGCAACTACCATGTTCAAAGACAATAAACGTAGAAACGAGGAAAAGATTGCTGAAAGTATTTGTATGGAGCACAGCACTGTACGGCTGTGAAACTTGGACAGTAGGAGAAGCGGACAAGAAAAAGGTAGAACCCTTTGAAATGTGGTGCTACAGACGTATGATGAAGATATCATGGACAGACAAAGTTAAGAACAAAGAAGTTCTAGAAATAGTAGGCGAAGAAACAAATATGTGGAAAACATTAAAAAAAATAGGAGAAATAGGATGATAGACCACATATTCAGGTATGAGGGAATAGTACGAAATATATTAGAAGCAAAGATAGAAAAAAGGAGAGGTAGAGGTAGACCTAGGTTAGACTATTGCACACAGATAGTCAAAGATGTAAGCTGTAGGAATATCAGGAAGATGTGTAGGCTAGCTCAGAATAAAAATCAATGGAGGTACGCGTCCAACCAGTTCCAAGACGGAAAATCTAATGACAAAAAAATAATTGCGCTTAAACCTGATGATTACTATTAATAACTACAGGTCTTCGTTTTGCAATATTTTCAACTAATCTTGATTTTGCAGAAAGATTTATTGGAAAACTATTAATTTGGCAAATGTTCTGGGGATCTTGTAGCCACAGGCTGCTTAACCCTCTTCACATACCACTGAATATCGCTGAAATAGGATATATATATATATATATATATATATATATATATATATATATATATATATATATGTTTACTTAACAATAGAATGGGAACCAAACTGTATCTAACAAGAAAGAGCAACGGCTATGTTCGAAGACAACAAACATAGAAACATAGACAAAAGTGTTGAAAGGGTGTATGTGGTGCACAGAAAGCTATGAAATAGGAACAGTAAGAGAATCAGACAGGAAAAGGAAGAAGCCTTTTGGAATGTTATGCTTCAGATGTTTGATGACGATAGCCTGGACAGATAAAGTTAATAACAAAGAGGTTATAGAAATAGTACGAGAGTAAAGATATCTGTCTGAAACAAAAAAGTAAATAGAAGAAATAGAAGGGCAGGATACATTCTAAGGCATTTTTTTGGGAATACTGCGGGCTATATTATAAGTAGATATAGGAAAAGGAGAGATAGGTGTAGACCTAGATCAGAATATTACATGCAGATAGTGAAAGATGCGGACTGTGTGAATTTCAGAGAAATGTGTAGGTTAGCTCAGAATAGAAATTTTATTATATCCAGCGCAACTTAAAAACGGAGTGAAATTGCTAGATCTAGTGAAATCCACGTTTTAGACAAAGCCCCACCTCTTTTCGGCAAGTGACTTTGCATGCCCATACTGTTTTTTATGTTTCCGAAAATACTGATAATATTTTAGAATTTATACTACAAGTACGTTCTTTGAGCCCTAATTCATGTCACACATCTATAAAGTTCAAAGAAAAAACATTTCTCGACTGTAAAAATTTGATTTTAATTAAAAATTTGACCCATTTGATGGTTGAAGATAAATGTTTTTCCGACTACGTCATTTTCTTTACTTTTGTAAATCAAAAACTACTTTAACATGTATTTTAACCGGATTTTTGTTGGTGTTCACAAAGTGATATTCCTTCTATGAGTAACTTGTAGTTGGTGTAATAAATGAAAGATGATTTATGTAATTTGTAGTTGGCATTGGACGTAAATTATGAAGCAAAATAAAAAAATAGGTAATTTCTCTTTCGAATGTTAGAAATCATCTAGTAACTCGTCC